>CAKNXH010001908.1:106201-134894 GCA_932178445.1 Andricus quercusramuli | reverse complement strand
TCATACAGATGGGCAGACAGACAGACAGACGGGCAAACAGACAGACAGACATACATACATACAGACAGACAGACAGACATACGGACAAACAGATAAACAGACAGACAAACAAACAAACAAACATAAAAACAGACAAACAGACAGATAGACGGCCAAACAGACAAACAAACAGGCGGACATACAGATGGACAGACGGACAGACAGACAGACGGACAAACAGACAGACAAACAGACAGACATACACCTGTGTAAAAATCGTTTTTTCTGACTCAGGAGGTCTCAAAACGTGGAGATTTGATGGAAACCGATAATGTCAAATTTTACATAAAACTTAACACCTTCTCATTAGAATGACAATGTAAAAAATTCGAATTTTCGAAAAAACTACACAAAATGAGAAAAAATAATTTCTAGATCTTTTTTAGAAGCACAATTTTGGTTGAATTATCTTTTGTCGTATCTTGCATAGTTTGACAGCAAAATGGAATTTTTCATTTTTCATTATTTTTTTGTCCGATCAAAATTTGAAATTTTGATTTTTCAAAAAATTCAAAAATTTGTTACGAACATATTGTAGGATGTTGAAAAAGCAACGTTTTTTTCCTCTTGACTTCTTTTCATATCGTGCGTTTTTCATATTGAAATGTTCATTTTCGTTTGTTTTTTGGAATTTTGAAAATGTTATAACTCCGGTTATTCTTTTTTGATCAGGAAAAGTCATTGGGATATTCTGTTTATCTTCTGGCGTACTACTGATAACCGTACAAAGAATTTCCAAATATTAAAAAAAAGTGGTCTCAAAAATTTTCAAAATATGCTCACTTTTTGAATTTTCATCCAAAATAGCTGGTTAACGAACTCGCTCTTACTTTGTAGGCCATAAAACAGTGTGCCAAAGCACAGTCCAATCTGATCAATCTTTCGAAAGTTATTGTGCCTACACGATACAAACAGACAGACGGACAGACAGACGGACATACAGACGAACAGACATACGGACAGACAGACGGATACACAGACAGACAGACAGAAGGACGGACGGACGGACAGACGGACAGACGGATAGACAGACAAACGGACGGACGGACAGACAGACAGACAGACAGACAGACTGACCGACAGACGGATAGACAGACGGACAGACAGACAGAAGGACAGACAGAAGGACAGACAGACGGACAGACGGACAGACGGATAGACAGACAAACGGACGGACAGACAGACAGACATACATACAGACAGACATACAGACAGACAGACATACAGAAACCTCCGTAAGAATCGTTTTTTCTGACTCACAGTTTTGGGTCCGCTTTATCTAGAATTGTTTTTTATACAGTGCATTCACAATACACAATAATTCAAAATAATTCAATAGAATTAGAGAGAATTCAGAAGAATTCAAAAGAACTCAACAGAATTTAGAAGAATTCAGAATAATTCAAAATAATTCAGAATAGTTCAAAATAATTAGAAAATATTAAAAATAATACAAAAAAATTCCAAAGAATTCGAAAAAATTCAGAAGAATTCATAGAAATTAGGAAGAATATAAAGGAAATTTTGTAGGAATTCAAGAGAATTAAGAAGAATTTGAAAGAATTCAAAATAATTCAACAGAATTCAGAAGAATTCAAAATAATTCAGAATAATTAGAAAATATTCAAAATAATAAAAAAGAATTCCAAAGAATTCAAAAGAATTCAAAAGAATTAATAGAAATAAAGAAGAATATAAAGGAAATTTTGAAGGAATTCAGGAGAATTAAGAAGAATTTAAAAGAATTCAAAATAATTCAACAGAATTTAGAAGAATTCAGAATAATTCAAAATAATTCAGAATAGTTCAAAATAATTAGAAAATATTTTAAAAAATACAAAAAAATTCCAAAAAATTCGAAAGAATTAAAAAGAATTCATAGAAATTAAGAAGTATAAAAAGGAAATTTGAAGGAATTCAAGAGAATTAGGAAAAATTCAGAAGAATTAAAAATAATTCAACAGAATTCAGAAGAATTCAAAATAATTAAAAATAATTCAGAATAATTAGAAAATATTTAAAATAATAAAAAAATAATTCCAAAGAATTCGAAAGAATTCAAAAGAATTCATAAAAATTAAGAAGAATATGAAGGAAATTTTCCCCACGGGGAAAAAATTGCATTGTTTATTATGGTTGATTAAAAAATAAATTGGAAATCGAAGACTGCGAAGCAATGAAAAATTGCATTTTCGGTCCCTCGCGCTACTATTGACAATTTATTGAAGTGAGGATGCAACGAGTTTGCTGCTATTAAAAAAAAAGACAAAAGAAATATACGATTTTGAAATATTTATCACGGTTCTGGATCCGCTTTACCTAGAATTGTTTTAAATACTGTGCTTTCACAATACACAATCATTCAAAATAATTCAGAGGAATTAGAAAGAATTTAAAAGAATTCAAAATAATTCAACAGAATTCAAAATAATTAGAAATGATTAGAATGAATGAAAAAGAACACAAAATAATTCAAAATAATTCAAAAGAATTCAAAAGAATTCAAGAGAATTCAAAAGAATTCAAAAGAATTCAAAAAAGAATTCATAGAAATTAGGAAGAATATAAAGGAAATTTTGAAGAAATTAAAAATTCACCAAAAGGTGAAATCGAAAACTGCGTAGCATTGAAAAATTGCATTTTCGGTCCCTCACGTTACTATTGACAATTTATTGAAATCACGATGCAACGAATTTGCTAATATTAAAAAAAAGTAATAGAAGTTTTTGAAATATTTATCGCCGTTTTGGATCTACTTCACCTGAGATTGTTTTGTATACTGTGAACTCACAACTCACAATAATTCAGAAGAATTCAAAAGAATTAAAAAGATTTCACAAGAATTAAAAAAAAGGATGCAAACAAATTCAAAAAAAATCAGAAGAATTCGAAAGGATCCAAAAGAATTCGGAGAAATTCGATAGATTTCAAGAGAATTCATAGGAATTAAAAAGAATCCATAGGAATTAAAAAGAATGCATAGGAATTAAATAAAAGAATTCAAACGAATTGAAAAAGTATTAATTCATTCCATCCCAAAGGAATTCAAAATTCACTCACTCTACTATTGACGATTCATTGAAATGACGATGCAACGAATTTCCTACTGTTTAAATAACAAAGAAATAGACAATTCTAAAATATTTATCACAGTTTTGGATGTGCTTCATCTGGAATTTTTTTGTATGCTGCGAATTCACAATTCACAATAATTCAGAAGAATTCAAAAGAATTAAAAAGATTTCATAAGAGTTTAAAAGAATTTAAAAGAATTTAGAAAAATGCAAAAAATGTAAAATAACTTAGAAGAATTCAAAAGAATTTGCAGTGATTCAAAAGAATACGAAAGAAATTAAAAAAATTCACAAGAATTTAGAATAACTCAGAAGAATTCAAACGAAATCACAAGAATTGCAAAAAATTCAAATGAATTTAGAAGACTTCAAAATAACTCACAATAATTCAAGAGAATTCAGCAGAAATTGAAAAAATTGAAACGAATTTGAAAGAATTGAAAAGGTTTTCATTAATTTCATTCCAGTAGAATCTGAAATTTATCAGGAAAATTTAAAAGAATTCACAATAATTCAAGAGAATTTGCAAGATATCACAAGAGTTTAAAAGGACTTGAAAGAACTTAGAAAAATTCACAACAATTTAAAATAACTTAGAAGAATTCGAAAGAATTTACAGTAATTCAAATAAATTCGAAAGAGATTAAAAAAATTCAAACGAATTTGAAAGAATTCATTCATTTCATTTCAGTGGAATTCAAAAATCACTGAAAGAATTCAAAAGAGGTACCAATAATTAAAAATAATTTAAAATATTTGAAATGAATTTTAAGGAATTCCAAAGAATTCAGAAAAATTCACAAGAATTGAAAATAAATTTGAAGAATTCAAATGAAATTACGAGAATTGCAATAAATTCAAATGAATTCAGGAGAATAGAAAAGAATTCACAATAATTCAAGAGAAATCAAAAGAAAATTCAAAAATTCGAAAAAAATTCAAAAGGTTTTCATTGATTTCATTCCAGTGGAATTCAAAATTCACCGGAAGGTGGAATATTTTGTTCAAAATTTTTTTTTTTTTTTTTTGGGAGAAAATTCACATTTGTATTTGAAAATTCAACTATTGGGTCGAAAAATAATTCTTTTGGTTTAAGATACATTATTTTAGGTAAAACTTAATTACTTTTAATGAAAATTTAACTTTTTTGTTGAAAATTCGTTCTTTTTTTGTTGAAAATTTAAATATTTTGTAGAAAATTCATATTTTAGGTTGAAAATTCAACTATTGGGGTAAAAATTCATTTTTTTATTGAAGATTCATTATTTCAGTTATAAATCGAATATTTCGTTCAAAAATTTAACTGGTTTGTTGAAAATTCATTTTTTTCTAATTAATTAAAAAAATCAACTACTATATGTTTCGGTTCAAATTTATCTTCTTCAGTTGAAAATTCAGATATTTCAGAGAAAATGAAAAGTAAAATTAAAAATTTGGTTAAAAATGCATGTATTTTGTTAAAAATTAATTTTTTTTGCAGAAAATAAATCTTTTTGTTGAAAATTCATTTCTTTGATTGAAACCTAGTTTTTTTCATTAAAAATAATTTTTTTAACCGGAAATTCAACTTTTGGAAGGATATTTAATCTTTTTGGTTTGAAATTCATCTATTTGGTTGAAAATTTTAATTTTCTGTTGAAATTCATCACATCCGCATTTTGTTGAAAATTTGTCTTTTTTTTGTAGGAAATTGATATTTTGGGTTGAAAATTCAACTTTTGGGTGAATAATTTATTTTTGTGGTTGAAGATTCAATATTTTAGTCCAAAATTGAATAATTTGCTCAAAACTTCAACTCAAATTTCAACTATTTTCTTGGAAATTCGTTTTTTTTTTTGTTAAAAATTAATTATTTTCAATAAAAATCTAACTATTAACATTTTTGGTTTGAAAATAAAAACCCATTTTTTATCTCCAACTAGATCCAGATAAAAGTCAACTTTATTAATTAGTTTAAAACCATATTTTTGAATATTTATGGATTACAGTATAATTTAAAATATAGTACTTTCCGAAATATTGATAATGTAATTGACAAAAAAATCGTCCAATGAGAAATTTTTTTTTTGTATGATGTTGGTTCAACATTAAGCCTTAGTTTGTGCTTGATCGAACCGGCGCCATCCATTTTCATATTTTGCAATAGGAATTCCACTGTATATCACTATATCGCCATTTTTGGGTAGGACTATCCTTGATTGACCTAATCATGTAAGAAAAAAATAATATTTAATTAAGCTTATTAATTAATTAAGCTTATGTTTAAAATAATTTTCGAAAATTTACAAAATTCAGGGAATTATAGTATCCTGGATTTTGAGACCTTTTGTTTTGAGCCCTTTTTAGTGTAACAAAAAAAAAGGAAAATTAAACGTTTAAGGCACAATTTTTCAATAACTTTTTTAGATTGTATCTTAGTTTCCAAATTACCATGTTTAAGGGAATTTATTTCATAAATTGCTCGTCCTTGAACTCTTCCAACAGGTTTTGTGTCACGGTACATTATTAAAGCGCCATCATTAAGTCGGGCTGATTGTTTTTGGCTTGACTCTGCAAGTAAAATATAGTTACAAAAACTATTAGAGTTACTAATTGTTGAAAAAGTTATTTAAAGTGAGAGCCTTACGCCTAAAAAAAAAAGTTTCGTAGCCTTCTAAGACGTAAGTAGGTTGTTTGAACCTTCCCTCCCATTCTTAAAAACCCCCACTCCTCCTAGATTCTTCTTCTTCTCCTCCTCTTGGCTGCTTCCCATTCGCAGACTTCAAGCTTCGCTTCCCCCTCCCTCACCCATCTTCCTAATCTACTTCCTTCTCTCCCCACTTCCTCCACATTTCTCCTCACTTCCTCTATCCTCTTATTTCCTCCCACTTCTCTTTCTTACCCTCCCCTCATTTCTTACCACTTCTCATACTTCCTCTGCCCTTATTTCTCTTCACGTCTGCTTCTTACCCTTCCTTAATTTTTCTTTATTTCCCCTACATCCGCTTTCCTGTTTTTCCACACTTACCTTCTTTCATTTCCCCTCACTTCTCCTTCTTCCCCACCTCTTGTGGGTAGGGAGTTGTATGGACTGAAAAAGATGCTATTGCTTAAACAATTTTTAGAAAAAAATTTACAGTTTGGATATTTTTTAATGGATAGACTCAGCGTAAGTAGGAGAGGGGAGATTTGAAAGACCTAATTATGTCCTAATAGGCTATGAAAACCTCTTTTGCAGGCGCGGCGCCTACCTTTACTAATTTTTAGGGTTTAGTAACCGCGGGCAGAAACCCTCATAGTTTTGGTCGAGTGTTCGATTGTCCATGTTTTATATTTTTTTCAAGGAGGGGAAGTAAGGGAAGGGAAAGAAGGGAACTCACAGGGAAATAAGAGAAGGAAAAATAGCAAAAGTGAGGCGAAGCGAGGAGAGAAAATGTAGGGTAAGTGATGACAAGAGAAAGGAAAGGAAGTATAGGAAATAAGGGGAGGGGTAGTAGAGGAAAGGTAGTATAGGAAATAAGGGGAGGAGTACTAGAGGAAAGGTGTAGTGAAGAAGTACTGAAAGTTAATGGAAGGAGATTAGGGAAGATGAGTAAAGGACAAGTGAAGGAAACTTATCGGAAAAGTAGAAGAAGTGATGAAATATGAGGGGTGGGTGTGTAAAAGAAAGTGATGAAAGGGGGTGTATGAAAAGTGGAAAAGTTATGATGAGTGGAAAAGTTATGATAAGTGGAGGAGGAAAACTGAGGAAAGTAAGAGGAAATAATGGGAGGGGACGTAGAGGCAGTGAGGAGTAATGAGAAGTAGAAGAAGTTAGAGAAATATATAGTGGAGGAGTAGGGGAAAATTTAAAGTGAAGTAAGGAGAAATGAGAGGTGGGACAGTGGGAAATATGAGGGGAAGTAATGGGAGGGCTGATAGGGTATTGCGGCTGAGTACGAGAAGAAAAGAAAGGTTTAGAGAAGAAAAATGGGGGAAGGAGAGAGTTAGCTGGAGGAGTGAGGAGAGGGGAAAGTAGAAGAGGAAGTCAAGGAAGGGAAGCGAAGGTTGAAGTGTGGTGAGGGGTAGTAGGAGAGTTAAAGTACATAGTGGGAGAATTCAACGACTTTACGTCTCAATAGGCTACGAAACCCTTTTTTATAGACACATGCCACCTAATTTGACTAATTTTTTTTTCAATTTACCGGCTTGAGGAGAATCTGGATTTGGTTCCAATTCCGGTCGACGTCTGACTATTTCTTGCGGACGTCCAACAGTTCCATCATGGTACGCGTAGAGTACTTCATTATCATAATATCCGCGTCGCGGTGACTGTCCCGGCTTTGGAGGTCCAAGTAGGGGATTACGACGTGCCACTGGATTGCTTGATTCTGTGAGAAGAAATAAGAAAATTTTCAGTTAAAAAATTCTTTCACGAAAATTTTTAAAAATTAAATTTATTCAGAAAAAAAGATTTTTCGGTTTTGCTCCGCTGGGATTCGAACGCCAGGTCAACTGATTGCCGGTCAGGTGCTCTAACCACTAAGCTACTAGAGAGAGCAGGAGAAGAATCCTTTTTCTGAAACACGCTTCATTTTTCAAGATGTTGTGTTTTAATACGAGTCAATTTTTATTAGGAATCTGTATTATCATCGCAGATGGTAACGATCAATCAGGAGAGAAATCCTCCCACACACTGTGAAAATGGAAATCTACAATATCGGTAAAAGTTATCTCCTCTCATAAATAAAATTTTAACGTCTTTTCAGACTAGGTGGAGCTATACGTTAAAGATTTTCTGTTTTAGAGGAGATAACTTTGATCGATATTGCAGATTTCTGTTTTCACTATAGGTGAGAAGATTTCTCTCCTGATTAATCGTTACCATCTCCGATGATAATGCAGATTCCTAGAATACATTGGATTCAAAATATATGAAAATTGTTGTAATTTTGTTTTTGTAATAAAAAAGTACTAAAAACATTTTTGAAAAAATCGGATGAAAGCGATGCATGCATTAATTTCAGGGCATCTGACGAATATACAAAAGAAAAATTTTATATTTTCGGAAACGCGTTTTTCATTTTTTTTTACAAAATTAAAAATTTTCTTTTGCCTTTTTTTTATGTATCATAGAATCAGTAAGTTCAACCGCCGTAAAGTTAAGCTGCATGTAAAAAATAATCGTAGATTTCCCATACAAAAATATGGAATTTTTTCCATACTTTTGAATATCCCATACCAGTATAGGAATTTTCCGGTGGTTGTTGGAAGATTTTCCATACTTTATGGTAAAACTTCCATACAAGTATGCGAAGTATGGTACTGAGGTATGGGAAAATTTCCATCCTTGTATGGGTTCATTACTTCCAATACATGTATGGGAAGTTTACCACAAATTTTTCTTGGTCAATTAGAACCAAAGATTTTTTTTTATGTTGTCGAAGAACTCAAAGTACCATATCTCCGCCATTTTTTCGAATTTTTGAAAAATATTTGGTGGCATTTTTTCCACTACCAAACGAGCATGTATCCTGAATAGAAGCCAATTCCCATGCCGATACGAAAATTTCCGTAATCAGATGACGTGGACACATCATACAAGAATAGTAACATATGTTTCAATTTAAACTATTCCACTGCATTACGAAAAACCAATTTTTAAATGAAATTTATATTATCAAAATCGAACATATTTTAATATATGATACATTTTATATTATATTATATCATACTTACGAACAGAATTAGGAAATATCAAAAAAGTAAAGAGCACATTTATGCAAATAAAGAACCGCATATTTCTTGAGGCACGAAACTGATTTTAAATTGTTATCTTGGATTGCAACTGGTAAAATGTTAAATCTGTTTTACATCTATATATAGCTAGTCCTTATCTAATAAAAAATCTGCTTATCTACGTATAGTCGGTGGGGTAGAATTGAAACAAAGTGTTGAATAAAACCATTTTTATTGCCACATGAAAAAAATATGTTGACGAAACTTGACTTGATTGCTTCATTGTAAGGCTTTTTGGATTGGTTATAAATTTCAAAAAATTTCGTGTAACGTTTATTGCCAGGTTATATATGATCCTCGAAATAATATGACAAGAGCAATGAGGAAAGAGAGGAATTGTTGGCCTAAAACGTTTCTGATGTCGTATTTCTAAATCGTTTTTGAGAAATTTTTTTTATTAAGGATGAAAAATGACTGTAAAAAACATAATTTGTTATTTCAAATAATTTTAAATCGATTGCTAGCAGATTAATTTTGATCGCCATATTAAATTACATAAAGATTGAATTTAAAATGTTTTTTAATTAAGTAACAGAAATTGATTTTTCACTTTAAGGTTGTGTAACTGAATATAAGCTATCATTTTTATAATAAAATTTTTTTTTTCTTTAAAATACCTCCATTACAATTATATACTTTTTAAAAATGTTTTCGATGTTGTGAAAAGAGTATCCAAATTTAATTTTCAAAATTATATGTACATATATTCAATTTTTTTAAATTAATTCAAAAGGTTATTAATAAATCAAATTTCTAGGATTGGTAATTCAAATTCATAAAAAATATAAAGCGAAAATTATTCAAATATTTTAATATAAATTATAGTGCAATGCTTTTTATTTTGTGAACTGATCAATTAATTATTTGCTGATTAATTTTGTTCACAATACATATTGAATTAAATAAAGGTTAGACTTCAGTTTTCTCAAAATCAATTAACATAAATTCATTTTTTTTTAAGGTTATGTAATTCAATATTGGCTATAATTTGTATAATAAAAGTTTATTTATGTTTCGAGTACTTCTATTCCAATTGTATCAGTTTTCAAATGTTTGTGATGTTGTGAAATGAGTATCTACATTCTAATTCCAAAATTATATAAACCTATATTTTAATTTTTCATGGGATTAGTTCAAAGAGTTATTAATAATTCATATTTCCAGAAAAATATAAAATAAAAATTATTTTAATGTTTATATGAAAATAAGTATTTATTGTTTTTATTGCTTTAAACTGATTATCTCATTATTGACTGTTCAATTTTTTTACAATATTAAATTACATAAAGATTAAATTTACACGGATTTTTAATGAAGAAACATAAATGGATTATTCACTTTGAGGTTATGTAATTGAATATTAGCTATCATTTTTATAATCAAATTTTATTTTTTCTTTAAATACCTCTATTACAATTATATACTTTTTAAAAATGTTTTCGATGTTGTGAAATGAGTATCCGAATTCAATTTTCAAAATTAGATGTACATATATTCAATTTTTCAAAATTATCACGGAAGGTTATCAATAAATCAAATTTTCAGAAATGGAAGTTAAAATTGATGAAAAATATTAAGTAAAAATTATTTAAATGTTTTGATAAAAATTACAGTTTACTGCTTTTTATTTTGTAAACTGATCAATTAATTATCAGCTAAATGATTTGTTTCACAACAGATACTAAATTGAATAAAGATTGAAATGTGATTTTTCAAAATTAATTATCATGAATTGATCATTTGTTTTGAGGTTATATAATCTAATGTTGGCTATAATTTGTATGATAAAAGTTTATTTATGTTTTAAATACCTCTATTCCAATTGTATGAGTTTTCAAATGTTGCTGATGTTGTGAAATGAGAATCTAAATTCTGATTTTAGAATTATATAAACATATATTTTAATTTGTTATGGGCTCAGTTTGAACAGTTATTATCAATTATTATTTTTAGAAAAATATAAAATAAATTCAAGTATTGATTATGCTTGTATTGTCTGTTTAATTTTTTACAATATCAAATTACATAAAGATTGAATTTGAACTGTTCTTTAATGGAGTCACAAAAATTGATTATTCCCTTTAAAGTTATGTGATTGAATATTAGCTGTCATTTTCATAACAAAAGTTTATTCTTTCTTCAAAATACCTCCATTACAATCATATACTTTTTTGAAATGTTTTTGATGGTGTGAAATGAGTATCCAAATTCAATATTCAAAATGATATGGAAATATGTAATTTTTTCATTCAGTTCAAAAGGTTATTAATAAATCAAATTTCCAGAAATGGAAGTTCAAATTTATAAAAAATATATATTAAAAATTATTGAATGTTTTGATGAAAATTATAGTTTAACGCTTTTTATTTTGTGAACTGATCAATTACTTATTAGTTGATTAATTTTCCTCGCAATATATATTAAATTGAATAAATATTGAAATTGATTTATTTTTAATAATTAAAATAAATTAATTATTTATTTCAAAGTCATGTTATTTAATATTGACTATAATTTATATAATGAGAGTTTATTTATGTTTTAAATACCTCTATTCCAATTATATAAGTTTTTAAATGTTTGTGATATTGTGAAATGAGTATCTACATTCTGATTTCAAAATTATTTGAATGTTTGTATGAAAATAATTGCTTATTGCTTTCATATTGTAAACTGATCAACTAATTATTGACTGTTCAATTTGTCTACGATATTAAAGTACATCAAACCTAAATTTAAACTGTTTTTTAATGAAGTAACATAAGTTAAATATTCACTCTAAGGTTATTTAATTGAATATTAGCTATTATTTTTATAATAAAAGAATATTTTTTCTGTTTTATACCTCTGTTACAATCATATACTTTTTTTAAATATATCCAATGTTGTGAAATAAGTATCCAAATTCAATTTTAAAAAGTATATTTAAATATTTGATTGATTCAATCAGTTCAAAAGGTTTTTAATGAATCAGATTTTCATAAATGGAAGTTTAACTTCATCAAAAATATAGAGTAAAAATTATTTTAATATTTTGATATAAATTACAGTTCAATGCTTTTTATTTTGTGAACTGATCAATTAATGATTTGCTGATTAACTTTTTCACAATACATATTGAATTAAATAACGATGAAAATTTAGTTTTCTCAAAACCAGTTAACATAAATTGATGATTTATTTTAAGGTTATGTAATTCAATATTGGCTATAATTTGTATAATTTAAGTTTATTTATGTTTCAAGTGCGTATATTCCAATTGTATAATTTTTTTAATGTTTCTGATGTTGTGGAATGAGTATCTACACTCTGATTTGAAAATTATATTGACCTATATTTGAATTTTTCATGGGATTAGTTTGAAGAGTTATAAATAATTCATATTTTCAGAAAAATATGAAATCAATTTATTTGAATGTTCGTATGAAAATAATTGTTTATTGCTTTTACTGTTTTAAACTGACTTACTAATTATTGCCTGTTTAATTTTTTACGATATTAAATTACATAAAGATTAACTTTAAACTGTTTTTTAATGAAGTAACATTAATTGATTATTCACTCTACGGTTATGTAATTAACTATCAGCTATTATTTTGATAATAAAAGAATATTTTTCTGTTGAATACCTCTATTACAATCATATACTTTTTAAAAATATTTTCGATATTGTGAAATGAGTACCCACATTCAATTTTCGAAATTATATGTACATATTAAATTTTTTTCATTCAGTCCAAAAGGTTTTTAATAAATTAAAATTTCAGAAATGGAAGTTCAAATTTCTAATAGATATAAATTTAAAATTATTTGAAATTTTTTAATGAAAATTAAATTTCAATGCTTTTTATTTTGTGAACTGGTCAATTAATTATTAGCTAATTGATTTTTTTCACAATACATATTAAATTGAATGAAGATTGAAATTTCGTTTTTTTTTTAAATAATTAACATGAATTGATTATTCATTTTGAGGTCATGGAATTTAATATTGACTATAATTTATATAATAAAAGTTTATTTAGGTTTTATATACCTCCATTCTAATTGCACAAGTTTTTAAAAGTTTGTGATGTTGCGAAATAAGTATCTACATTCGGATTTAAAATTATATAAACATATATTCTAATTTTTCATGGGATCACTTAAAAAAGATATTAATAATTATATTTTCAGAAAAATGTGAAAAAAGAATTATTTCAGTGTTTCTATGAGAAAAATTGTCTATTGCTTTTAATGTTGTAAACTGTTCAACTAATTTATTGAATACTTCAATTGAATACTGTCTATTATTTGTATGATAAAACTTTATTTTTGTTGGAAATACATCTCTTACAATCATATATATTTTTAATGTTCGTGATGTTGTGAAATGAGTATCTGAATTCAATTTTTTAAATTATACATACGTGCGCTTCAATTTATTCAAAAATGAATTAATAATAATCAAAAATGGTTATTAATAATTCCAATTTCCAGAAATGAAATTTCAAGTTTGAAAAAATATGAAGTGAAAATTATTTGAATGTTTTAATGAAATTAATTACTTGATGCTTTTTATGATGTAAACTTAATAATGAATTTTTAACTGACTCTGCCAACACTTGAGTTTTCTGGAATTAGTTTAAAAGGTTATTAATTGATTAAAATTTCAAAAATGAAAGTTAAAATTTCAACAAAAATATGAAATATAAATTATTTAAATGTTTATATCGTTTCAGAATCTAATTTCAACAAACTATTCAAGTAGTCAAAAACTTTTGACAAATAAATATTTATTCGAAAATTGGGTAAATGATAAAAATGAATAAAAAAGTTCGTTTCCAATGCTAAATTTTTTTCTTTATTATATTGTTTAACATTATTCCTTAATTTGTTATTTGTAGTTGATTAACTCGGCGCCATCCGTTAAAATATTTCGCAATAGGAATTTCAGCATACATTATCATATCACCAATTTGAGGTTGGACTATCCTTGGTTGACCTGATTTTGTAAAATATAATCATTAATTAATGTAAATATTTTTTTTAAACAGATGCTCAAAACTACTATCAGTAAATTGTGATTCAACTTATAATTCTCCAGGAAATTAAATCATGAATAATTTTTTCTTAATCACAATTTTTTATTAGTTCGAAAAAATATGTAGCATGCTATAAAAGCAAAGTGGGTTAATATTAACATTTCTATCTGGAGAAACTTCACTTGAAGTAAAAATTATTTGTAAAAATTTGTTCCAGATTGTACTTTAGTTTTCAAATTACCGGGTTGAACTGGATTTATTTCATAAATCTTTCGACCATGCACTTTTCCAAATGGTTTTGAATTCCGGTAAAGCACTATATCATCAGCATTAATTTGGACTGTCGTTTTTCGGCTTGATCCTGTAAGGAAAATAGAGTTGCTAATTATTATACATATAGTTGATTAACTTTAAACTACTAAATTGTACTAAATTATGAGTACATTGAATTGAATATAAAAAAATTGAATATATGTACATATAATTTTGAAAATTGAATTTGGATACTCATTCCACAACATCACAAACATTTTAAAAAGTATATAATTGTAATAGAGGTATTTCATAGCAAAAATAATGTTTATATAATTTTGGATTCAGAATGTAGATACTCATTTCACAACATTAATAACATTTGAAAACCTATAAAGTCAGAATAGAGGAATTTAAAGCATAAGTAAACTTTTGTTATAAAAATTATAGCCAATATTGAATTAAATATCCTTAAAATAAATAATCAATTTATGTTAATTAATTTTAAAATGAAACTAAATTTTAATCTTCACTTAATTTGATGTGTATTGTGAAAAAAATCCATCAGCTAATGATAATTGATCAGTTCACAAAATAAAAAGCATTAAACTATAATTTTCATCAAAACATTCAAATAATTTTCACTTTATATGTTTTATGAATTTAAACATCCATTTCTGGAAATTTGATTTATTAATAACCTTTTGAACTAATTGAAAAAAATTGAATATATGTATATATAATGTTAACAATTGAATTTGGATACTCATTTCACACCATCAGAAACCTTTCAAAAAAGTGTATAATTGTAATAAAGGTATTTTAAAGAAAAAATAAACTTTTATTATAAAAATGACAGCTAATATTCAATAACATAACCTTGAAGTGGATCATAAATTTATTTTACTTCATTAAAAAACAGTTTAAATTTAATCTTTATGTAATTTAGTATTGTGAAAAATTAAACAGACATAAAAGCATAATCGATAGATAAATTTATTTTATATTTTCCTGAAAATAATAATTAATAATAACTGTTCAAAGTGATCCCATAACAAATTAAAAAATATGTTTATATAATTTTAAAATCAGAATTTAGATTCTCATTTCACAACATCAGACAACATTTAAAAAATTCATACGATTGGATAGAGGTATTTAAAACATAAGTAAACTTTTATCATACAAATTATAGCCAACGTTAGATTATATAACAACAAAATACATTATCAATTCATGTTAATTAATTTTGAAAAATCAAATTTCAATCTTTATTCAATTTAGTATGTTTTGTGAAATAAATCATTCAGATTTATCTGTTTGAATATTTATGTATGAATATTATATTATTTCAGCTGAGAATTAATTGATCAGTTTAAAAAATAAAAAGCAGTCAACTCTAATTTTTATCAAAACATTAAAGTAATTCTTACTTCATATTTTTTATTAATTTTAACTTTCATTTCTGAAAATTTGATTTGTCAATAACCTTTCGAACTAGTTTTGAAAAATTGAATATATGTAAATATAATTTTGAAAATTGAATTCGGATACTCATTCCACAACATCGCAAACATTTAAAAAAAGTATAATTGTAATAGAGGTATTTTATAGCAAAAATAATGTTTTATTATGAAAATAATAACTAATATTCAATCACATAACCTTAAAGTGAATAATGAACTTATGTGACTTCATTAAAAAACAGTTTAAATTTAATCTTTATGTAATTTAATATTGTGAACTAATTTAAAAGTCAATAATGAGTTAATCAATTTACAATAAAAAAAGCATTAAACAATTATTCTCATACAAACACTGAAATAATTTTATTTTTTATTTTTCTGAAAATATGAATTATTTATAACTCTGCAAACTAATCCCATGAAAAATTTTAATCTAGGTCAATATAATTTTGAAATCAGAGTGTAGATACTCATTTCACAACATCAGAAACATTTAAAAAATTATACAATTGGAATAGAGGTACTTAAAACATAAATAAACTTTTATTATACAAATTATATCCAATATTGAATTACATAACCTTAAAATAAATAATCAATTTATGTTAATTGATTTTGAGAAAACTAAATTCTAATCTTCATTTAATTCAATATGTATTGTGAAAAAAAGTGATCAGCTAATAATTAATTGATCAGTTCACAAAGTAAAAAGCATTGAACTATAATTTATATCAAAATATTAAATAATTTTTACTTTATATTTTTTATGAATTTGAACTGCCATTTCTGGAAATTCATTTATTAATAGCCTTCTAAACTGATTAGAATAGTTGAATGTATTTACATATAATTTTGAAAATTGAATTTGGATACTCATTTCACAACATCACAAACATTTAAAAAAAGTATATAATTGTAATAGAGGTATTTCATATCAAAAATACTGCTTTATTATGAAAAATAATAGCTAATAATGAAATTTGATATTGTAATTTGATATTAAACTGCATTTTGTTCTGAATCCCAACAATTTTTGATTAGAAAAACAAATTAGGTATACTAAAAATTTGGACAACGACGGTCAGTTTTGACCTATTCCTCCGGGCACTTCACTTCGAGTAAACACTATTTTCTAAAACGCACAAGTTTTGATTGGGGGGGGGGGGGGTCTAATGGTTATACTCCCCCCTCCACTTGAGAAATTACGAATCATCATTGTTCATCAGCCTTTAATTTACCGGCTTGAGGAGCTTCTGGATTTCGTTGTAATGTCCGACCTTGAACTATTTCATTAGAACGTCCTTCACTTCTACCACGGTACACGTGAAGTACTTCTTTATCATAATTTCCGTGCGATGATTGCCCTGGCCGTGGTGGCCCAAGTAGCAGATTACGACGTGGCGGTTGATTCATTGATTCTGTAAGAAGAAATATAGGGATTTTTTATCAACAAATTTTTTCAAGGAAGCCAAAAATGATTGGGGGGATAGTAAAGATCCCGAGGGAAATTTTGGGTTCCGTGGATAAGGTTCCCCGAGATATAGGTGGGATCTCAAAAAAAGAAGGAGGGTCCCGATGGGTAGATTTTTGTTCCCTGGAATAGGTGGTGCTTCGCTGGATAAGGGGGGTCATAAGGGATAGGATAGAATAGGATAGGATAGGATAGGAAAAGGTTAGATACTGAGGAAGATTCGTTGCAATATGATAAAAGGGGATCCCTAGGGATAAGGGGACTCATGAGCGATTTTTTGGAAAAGGCTACATCCCGATAGGTTGGTGGGGACTTGTGGGATAGGAGTCCTTACGGATAGAGGACATTCCAAGGGATAGAAAGGGTTTCACAATCTGGGTCTTGTGAAATAGGTCATGCTTTTTGGGATAGGGGGTCCCAGAAATAGAGGACCTCCCATGAGGAATAGGTAGATCCCGTGAAATAGGTTGCGTCCCGAGGAATGTGTATCTCATGGGTTGAATGTTGTCTCCCAAGTTAAGTGGGGTCTCGTGGGATAAGTGGTGTTTTGGTATAAGGGGGGTCCTGTGTAACAGAAAATGGGCCATGGGTTATCCCGCGAAACAGGATAGGTGGGTCGAAAGTAACAGATTGTGGGGCTTCGTAGGATGAGGGGTCTGAAGGATAGGAGGATCCCTGTAGGTTGGTTCCCGAGGGGTAGGTGATGCTTCGTGGGATTCGTAACACAACGTCACACAAGGGAATTTATAACACAAAATATTGTGGAAAGAGTTTTGTTTCAGTAAAAGCGTTTTGAAGATTCTTCATAAAATGACACAAAAGTTTATAATGAGAAAATCTAATTTTCAATCAAAATCTTATGTGTCCACGAGATTAAAAAGAAATTTGTATTTCAGCATGAAGAGAAATTCATGCTACATATGATCCAAAAATTTTACATTCAATGTACACGTGTACTTATGGGCGGGATTTTCTGTCAACATATGTTTCAAAAAATTCTCTCCACATCAGGAAACTGGATGCATGATATTTTTATATAATAATTGATTTGTTCTTGTATAACATTATACTTACGAATATGATCGAGAGACATCATAAAAGTTAAGAGCAAAGGACAAATAAAAATCTGCATTTTTCTAGAGGCAAAGAACAGATAACTGATTAACAATTGATTTCTTGAGGAGTAATGATTGATAAGATTTTGAATATGTCATCACAGCTATCTCATTGTTGACAAAAATGACTGTCTCTATTCAGGCGGTGGAATAAAGATGATTCAATAATGTTGCGTAAAGTGTATGTTTATTGTTGTACAATGAGCAAATTTACTTGTTTTGCAAATGTCATAGTCGTGAGTGGAACAAATCTACACGTAATGATCGGAAACGAATTCTCACTATAATCGTATTCACCTTAGCCTTCAGCAAATTAATTCCACTATTGTCATTATGTCTACAAAGTGGTTCTGTTGGACATCTATAGGTTCCAAGTTCAATTTGAATTCTTAATTTGATTTGCTCATTTCATCTCTCTCCCGAATATTCTCTGGGGATGCTGCAGGTAATTGTGACCAGGTGCGTCAGTGCAGGGTCATTAGTATCCAGATTGGCAATATATATTAGTATAGACCATTCGCCCAACCCTCGAATGTTATGCACCACATGTACCTTCCACATAAGCTCCCACATGTTTGCCATAAGGGATTAACAGTGGTTGGTCCATTTTCTGGTGGATTTTGCCTACCTAGCTAGATTTATTATTGTGAACTGGTGTGTTATGACAAGCAAACTTTATCAGAAAGTGGAGAAATAATAGATTTCTGTTGTTGATGCAGATGGCTTGACAATCTAGAAACTAGCATTTAGGGTGGAACTTTCTCTAAGTTGCTTTGTTTCTTTTACTGCCATACATCTTTTATTATGATGGTATTTTTCTTATTATCGTCGGGCGCAATCAAGGTTCCCTTGATAATGATGAAAGGGGAGTTGAGCAGGTTTCTTGTTTGGTCATCAATGCTCGTATTTCTTATACAAGACTTCTATTCCCTCGAGTTTCTGAATGTATCATCTATCCTAATCCATTTTCTGCATCAACCCTTTACGTTATGTTTTTGTCCCCCTTTGCGTTTCCCACTTTCGTTATGCTTCTTAATCTGAAATCTCAATTTTTCGAGTGGTTCTGACAAGGGGTTATGATTACGATTGTCCTTTGGAATTGTGACGAATAATATTACTTAATAGGATTGAAGAAGGAAATATTTTGTTTGTGTTTTCAACTCATGGGTTTTAACTGAAATCGATTATCAAACTGGATCTTAATGAAAAAATAATGTATGGTTCAGATTATCAAGCACAAAAACATGCTTTGCATTGTACAATATTGTTGTTCAAAAACGCAATAGAAATTTTTTTTAATCCAAAAAAAATTCATTTAAAAAAATTATATTTGAAGTTTACGAAAACCGCATGAAATTTAACACGTAATTCCCATAAGAAAAAATATGGTTTCATACATTTCAAACAGAATCGTCAATATAGACACAGGATACATAAGAAAAATTATTTGCTGAATTTCATCCCCATAAGCTTCTTTTATAGGATCCCAATGAACCCCCATAAGTGGAAAATTGGGTTTAGCGGGATTTTTTTCTGTACAAATTGTTCGAAATACATAAAATATTACTTTGTAATGATAATCAGTTGTTTCTACAAATTTTTTAAACAATGCATCATTGTTCATGTCAGTTTTATTCCAGAATAGAGGTATTAAGATCTGAAAGAAGAAAATTTTTCTTCATTTTCCGACATGTTTTTAACTTTTGAATCAGAGAAATTGAATAATCAAAGTTAAAAAATAGTTGTTTAGAGAATATATTACTATTCATATCTATATTCTCTATTTAAATCTTCAGTTAAAAGAATTGATTTTTAGAAAAATCACTATTTCATAAAACAGTTTAATATTCAAGCAATGAAATGAATTTTCAGAAAATTGGTTCAACTTTCCACTAAATAGTTGAATTTTCAACCAAAATCATCAATTCTAAATGAAAAATTAAACAATTGAATTTTCAATTCAAAACGATAAATTTACCATTAAAAATAGGATAGTAAAATATTTAGTTAAATAAAGTTATTTTTTTTCTGCCTTTTTTAAATCCATGTTTCCACAACATCATCAAAAGAGTCAAAATATTTCATTCTGAAAAAATGTAATACTATTTAAAAAATTATTCTCTTTGATATTTATTTATTATTTGTCAATAATTGAAAATCCAAAGAAAAGTTTAAAATTCAAAGTTAAACAAAATCTGTCTAGCATTATTCTGAAAGTATTGTTGTCAATAACAAAAATTTGTTTGAAAAATTACGTTTCTTAACTTTAATTATTTTTATACCCCAATCTAAGTGAAAATTTGAAAAAAGGTTGGACATTACAGAAAAAACCGCAACTGTCCAGCATTATTCTAGAAAAATCTTATTATGAATAAAATGATAACTGGTTTAAACAAATATTATTGTTAACTTCAGATTATTATTTTCTCCCTCTAATTAAAAATGAATAAAAGTTAATTTTCTACCTCTTAAGAAGAGAAAATTGCTACAAACAATAATACATTGTTTAAACAATTCTTCGAAATATCTGATTATCAGTAGAAAATGATGTTTATAGTATGAGAAAGAATTTGCATTAAAAAAAAACCTTAAAAATCAAAATTGACTCTTAAAACTCATGAAATCCAATTTTTTATTTATACGGTTTTATGGGACTCTATAAGACAGGTTAATGGTTAGTGGTTACCGTAGCTACTATCGATTCTGTTATGGATGTTAGGACGTGCCAATATATTCTGTAGGGTTAAATCCTCGAAAAATAGAGATATTGATCATTTTTAAAGCTTAGTTGGAAAGCTTGTGAAATTCTGCGTCGAATTATTGTTTTTAAATCAATTATATTTTTATTTATATTTTAATAATATTATTAAAAATTTAAATTTTAAATTATTTTAATTAGGGCTTATGAGGAGGAAAATAAATAAGTAATTTTTCATTTGAATTCTATAGGTAATTTTTGAAGGAATTGTTGAGGGTCAACTCGATGCGCCTCATATTGATGATTCTCTTCAAAATTTATAAAAAAGTATCTTTTTTTCTATGGGAAATACGTGTTAAAGTTTATGGGGTTGATGGAACCCCTAAATATAATTTTTTTTCGAAACAAAAAATACCTGCTTATTCGTTTTTATTTGAACGAATTTGGAGGGTGAGAGCATGGAAGAAAAATATATATAAAGAAAAAAAAAATTTTTTCCGTTTAAGTCTCATTATATTCTACTTGAAATAAGCCCTAGTTGAGGTAAATTGGTCATGTGGGTATTGAGTTACCACTTGAGAAAGACAAGAATGAAATTCCGATTTTAAAGAAATTTTTTACTTCAAGTAATCTTCTCGAATTGATAAAATAATAAGTTTTATGTACGAGCATTCAACATTCCTTAAAAATCGGAACATCTTAGTCTTCCTCACGTGATTATTCAATGCCTAGAACGCCAAATTATTTCAGCTACGGATCATTTAACACAAAATTTAATAAACTTTTGACCGGTTTTTCATAAATTTTTTTATCAATTTTCTGGATGGTGCTACCACTTTTCAAAGTTGAGGCTATTTTTAGTAAGTTCTCTGGTTAGTATACCAGTACTATCCCTTGATAGTGTATATTTAGAAGCAAATAATAAAAATTCCTTTTTGATAAAGATTATACACTCCCAGGAGGTGGTCGAGTTAGTATCTAGAATTTCCGAATTTTCGTTGATGCCAGTGGATCTGATGTACTCGAATTTCATCTGGTTTAGGGTTTAGGCATCTCCCCTCGTAATTGTTCACGTTGCGCGATCTCGGGTGCTCTATTTACTCCCGACCGGCTACCAAGCTACCATCCACATTGTACCTCGAACCTCGATTTTTTGCCCTATTCCCGGCTTCGTTCATCACCAGTCGATCCCCCTAAATCTCCCCAGGTTCCCCTCGGTTTTCCCCCTGCTCCCTCTTAGTGACACTTGCATGAAAGAGATTGTAACGTGAGCCCTGTTCTCTTTATACATTCTCAGGAACAAGAATTTATGTGAAATATTCTCATACTATAGTTAGGTTAGACTGTGTTGGACTATACTTATGGGGTTTCCCCAACAGACACATGGAGAACGACAGCTTTGTTTATCTACTGGGGCAGTTAATTATAACTATTCGACCGGATTTCTCTTCCGAGCGGAACGAGATTTTTGATTTATCTGGTGTCGGTATTGACTGTCCACTTGGAAAATTTAGGGCTTCTCACTTGTGGAGCTGACGTGATATGTGGAGTTCAACAGTTGGATTAGGTGCGCTTCTTTGAGGGGAGATCTTCAGTTGGGCATCTAATTTTGATAAATTTAGAGAGTCCTAATAAAGACGATAACAAATATTCCCTCTATCATGTCTGATTCTAAAGGTTCCCTCTCCTAAAACACTAATCTACTCGAAAATTCAGGGGTTTCCTAGCTATTCCTGAAGGTTTACGATCAGCACAATTTTTTGTTGTCTTTAAATTCTAGGTTGGCCAGACTTCCAGTCTTCCTATAACATCTCCTTGCCTAAGGCCTGGCTTCTCCAAAAAATCCTCTATTCAAGTGAAACGAAATCACTTCCTTCCAGCAAGACCATAATCGGCAAAAACCCGTTCTAAGGTCAATTTAGCTTAGAGTATTGGGTATAGAAGAGTCACGCGCTCTGAAGAAAGGCGGTGGATGTAATTCTGGCTCATCTTGGTAATGGGACAGTCCGCAAAAAGGAAAGCCGCGATGGCACATGGAGGTATAACTATAGACTATAGCATAGCAGAAAGATTGGGTGTGGTGGTTGGAGTGGGTTTCGGGGGAATTTCGGGGGGGACTTTTGGGGTAGGGTAAGGGGGAATATGGGGGAAAACAACACCAGGCCAGCCACGTGGCCGAGGCTCTCGAAACGATGCAGAATCGTGCCAAAAACGCGAAGAGCGGAAAGAGAACGTACAGTGGGTAGTTCGTATACATGGTCACACGTGACCGGCGTGCGTCAGAGTGAGACGAACGAAACCCTGTCATCTGGCCAGCAAGTGGTCGACCCCGCTGGAAGCTTGGACGATTTATGTCAAAGACGAGAGCAAGAAGTACTCGACGTAATAGCCGCACAAGTTGTGCGATAGAACAGGCAGTAACTCGTCTTTCAGGCCAGTCCCCTTTCGCAGTTCTTGTGTGAGGTTTTTTAAACCTTGAGGGAGGCTTATATGATGTAATTTAGTAGGTTATCAATTTCGTTACTATTTGGTTAATGGTTACCGTACCTACTATCGATTCTGTTACGGATGTTAGGACGTGCCACTATATTCTGTAGGGTTAACTCCTCAAAAAATAGAGATATTGATCATTTTTAAAGCATGGTTGGAAAGCTTGTGAAATTCTGCGTCGAATGAGGACTATTTGAAGTTGTTTTGACCACTGTAGGCCAAGGAATCATGTGAAAAAGGCATACGTAATTTTCGGTTTCTTCTCGGTTTTCACCTCAACTTCAAATCTGACGTTTTGCTTCTGATAAACTTCCAGAGACTGAGGCTTGAAATTGTTCTTACTGGGGCATAATCAAAGTGAAATTTTATAAGCTTTTTGATCATTTTCTTTGAATTTGTCTTATTTTTATTCTTCGAGATCTCAATCCTGCAGGAAGACAGGTGTTTTTTTAACAAGATTTTCTTGTGTAGATGATGTTGTGAAAGACAACTATTATCTGTAGGGTTAACTCCTCTGAAAAAAGGATATTACAAATTTGTTTAATATAATTGAAAAGCTCATGAAATTTCGCGTCAAATGAGCCCAATTTAAAGTGATTTTGACCCTTAGAGACCGAGGAATCATATGTAGAAGACAACCTTTTTTCGACGAATTTTCAAAAACAAAAAAATTCTTATTTTTTGAAGTGAATAGTTAAATTTTCAACAGGAAAAGATAGTTTTCAAAACAAAAATGAAATCGTCAAATTTCCAGTTTATAAAATTCACTCCTAACGAAAAAAATTCCACCAATTTTCTATACAAAAAGACGAATTTTCAATAAAGTATATAAATTTCCTACCATACAGTTGAATTTTCAACTTGTGAAGCATTTTCTAATGAAATGGAATAGTTAAGTTTCCAGATGAAGAATTAATTTTCAACCAAAAAAAAAGTAATTTCAGACAAATTTTACATTTTGAAATAAAAGTTAATTTTGTACCAAGTAATTAAATTTTTATAAAATAATTTAATTTTTAACCGAATAGACTAAATTAGAATAGACTAATTTTCTGCAATACAGTTTAATTTTCAGCCCGAAAATATAAATTTTCATTCAAAATGTTGAATCTTGAATGAAGAAAATGAATTTTCAAACAAATAGTTACATTTCAACCAAAAGCAATCATTTTTAACAACAAAGTAAATTTTCGAAACAAATAATTGAATTTTCTACCAAATCGTTGAATTTTCCACAAAATAGTTCAATTTTCAACTAGAAAATATGAATTTTCAACTAAAATTATGAATCTTCAACTAAAAAAAATTATTAGTTTGACTTTACCAAGTAGTTGATTTTTCAACCAAAACAGATTAATTTTCAACCAAGTAGTTGCATTTTTAACCAAAAAGGATACATTTAAAAGTAAGAAGATTATTTTTTTCTACCAGCAAGAACAATTTTTAAGAAAATACATTATTTTCCAACCAAATCCTTTATTTTGAAACTAGAAAGAATCAATTCTCAATTTATAATAACAGTTCATAACCAGACATGGAGTAGTTACATTTTTATTTGAAAAAATTAATTCTCAACAAAAACAAAAGGAATTTCCAATAAAATAGTTTAATTTTCAACCAATGAGATCAATTTTCAAGTATGATGACGATTTAAAAAAAATGAATGATCCTAACCCTACAGAAGGACAGATATATGCTTGTAGCATGCTTTCCTGTTATGGATGCTATTATAAACAAATTACTTTCTATAGCTTTAACTCCTCGAAAAATGAAAGTATGATTAAATTTGTGAGTATATTTGGAAAGCTTATGAAATTTCACGGTAAATAAGCCCTATTTGAAATAATTTCTGTTGCTGTTCAAATTTTTAACTTCACTTCAAATCGCATGTTTGTCTCCTCCTATGCTTTCTTGGACTAGGGGAAAAAATCCTTCATGATAGAGCTTATTCGACGTAAAAATTTTACAAGCTTTCAGGTGATTTTGATTAAATTAGCTATACTTTTATTCTTCGATTTGTTAGCCCTACAGAAGGATAGATATGCTTGCAGCATGCTTTCTGTTATGGATGATACTATAAACAAATTACTTTCTATAGGGTTAACTCCTCGAAAAATGAAAGTATGATTAAATTTGTGAGTATAATTGGAAAGCTTATGAAATTTCACGGTGAATAAGCCCTATTTGAAATAATTTCCGTTGCTTTCTAATTTTTGAACTTCACTTCAAATCAGATATTTTTCCCCTCCTATGCTTTCTCGGACTAGGGGGTCAAAATTCTTCATGATAGAGCTTATTCGACTTCAAAATTTTACAAGCTTTCAGATGATATTGTTTGAATTAGCCATATTTTTATTCTTCGAGATCTTAACCCTACAGAAGTACAGATATGCTCTTAGCATGCTTTCCTGTTATGGATGATATTTTAAACAAAACACTTTCTATAGGCTTAACTCCTCGAAAAATAAAAGTATGATTAAATTTGTGAGTATATTTGGAAAGCTCATGAAATTTCACGTCGAACAAACCCAATTCAAAGTGATTTTGATACTTAGAGAATGCTTTTCAGATGTTCAAAAATCTCACAATTTGAACTTATCAGGTGTAATTCTGTAACTAGACCATGTCCGTTGATTCAACAGTTTCGACTGCAACTGGCATGTCGAACGAACATCCCTCGAAATGGTAGTGACATTCGTAGGTTGGGGAAAAAAAGTTTCAAGCTAGTGAAACCAAACCCTTGCCAAATGATCCGCTTAATCTTCATTAAAAGTTCGTGCTTGACGCCACCCTTCTAATTTTAGTGGAAGGATCAGTGATCGAGGAAGAACGGAAAAAGAATGAGTGCGAGAAATGAGTGATTAATCGTCGTCTTAATTGAAAAATAAGTATGGACGGTAACCTGCTATTCATGTCCTAATGACGTGTGGTGTTTGAATTCCACTCTAAATGAAATTAATATTTCTTTTATTGCTGTAGCCCTTCCCATAAAACAGGGATTGTGCATAATATTTTTTATTGGTTTCCTCCACTTGAATCTGATTAACATATTTTCATAATTAATTATAATTATAGAGGAAATGTCTCTCAACATTTAGGAATAAATATAATCTGAGAATAGATTGCTATTTTTAAATCTATGAATGCTCACACCAAATGTAAAAATATCGTGGTGGGATTGGGTATATAAATCATAGATTCAGAGTTTGCTTTTCTTTTTTGCCTACCTAAATAAATAGGGGCTGACGCTGGGTGATAATATGGGTGGAAAGTGGTACCTACAAGTAACATAAACATTGAAGTGCACGTGTGTTAGTCGACACGAGGCGCATATGCGACTCTATTTTAGTCTAATTTTTAACCCCTTCGAATTATGAACGATTTCATATCATATGGCCACTTCTAAAGTGGTTTCCCTTCTCTACAATAGCGCCTCTATTTTCTACTTTTGAATGACCTACCATATGTTCAACCACCAAACTAAAAACGCCTTCCATAAACACTTCAAAATAAATGTTATTGTATAGTGTTATATCTTTTTAGCGTAAGTAAGCAGTAGGGTGCCACGTGAATAAAAAAATTCTTTCTTTCGGTGAGAAAATAATCCCCTATTTTTGCTAGATTTCAAACAAAATATTTAGAGGGCGCTATATGGAGGCTTGCATGGTGAAAATTCGACTTTTAAAGATTTTTTTATTTACTTTTCTACAATAACTATAACAATTAGTTAGGAAATTTCTATAAAAGACACTTCAAATAACTACCAAGAATTACAAATTCAAAATTTTAAAAATCTTTGAAATTTTTTTCCATTTATTAATGATTCTATGTGAAAAATTGGTCAAGCAAAAAGTAGGGAATTTTGAAAATGAGACTTTACAGCCAGCCTGGTATATATTTGCTTTGCATTTTTATTTTTAGTTCAAAATCCACAAATTTGACTAAAAAGTTTTTAATTTAACTATCTTGGTAGAAAATTAACTATTTGTTGAAAGTTCAACTATTTTGTTGGTAATTCGTCTTTTTTGTTGAATTCAACTGTTTTTGATTTAAAATTAAAATATTTTTTCTTAACCATCACATTATTCGTTGCAAAATCATTTTTTTTTGGTTGAAAATTCGATTTTTGTTGAAAATTATGTTCTTCAATTAAAAATTAAATATTTTAGTTTTAACTATTTTAGTTGAAAATTTATCTATTCTAAATGAAAATTAAACTACTTGAGAAAAAGTAAAAATATTTTGTTAAGAAATAATTATTTTCGGGTTAAAAATTTGACTATCTTATGGAAATTTTTTTTGTTATTGATACAAATTCTTTTTCCTAACTAAAAATGTAATTATATAATTTTTAGTAAAAAAATTATCTTTTTTAGTCGAAACTTTAACTAATTGGTTTGAAATTTATATTTTAAATCAAAAATTCAACTATTTGTTTCGAAAGTAATGTAATTTGTTGAAAATTGGTCTTTTTGGTAGAAAATCAATACTATTTGTTGAAAATTAAACTCTTTTGTTAAAAATTAATTTTTTGGTGTAAAAATGATCATTTTTTCAAATTCATTTCTTCGTTTGAAAAATCAATTATTTTGTCGAAAATTAGTTTTTTTGTTTGCTGATAAATAATTTTTTCAAATAAAAATGCAACTTATCCATTTTTGATTCAAACATTATATTTTCGATTGAAAACTGATCTTTTCTAGTTGAAAATTTAACAACGTGGTTGAAAATTAACTTTTTTATTGAAAATTCAACCATTTTTGTAGAAAATCAAACTATTTTGTTGAACATTTGTTTTTTGTTGTTGAGGATTAATTTTTTTGACTGAAAATTTAACTATTTCATTTTGGGTTAATAATTTATATTCTTGATTGAAAACTGATATTTTCTGGTTGAAAATACATTTTTTTTTTGATTTTTTTTTTTTTTTGTAGAATATTAAGCTTCTTTGTAGAAAATTAATTCGTTTTTGTTGAGGATTCAACTATTTTGTTAGATATTCATATTTTGGGTTGAAAATTCAACTTTTTTGTAGAAAATTCGCCTTTTTGGCCTCCAAATTGAACGATTTCGTTGAAAATTAACTATTTCGACAAATATTTGACCATTTCGGTAAAAAATTCAACTTTTTGGTTAAGAATTGAAATACTCATTTTAAAATGTAACTGTTTAGTAAAAAATTAAGTTTTTTGTTGACAAATAATTTTTTGGGTTGAAAATGCAACTACTTGGTTTGAAGTTGAACAACTTTCTTAAAAATTCAATTCGTTCAAAATGCATTTTTTATCTGGAAATTTAGGTATTGCA
>CAKNXH010001908.1:79080-93344 GCA_932178445.1 Andricus quercusramuli | reverse complement strand
TTTTGGGTTAAAAACTAATTTTTGTAACAAAAAAATTATTTATTTGATTGTAACTTAGCTTTTCTCTTGGAAATTCATATTTTTCATTGAAAATTCAACTGCTTTGTAGAAAATTCATGTTTTTGGTTTAAAAATTCAAAAATTTGGTAAATTTTTTTTTTTAATTCATTTTTTTTATCGAAAATTCAACTCTTGGGTTAAAATTGACGTATTATGTTTAAAATTTTTTTTTTTGGGCCGAAGACTAATTTTTTTGAGGAAAAATTTATATATTTGATTGAAAATTAGGTTTTTTGTTGAAAATGTATGTTTTTAGAGTGAAAATTTAACTATTTCGTAGAAAATGCGTCCTTTTGTTTCGAAAATTCAACTGTTTTGCAGGTGATTCTTTTTTTCAATTAAGAAATAATTTTTTTAAATAAAAATTTAAATATTCCATTTTTGGTAGAAAATTGATTTTTTTAGTTGAAAAATTCAACTATTTGGTTTCAAATTCATGCAGTTTCTTGAAAAATCTACTTTTTTGTAGAAAATTCAACTATTGGGTTAAAAATTTATGTATTTTATTGAAAATTGCTTTTTTGGGTTAAAAAGTAATTTTTTAACTTCAAATTCATTATTTAATTGAAAATTGAGTTTTTTTGTTGAAAGTTCATATTTTCGAATTGAAAATTCATCTGTTTAGTACGGTAAATTCGTATTTTCGTCTTAAAAATTTAACAGTTTGGTAAAATATTCGTTTCTTTTTATTAAAAATTGATTTGTTTGAATAAAAATTTAATTATTTCATTTTTTTTAAATTGATTGATTTTTTTATTGCAAATTCAACAATTTCAGTAGAAATGTATATTTTTTATTGTAAATTCGTATTTTTTTGTGGAAAAGTAATCTTCTTAGTAGAAAATCTTCTAGAGATTTAAAAGTTAAGAAAAAAAGTTTAAAAGTATAAAACATGTTGAATGAAAAATAACAATAACATTACAATATTTACATGGAAAAAATGTTTCAAAAAATAATAATTGTTCTAACAATTGAAAATTGTTTTTCAATAAATAATTATTATTAATGGAAAAAACAGTTTAAAAAAAGTCTTCTTTGGCATAGTTGTTTTTTCAGAAAATCGGAAAGATTGGGTGATCGTTTACCAAACATAAAAATAAAATTATCAAGTACAAGTTTGGACAAAGAGTCTCAGAATACGTTTTTGAAAAATTTTTTTGAAAATTTTTAAATCAGATCGATTGGAAATGATTTGAAATGCAAAAATCCGTCGAGTCTCAAAGCGATTTTCTGAAATTTTATTTTTTGTATAATCATTAAATACAAATTAGAATAACGTAATTCAAGTAGCTCGGAGGTTAATCTGAATTTATGACACTCATAAAATTTAATCAGTTCGAGAAGATTTTTTTTTTAGGGTAAATAATAGTGTGTTTATGTAAATTATTGCGGATGCGAACTCCTTTCAGGTTCAAGAAGCAGTGTTTTAAGACTAAGAAAGTGCTCAAGGCCCAAATGTAAATCCCTTTAATAATACTCAAGAGCGAGACTAATCGACCGTTATAATGGTTGGTAATCGTTGTACTTATAAGGCTGCTCTTAATCGAGCATTGCATTTATTTTCATCGATTGATAGATGAGTCTGCATAGAACAATCGAGATTATTTGATGAACAGTGCGAAATTTTTTTCTGTCATTTCACAAAGGTTCAATTATCCACCTTATAGTGAGGGGAAATTATGGGAGGGGAAGCAGGGGAAGTAAGGTTGAATGTGGGTCGGAAAGTAGGATGGTGAAGTGAAATGAGGAAAGGAAAAGTAGGAGAAGTTAAAGGAAATGAGCGAAGGGGAAGTAGGGGAGTGAGGGAAATGATGGGAGGGAGAGTAAGGGAAGCAAGAAGAAATAAACAGAGGGAAAGTAGGAAAAGTGAGAGGAAATTAGGGAAAGGAAAGTATTGGATGTGAGAGAAGGAAAAGTAGAGGAAATTAGGGAAAATTATGAGAGGGGAAGCACGGAAAGTACGAAAAAATGATGAAAATTATAGGAAGGGAAGTAGGGAAACATAGGAAGTAGGGGTAAACTGGGAAGTATTTGAAGTGAGTGCAGGTTAGTAGAAGTAGGGAAAATTATAAAAAATAGGGAAAGTACAAGAAGGAAAATGAAGGCTGGGAAAGGGAATTAGGAGAAGAAGAGTGTTAGTTGGGGAAGCGAAGGAGGGGAAACTGGCGGAGCAAGAAGTTGGGGAAGGGCTGGCGAAGGGTGAAGAAAGGGACGGTGAGGTGAAGTGATAGAAGGGAAGGCAGACAAAGTAAGAAGAAATTAGAGAGGGGAAAGTATTGAATGTAAGGAAAGGAAAAGTAGAGGACATTACAGGTACATTATCTAAGGGGAAGTAGGATGAGTGCGGTAAATAAAGAAAATTATGGGAAGGGAAGTAGGTCAGCATAGAAAATGAGGTTAAAATGGAGGTATGAGATGAAGAAAGTGAAGGGTAATAAGGGGAATGGAAGTAAGGGAAATGAGAGAGGGGAAGTATTTGAAGTGAGTGTAAGTTAGGGAAAGAAGGAAAAATGACAAGAAATGAAGGAAAGTAGGAGAATAAAAGTGAAGGCTGGGAAAGGGAAGTAGGAGAAGAGAAGTGTTAGTTTTGGAGCTAGAAGAGGTGAAAGTGGTGGAGCAAGAAGTTGGGGAATGGCGGGCGAATGATGAAGCAAGGGAAGGTGAGGTAAAGTTATGAGAGGGAAGGTAGACGGAGTAACAAAAAAATTAGGAAGGGTAAGTATCGGATATAAGGGAAGAATGGAAATTATGGGAGGGTAAGCAGGGGATGTAAGGTTAAATGAGGATCGGAAAGTAGGATGGTGAGGTAAAATGAGGAAAGGAGAAGTAGGAGAAGTTAAAGGAAATGAGCGAAGGGGAAGTAGGGGAGTGAGGAAAATGATGGGAGGGAAAGTAAGGGAAACAAGAAGAAATAAGCAGAGGGAAAGTAGGAAAAGTGAGAGGAAATTAGGGAATCATTGTTAGTATCGGATGTGAGAGAAGGAAAAGTAGAGGAAATCAAGAAAAATTATGAGAGGGGAAGCACGGAAGGTGCAAAAGAATGATGAAAATTATAGGAGAGGAAGTAGGGAAACATAGGAAGTAGGGGTAAAATGGGGGAAGGTATGAGGAAAGTGAGGGATAATAAGGGGAGGGCAAGTATAGAAAATAAAAAAGGGAAGTATTTGAAGTGAGTGTAGGTTAGTGGAAGTAGGGAAAATTATAAAAAATAGGGAAAGTAGAAGAAGGAAAATGAAGGCTGGGAAAGGGAAGTAGGAGGAGAAGAGTGTTAGTTGGGGAAGTGAAGGAGGGGAAACTGGCGGGGCAAGAAGTTGGGGAAGGGCTGGCAAAGGGTGAAGCAAGAGACGGTGAGGTGAGATGATAGAAGGGAAGGCAGACGAAGTAAAAAGAAATTAGGGAGGGATTGAATGTAAGGAAAGGAAATGTAGAGTAGATGTAAGGGGTAGTAGGATGAGTGTGGTAAATGAGAAAAATTATAGGAGGTGAAGTAGAGGAGCATAGAAAATGAGATTAAAATGGAGGAGGGAGATGAGGAATGTAAGGGGTAATAAGGGGAATGGAAGTAGGGGAAATAAGAGACGGGAAGTATTTGAAGTGATTGTAAACTAGGGAAAGTAGGAAAAATGACAAGAAATCAAGGAAAGTAGAAGAAGAAAAGAGAAGGCTCGGAAAGGGAAGTAGAAGAAGAGGAGTGTTAGTTTTGCAGCGAGGGGAGGGGAAAGTGGTGAGGCAAGAAGTTGGAAAAAGGCGGGCGAAGGGTGAAGCAAGGGAAGGTGAGGTGAAGTGATGAGTGGGAAGGTAGACGAAGTAAGAAAAAAATTAGGGGAGGGTAAATATCGAATGTCAGGGAAGGAAAAGTAGAGGAAATTGAGGGTAAATTACATGAGGGGAAGTAGGATCAGTGCGGTAAATGAGGAAAATTATGAGAGTGGAAGTAGTGGAGCAAAGGAAATCAGGTTAAAAGGGGGGAGCGATTTGAGGAAAATAAGGGGTAATAAGGGGAATGCAAGTGGGGGAAATAAGAGAGGGGAAGTATTTGAAGTGAACGTCAGTCAGGGAAATTAGGTAAAATAATAAGAAATGAGGGAAAGTAGAAGCTGGAAAGTGAAGGCTGGGAAAGGGAATAGAAGAAGAGGAGTGTTAGTTGAGGAATAGAGAAAAGGAGAAAGTGGAAGAGCAAGAAGTTGGAGAAGGGCGGGGCGAAGGGTGAAGCAAGGGAAGGTGAGATTAAGTGATGGGATGGAAGATAGACGAAGTGAGAAGAAATTAGGGAAGAGAAAGTATCGGATGTGAGGGGAGGAAAAGTAGAAGAAATTAAGGGTACATTATGTGAGAGGAAGTAGGATAAGTACGGTGAATGAGGAAAATTGTGGAAGGGGAATTAAGGGAGCATAGGAAAAATAGGTTTAAAATGGGGAAGGGGGAGACAAGGAAAGTAAGGGTTAATAAGGGAAATGGAAGATGGGTAAATAAGAGAAGGGAAGTATTTGAAGTGAGTGTAAGTTAGGTGAAGTAGGTAAAATGATAAGAAACGAGGGAAAGTAGGAGAAGGGAAGTGAAGGCAGGGAAAGAAAAGTAGGAGAAGAGGAGTATTAGTTGGGAAGCGAGAAGAGGGGAATGTGGTGGAGCAAGAAGTTGGGGAAGGGTTGACGAAGGGTGAAGCAAGGGAAGGCGAGGCGAAGCAATGGAAGGGACGTTAGGGGAAGTGAGAGGAAATAAGCGAAAGGGAAGTGAGTGGAAATGTTGGAAAATGAGGGGAGTGAAAGAAAGTAAATCAAGGGAAGCAAAGGGAGGGAGAATAGTGGAAGTGAGGGAAGGGAAACTAGGGGACATTACAGCAAATTATGGAAGGGAATTTGATAGAATGAGGAAAGAGATGGTGAATGAGGAGGGAAACTAGGAGAAATGAGGGGGAAAGTTGGGAAATGATGTGAGGGAAAGTAGGGGAAGTACAAAAAATAAAGATAAAATAGAGAAGGGGTTTTAGGGAAGTGATAAGTTATCAGAGGAGGGTAATAAGTTGAAAATTCGGCTTTTGGCTTGAAAATTCAACAATTTGTATGAACTTTTTTTCTCTTTGTTTATTGAAAAATCTTTATTTCTTGAGAATCTTTCTTTTTGGTTAGAAAATTGAACCTCTACGATGAATGTTGAACTATTTTGTGCAAACTTTTTTGTTGTTGAAAATTCACCATCTTAGTAGGAAAATTCATTTTCAAAAAAAAAATAGTTTTAAATAAAATTAGTTGAATTTTCAACCGAAGAAATGAAATTTTAACTGAAATAATGCATCTTTAATGAAAAAAAAAAAAATTCTCAACCAAAAAGTTAAAATTTCAACCAAAAAGGTTATATTGCTAACAAAGAAGACAAATTTTCAACAAAAAATAGAAGAGTTTTATTTCAGGTGAGAGAAATAAATTTTTAAACCAATAAATTTTTTTTCTAACAACATAGTTGAATTTCCGACCAAACAGATGAATTTTCAACCAAAAATATTGAATGTGTATAAAAAAAAATTTCGATGAAAAATTGAAGTTGAATTTTTATTTAAAAAAATTTATTTTCAATAAGAAAGAAACTATTTTTCAACAAATGGGAAGAAATTTGACCAAAAAAGAATAATTCAAAAAAATATATGAATTTTCCACCAAAAAGGTTATATTGCTACCAAAAAAGACCAATTTTCTAATTTTCCATAAAAAAAGAATAACTTTCAACAAAATACATGGATTTTCAATCAAAAAGGTTAATTTCCTTCCAAAAAATACAATTTTTAAACAAAATAGATGAATTTTCAATGACAAAAGATCAATTTTCAACAAAAAATAGAATAGTTTGATTTTCAGTTAGAGAAGTAAATTTTCCAGCAAAGAAAATAAATTTTCAACGAAATAGTTGAATTTTCAAACAAACAAATAAATTTTATTTAAAAAAAATTAAATGTCTATCCAAAAAAAATTTAGTTACATTTTTAGTTTAAAAAAATAATTTTCAAAAAAAAAAAGAATTTTTAACTAAAGACTTAAATTTTCAACCGAAGACAAAAAAAAATTTTTTTTAACAATGTAGTTCAACTTTCACGAAAGTAGTTGAATTTTCAATTTAAGAAGGTTAATTTTCAACAAAAGAGTTAAACTTTCAACCAAAGAAATTAATTTTCAAATAAAAATAAAACTCTTAAAAAAAACGATTTCTTAACAAAGTTATTCAACTAAATCTTTCAAATAAAATATAAATTTCAAATAAAAGTAAATTTTCTAAGAAATAGTTGAATTTTCAATAAAACAGTTGCATTTTTATTACAGAAAGAATTATTTTTGAAATTAAATGAATTTTTCATAAAATTGATAAATTTTTTATTGAAAAAGATAAATTTTCAACAAAAAATAGAATAGTTAAATTTTCTGTTGGAGAAATAAGTTTTTAAGCATATACATATCTTATCAAAATAAATTTCCGACAAAATAGTTAGTTAATTTTTCAGTTAAAAAATAAATTTTCAATAAAAGCAAAATCAGTTTTCAAAAAACACAATTTTCAACAAAAATTAGGAAGATTAATATTCCACCACAAAAGACGTAGTTTCATCAAAATACAGAAATTTTTAAACGAATAGTTTAATTTTCAATAAAAAAACTTATTTTTCAATAAAAAAACTTATTTTTCAATAAAAAACTTATTTTCCAATAAAAAAACTTTTTTTCAATAAAAAGAATAATTTTCAACAGAATACATGAATTTTCAATAAAATATTTTAATTTTTAATAGAATTTTTAACCTAATATTTAAATTTTAACCCAAAAGCAACTATTTGGATGAAGATTCAATCATTTTGTTGAAAAGTCATTCTTTTTGGTTGAAAATTTAACTGTTTTGTTGAAAATTCAAGTATCTTCCAAGAAAATTTACTTCTTATTTAAAACTCATATTTAAATGGTGAAAAGTCAAATTAAAAATAATTTTTGGATGAAGATTCAATCTTTTTCAAATTTTTCCTTACGATTTAAAAGTTTTCAATATTTTTCGAAATAGTTAAATTATTAACCAACCAAATGAATCTTCCACCAAAAAGAATAAATAGCTATAAACAAAATTTAGACAAAAAATTCAGTTGAATGTTTAATTTAAAAAATTAATTTTCAATAAATAACTAATTAAAAAAAATTAACTTTCAACAAAAAATATAATAGTTTAATTTTAAGTTACAAAAAAATACGTTTTTAGCTGAATAAAATAAATTTCCAACGAAGTAGTCAAGTTTTCAACCACACGGATGAATTTTCAACCAAAAATCGAAACATCTACTAAAAAATTCGACAAAAAATGGAATAGTTAATTTTTATTTGAAAAAAAATAATTTGTGTGAAAAAATTATTTTAACCAAATAAATGAATTTTGTACCATAAGATCAACTAGCGACTAAAAACGACAAATATTCAGTAAAATAGATGAATTTTCTACTGAAAAAGATAAATTTTTAACAAAATAGATACATTTGAGAATAAAAATTAATTTTATAAGAAAAAGATTAAATTTTTTTTTTTTAAAATCGAAATCAAATGAAATAGTTGAATTTTTAGTTGGAAAAATTAATTTCCAATAAGAAACTACTTTTACCAAAAAAACGGGTTCTTACAAAATTTCTGTCTGTTAGTCTGTCTGTCTGTTTGTCTGTTAGTCTGTCTGCAGATGGACCATCCCTGCGAAAAATGAAATTATTATTTTTTACATTCTCATCCTATGATGAGAAGGTATTACATTTGTGTAAACTTTGCCCCCCCCCCCCCACCGGTTTTGTCAAACGTCCACGTTTTGTGACCCCCTGAACCCAAAAAACAGGTTTTTACAAAATATCTGTCTGTTTGTCTGTATGTCTGTATGTTTGGCTGTCTGTTTTTCTGTCTGTTTGTCTGTCTGTTTGTCTGTCTGTTTGTCTATCTGTTGGTCTGTCTGTTTGTCTGTCTGCCTGTTTGTCTGTCTGTTTGTCTGTCTGTTTTTCTGTATGTCTGTTTGTCTGTCTGTTGGTATGTCTGTTTGTATGTCTGTGAGTCTGTCTGTCTGCATGTCTGTCTGTCTGTTTGTATGTCTGTTTGTCTGTCTGTTTTTGTGTCTGTTTTTCCGTCTGTCTGTTTGTCTGTCTGTTGGTATGTCTGTTTGTCTGTCTTTTAGTCTGTTTGTCTGCCGGTTTGTCTGTCTGTCTGTTTGTCTGTCTGTATGTTAGGCTGTCTGCTTTTCTGTGTGTTTTTCTGTATGTTTGTCTGTCTGCTTTTCTGTCTGTTGGTATGCCTGTTTGTCTGTCTGTTTTTCTGTCGGTTTGTCTGTATGTTTGTCTGTCTGTCTGTTTGCGGCTTTGCGGTCGAACCATTAGGGAAAATAAAAAATTGATGAAAAATCAATTATCTTATTATTTCTTGTAAGGTTCTTATAGAATAAAATTAAAAATATTTTACATAAATTGCTGGAAATATGACATCATACAAATATTACGAGAATAATATTTCTTCCAAATAGATTTTCCTGACAGCTTCTTTCTTCCCGGGACAATAAGTAAGGGAAGTCCAATATTTACTTAGTCTCGGAAATATGCAGGCTGAAATGAGGAAAACTGACATCAGATGTGCATTGTGGGAGAATATAATTAGATGTTTATTATACGTATTTTGTGAATACGGCCCGATTAAGCGCATCTGGCGCTTGATATTTTCGCAATACAAAGGAGAGCAGCGACTGTCACTGGCAGGCAATAATAAGATTACTTTCATTTATTAAAGTGGTATTAAGGAAAGATTAGTATTTTTCGATCGATTTTTCAAGATCAGTCTGACATTAAAAATATATGATTTATTGACTTTTATTATTTATAGCCCTGGTGGAAAATTTTTTACAAAAGAATACAAACAACTAAAACTATTTTTACAGGATTCTTCAAATAAATACTATAAGTTACAATCAAAATTAGAGGAAAGTACAATTTTTTTTATTATTGAGTACTTTTTTGTTTGTTTTCAACGAACATATTTGTGAACTTTGTTTGGATGCAGTTTGTTTAATGGAAGTAAATTTTTAATGGAATTAAACAAACTTTACTTGAATTAAATAAAATTTTATTTAATTGAAAATTGAATTTTGAAATGTGGAATTTTAGTTGAAACTTTATAAACTATTCTTATTTTGAAAACAGTTTGGAAGATTGAAATTTCATTTTGATTTTCTAGCAATATTTTACTTTTTACTTAAAATGAGCAATTATAAATCGAATATTTCAACAATTTGAATTGTTCTATTTAAAAAAAAAATTCAATATGTAAGTGAAATTATTGAATTTCGATGCATGAGAAGGTATCAATTTGTGTAAAATTTTACCCTGTCTGTCTGTTGGTCTGTCTGTTTGTCTGTCTGCTAATATGTCTGTCTGTCTATTTGTATGTATGTCTGTTTGTTTGTATGGCTGTTTGTATGTATGTGTGTATGTATGTATGTTTGTATGTTTGTCTGTCTGTCTCTTTGTCTGACTGTTTGTCTGTCTGTTTGTCTGTCTGTTTGTGTGTCTGTTTGCCTGTCTGAATATTTGTCTGTTTGTTTGTATGTCTGTTAGTATGTCTGTATGTTTGCCTGTCTGTCTGGATGTTTGTATGTCTGTCTGTTTGTCTGTCTGTATGTCTGTCTGTTTGTCTGTCTGTTTGTCTGTATGTTTGTCTGTATGTTTGTCTGTCTGTTTGTCTGTCTGTCTGTCTGACTGTCTTTTTGTTTGTCTGTCTGTCTATCTGTCTGTTTGTCTGTATGTTTGTCTGTCTGTTTGTATGTATGTTTGTCTGTATGTTTGTCCGTCTGTTTGTCTGTCTGCCTGCTTGTATGTCTGTTTGTCTGTCTGTTTGTCTGTTTGTCTGTCTACTTGTCCGTCTGTTTGTCTGTCTGTTTGTATGTCTGTTTGTCTGTTTGTATGTCCGTCTGTCTGTCTGTTTGTCTGTCTGTCTGTGGAGAATTGAACAATTATCAATTTGAAAAAAAGAGTTAGTTTAAGAGATATTTACCAGTTTTTAGCCCGGTTTTGATGAGAACCAAACTCAATTTAAAACTGAAAAAGATTTCGAAAAATAAAAAACTGAATTTAGATTTTTGAAAATTTCGAAATGAAATTTTGAAGCTTTTTATTAATCTTTAAAGGAAAATCTAAAATGATTTTTCATTTTGGAAAACTAATTTTAGGAGAATATTTAAAAAGATTTTAATAAATTTTTGAATAAACATTTGAAACGCTATCTAGATTTTTGAAGATGTCAAACACAAAATTTATAAGCTTTTCAAGCATTTTAAAGGTTTTATATGAATAAAAAATTTGTCTCATTTCTATAAAAACAAATAGATGAATAGATGAATCTTCAACCAAGAAATTTTTTTTTACAAAGTAATTAAACTTTCAATGAAAATTTCGAATGTTCAACCAAAAATTATGACTTTTTAACAATGTAGTTAATTTTTCAACAAAAAAATTTTATTTTGTACCAAAAGGGATGAATTTTTAGACAGTTACATTTTCAAATGAAACAGATGAATTTTCAAATCGAATAAACAAATTGGTGGCTAAGGAAGATTTTTCAGTTTAAAAAAATGCAACTCAATTGTGGAATTTTCGAATGAAAAAGGCGAATTTTCTACAAAACAGTTAAATTTCCAACCCAAAAATATAAATTTTCTTAAAAAAAATCTGCCCGCTTCGCGGGCACATTCTCATCGCGCGCTTCGCGCGCGGCTCGCTTCGCTCGCAAGTTTGAGCGCGCCTAGGGCGCGCGACTGTTGGATCTCGCGCTTCGCGCTCGATCATATATTTATCTCGCGCTTCGCGCTCGATTATGTATTCACCTCGCGCTACGCGCTCGGGCGTATTCACATCGCGCTTTACGCTCGATTCCTCTAGATCTTTGAACTTCGTGTTCGACTTCGATGAAAAGAAAAAGTTTATTTCTAAATATTAGAAAATTATCAAAACCTCTACATATGAAGTGATTGTTAAATTTGTTTTTATTTTAGACTGAAAAGAAAATTTATTTACTCAAGGTTCTATCGACCTTAAGGAACACATTCTCATCCAGATACTCGCGCTTCGCGCTCGATATTTGATTTCAAATTCATTTGAACCTTGCGTTCCACGTTAGGTTCTGTGCACCGTATAATAGAAACAAAAAAGTTTGAGCGCACTTACGGCGCGCGATTTGGGCGTCGCGCTTCGCGATTTGTATTTGATTTCAAATCAAGAATAATTATATAAATTAAGCGACAAATCTTATTAGTTAAAATGTTATTTCAGATTTTCCGTTTTTCAAAGAAGTTATTTTTTTCATTTTGAATATATTCTTACAACGAAAATGGATTTTTCCAAAGTTTTCCAAAAATTTGATTTCTTTTCTGTCAATGTTATTTTCACGAATAAAATAAAAACTACGCGTCCTATCGAAACATGATGGATAACAAATTTGTACCTCTTCTTTGAATGAACAAATGTTGTCTTCGTCATGTTTTTCATAGCTTGTGTTATTCGTCTAAAAATTTATTTTTTCTATTTTCAATGCTGTTTTTTATGAATAAAACAAAAACTATGCATCATATCAAAAAGTGAATAATAACAAATTTGTAGATCTTTTTTAGGTGCATAATTTTGGTCCAGTCATCTTTTGTCGTATCCTGCATAGTTTCACAGCAAAATGGAATTTTTGATTTCTCATTATTTTGTTGTGCGATCAGAATTTAAATTTTTTATTTTTTGAAAAATTCAAAAAGTTATTATGAAAATATTGTAAGGTGTTCAAAAAGCAACGTTTTTCTTCTCTTGACTTTTTTTCATAACGTGCGTTTTTTGGCTTAAAAAGTTCATTTTCGTTTGTTTTTTGGAATTTTGAAAATGCTATAACTCTGGTAATTTTTTTTTTATCTGAAAAAGTCATTAGGATATTTTTTTTCTCTTTTTGCTTCCTACTAATAACCGTCCATAGAATTTCCAAAACTTCAAAAAAAGTGTTCTCAAAAATTTTCAAAATGTGCTCACTTTTTGAATTTTCATCCGAAATAGCTGGTTAACGAACTTGTTCTTTCTTTTTAGGCCCTAAAAAAGTGTGCCAAAGCACAACCCAATCTGATTATTTTTTCGAAAGTTATCGTGCCTACAGACAGACAGACAGACAGACAGACAGACAGACACCTTGATAAAAACCTTTTTTTCTGGCTCAGGGGGTCTCAAAACGTGGAGATTTGATGAAAACCGACCAAGTCAAATTTTACATAAAACCAATACCTTCTCATTAGAATGAGAATGTAAAAAGTTCATTTTCAACAAAATAGTTTAAATTTCAACCAAAGAGATGAATCTTCAACTAATTTTTTTTTTACAAAGTAGTTCAACTTTCAATGAAGTAGTTTAATTTTCGAACAAAAAATTGACTTTTCTGCTAAGAAATTAATTTTTCATCTAAAAAGACGATATTTTGATCGAAAAAGATGAATCTTTAACAAAACAATTAAATAATTTCCGACGGAAAAAGATGACTTTTTGGCCAAACAGTTTAATTTAAAAAAAAATAGATGAATTTATAACCAAATGTAGTTTAATCTTCAACTAAAAATTTTTTCTATCAAAAAAAGAGGAATTTTTAACAAAATACATGAATTTACACTCAGATAGTTGAATTTTGGAAATAGAATAATTTATTTTTCTATTTTAAAAAATTAACGTTCAACAAAGAAAACGAATTTTGAACAAAATATTTTAATTTTAAACCAAAGAGACGAATCTTCAAAAAAAAAATATAAAAAAATGTCTGAAAAATTAGTTCAACCAAGAAAATGAAGTTACAACAAAAATCGCATTTTATAAAAAAAAATTAAATTTTCAACCAAAAAGACAATTTTGCAAATTAAGAAAGATTTTTCAGTCAAGAAAAAAAATTGACCCTGTGGATTTTTCAAACCAAAAAGGCTCTAGTTACTTAAAAATTTGGAAAATGAATTAAAAAATTTTTGTTCCTTTTAAATTTTTATTATTAAATTTGAAAGCGCTTTCAAAATGAAAAACTGAATGTAGCGAAATTGTAAAATCCCCTTCTGAAGGAATCTGTATTATCATCAGAGAATAACAGAAATTTTTTAACGTCTTTTCAGACTAGATGGAAACATGAATTAAAAGTTATTTCAAATAATTTTTTTTTCTGAAAAAAAAATCTTCTCCTTTCGCTCCACTGGGAATCGAACCACAGAACTTCCGCTTGCCGGTCAACAAGCTACTAGAGAACTTTTTTTTTTAAATTTGTTTTAAAAAAATTATTTAAGAATTTTTCAGGAATCTAACAATAATTTTAATACCTTGGAACTTGAATTTTTCCTACAATTTTTTGAAAATCCTGCAAAAGTAAAAAAATTACCTCAAAGTCATGCAGATTTTTTTTGAAAATTTTATTGAATATTCTTTTTAAAATTATTTTAAAAAATTATTGCTAAATTTTCTCGGAATTTTAATAAAAAAATGTTATCCATTCAAAAGTTTTTAATATATTTCAGACTTCCTCGATTATTTTTTTAATTATTAATTGTTTACTTGTTGTTTATCATTCAAATTTTCTTTTAAATCTTTCTAAATATTCTCTTAAAATTAATTTTACAGAATAAAAAATAATTTTAAATTTTCCCAGCAATTTTAAGGAATTTTCATTATTTTCTAAAAAACTTTAAGGATCAATAAAAAGCTTCAAAATTTTATTTCGAAATCTACAAAAATCTAATTTTATTTTTTTCATTTTCCGAAATCTTTTTCTGTTTTAAATTTAAGTTTTGATCTTCTTAAAACCGAGCTCGAAACTTGTGAATATCTCTTAAACTAACTCAAATTTTGTCCAAATTGATAATTTTTTAAATATTATTTATGCATAAAAATTCAATTTTTTATTTGTAGTTTATTTGTATTTATTATTTTTACTTCTTTTCAACCTTTTTGTTTGAAAATTCCATTAAAAATTCAAATATTTGGTTAAAAATTATGCTTTCGTGGTAGAAAATTAATCTTTTTGGTTGAAAATTCAATTCTTTGTTCGAAAATTAGTTTTTGAAATTTGAAATTTTTTTTCAACTAAAAGTTTAACTAAAGTGTTAATTTTTTTTTCTAGACATTCAATCTTTTTGGTTGGAAATTTATCTGTTTAGTTGAGAATTAAACAAAT
>CAKNXH010001908.1:63472-73987 GCA_932178445.1 Andricus quercusramuli | reverse complement strand
AAAGATGGGAACATTTTATTTTAAAATTGCGAAAAGTAGTATTCAATTGCAAACAAATTTTTAAAATAAAGGCTTTTTGTAAGTTTAAAAATTCTTTTGTGAAAAATAATTCTTTTTTGAAATAACATCACCAGTAACATTATTTGGACCATTAAAGTAAAAAAAAACGTGTTTAATTATTTCTTTTTGTATTCGAACTTCATTATATCTTGGGAAAAGATGAGAAAATTTTGTTTCAAAATTGCGAAAAGTAGTATTCAATACTAAAGAAATTTTTAAAATAAAGGCTTTTTGTAAGTTTAAAAATTCTGTTATGAAAAATAATGTTAATTTGAAATAACATTATCAGTAATATTATTTGGACCATAAATATAAAAAAAGCATGTTTATCATTTCTTTTTTTTTTTTTTTGTATTCGAACTTTATTTATTCATGGGAAAATATGCAAAACTTGCGAAAAGTACTATTCAATTGTAAAGAAATTTTTTAAACAAGGGCTTTTTTTGAGTTTAAAAATTCTTTTGTGAAAAATAATGCTTTTTTGAAATAACATCATCAGTAATATTATTTGGACCATCAAAGTGAAAAAACGTGTTTTTTTTTTTTTTTTTTTTTGTATTCGAACTTCATTTATTCGTGGAAAAGTAGTATTTAATTGTAAAGAAATTTTGTAAATAAGGGCTTTTTGTGAGCTTAAAATTTTTTTTATGAAAACTAATGTTTATTTGGAATAACATCATCAGTACTATTGTTTGAACCATTAAAATAAAGAAAAAAACGTGTTTATCTTTTTTTTTTTTTTTTTGTATTCGAACTTTATTTATTTGTGGCAAAAGATGGGAACATTTTATTTTAAAATTGCGAAAAGTAGTATTCAATTGTAAACAAATTTTTAAAATAAAGGCTTTTTGTAAGTCTAAAAATTCTTTTGTGAAAAATAATTCTTTTTTGAAATAACATCACCAGTAATATTATTTGGACCATTAAAGTAAAAAAAACGTGTTTATACTATTTTTTTTTTGTATTCGAACTTCATTTATTCATGGGAAAAGATGAGAAAATTTTGTTTAAAAATTGCGAAAAGTAGTATTCAATTCTAAAGACATTTTTTAAATAAGGTCTTTTTGTAAGTTTAAAAATTCTTTTATGAAAAATGATGTTCATTTGAATTAACATCATCAGTTATATTATTTGGACCATAAATATTTTTAAAAAAACATGTTTATCATTTTTTTTTTTTTATTTTTTTTTTATTTTGTATTCGAACTTCATTTATTCATGGGAAAATATGCAAAAACTGTGAAAAGTAGTATTCAATTGTAAAGAAATTCTTTGAACAAGGGCTTTTTGTAAGTTTAAAAATTCTTTCTTGAAAAATAATGTTGATTTGAAATAACATCATGAGTAATATTATTTGGACCATACAAGTAAAAGAAAACGTGTTTATCTATTTTTTTTTGCATTCGTACTTCATTTATTCGTGGGAAAAGATGAGAAAATTTTATTTCAAAATTGCGAGCAGTAGTATTCAATTGTAATGAAATTTTTAAAATAAAGGCTTTTTGTAAGTTTAAAAATTCTTTTATAAAAAATAATGTTAATTTGAAATAACATCATCAGTAATATTAGTTGGACCATTAAAGTAAAAAAAAAACGTGTTTAACGTTTTTTTTATTTATTTTTTTTTTTTTGTATTCGAACTCCATTTATTCATGGGAAAAGATGAGAACATTGCGAAAAGTAGTATTCAATTGTAAGGAAATTTGTCAAATAAAGGCTTTTTGTAAGTTTAAAAATTCTTTTATGAAAAATAATGTTCATTTGAATTAACATCATCAGTAATATTATTTGGACCATCAAAGTAAAAAAAAGCATGTCCATCTATCTTTTTTTTTTTTTTTTTTTTTGTATTCGAACTTCATTAATTCGTGGGAAAAGATGGAAAATTCTTTTTCCCTCAATTACGTGAGTGTTCTCTGCTTTAATTTTCCATAAATAATTCAGAGCAATTGATAAATTCCTGGGTGTTGTGTCATAAATAAGGGAATATAATATGATATAAAAATGCAGTTTTCCTATTATGCAATATAATCTTTTGGTTTTATCCATGCTTCTTTTGTGCATCATTGTTTCATTGAGGCAGTAACTCTTGACACACGACTTCGAAATTCAGCCCACTCTTGGGGAACAATACCCATGCAGAAGTCTACTTATAATTTGAATCGGTCGAAGACCCCCAACCAATCACGTCTCTCTTTTGCTCTCATCGGACGTAATGGCCTGGTCACGTGCCGTTTCCCTCAATCCCTCGAAAAATGCCAAAATGGTCACGTGTCTGGTGACACCTTTCCTGTCTCTAGTGGGAACTGTTTACGACTTTACGAGGTGGCCCAAGTCGATCGATGAGAGTTTCCCATTTTCCCTTGATCGACCTCATTTCACATAAATTTTTTAAATTGAGACCATTGTCCAGCATCCTTGAAAAATTAGCTGCTATTATTCTTCAAACTGCTTGTGAAATTTCGATTATTGATGTGCAAACTTCTAGAGGGAGAAGAATGGATAGTCAAAGTGGGGCTCTAGGAGTGTCAAATTTAGATGGTCAGTTTGATCTTCTGGATGGTATTGAGTACCATTCATAATTATAAGGTAAAGGTACCTATCATGAAACATGTCCAATTATGAAACAGTTGGACAAATAATTCGATTTATAAATAATTTAAAGGTATATTTTTGAGTACAAATAACTATATTAATAATTATGAAAGTTAGGCTTCAGATCATGATAGTCGCCATTTTGTAATAAATGATACGCTAACGAACATCGGATAGCAACAAGCTACGGAGCGCTATGCAAAATCTCCCTGTTATGGGTGATCGATAGAATAAGAAATCTACTTTTATACTTCTGTTGATTTTAATTTTAATGAAATGCTCGCATTCCAGTTACATAATTTTTCAAATGTTTTTGAGCTTGTGAAATGAGTATCTGAATTAAATGTTCACAGTTGCACATACGTGCATGCGCATGTACAATACGTACATACGTTACATATGTACATACACTTCAATTTTTTTGGAATTAGTTCAAAAGGTTATTAATAATTTAAATTTTCAGAAAAATATAAGGTAAAAATGTTTTGAATGCTTCAGTGAAGATAATTATTCAATACTTTTCATGTCCTGAAATTATTGTTTAATTATTAGCTGATTAAATTTTTTCATAATAATGAATCACATGAAGATTGAATTTCAATTTGTTCCAATTAAGAACATAAAATGATTATTTATTTCAAGGTTATGTAATTGATAATTGGCTGTAATTTGTAAAATAAGAGTTTATTCACATTTAAGATACCTCTTTTCCAATTATGTAATTTCTATCAATGTTTGTGACGTTGTGAAATGATTATCTGAATTTAATTTTTAAAATTATATGTAAATATGTATCAATTTTTTAACTAATTTCTATGAAAGGTTACTAATAAATCAAATTTTCAGAAATGAAAGTGAAAATTTAAAAGAAATGTAAAGTAAAAATTACTTGATTGCCTGGATGAAAATGATACTTTAATTCTGTTTATATCGTGTACAGATTAATTAATTATGAGCTGATTCATTTTTTTAGCAATATTAACTTACATCAAGATTAAATTTTAATTTGCCTGAATTAAGGATGTACATAAATTGATTACTTACTTGAAGGCTATGTAATTGAATATTAGCTATAATTTTGATAGTGAAAAGTTATTCATATTTAATATACCTTTATTTTCCAATTGTATAATTTTCGTAAATTTTGTGTGATGTTGTGAAATAAGTATGGAAAGTCTGCTTTCAATATTATAAGTACATATATTTCACTTTTCTATGAAATTAGTTTGAAATGTTATTATTAATTCAAATTTTCAGAAAAATATGAAGTAAAAATTGTTCGAAGGTTTCACTGAAAATAACTATTTATTACTTTTTATGTTGTGATATGATTAATTGATATGTACATACGTTTACATTTTTTGTGGAATTAGTTTTAAAGGTCATTGCTAAAATTAAATGTATTGAAATGCAATTTCAAATGAAAAAATATATTTTGAATTCATATGAAAAAAATCTAAATTCAATTTTCAACATTATATTTAAATATGCTTTAAGTTTGCATGGAATTAGTTCAACAGATTATGAGTAATACTACGAATAATATTAATTTTCATTATTCTATAAGTTTTACAATGTTTAAAAAAATAAATGATACATAGAATAATGGCAGTAACAACCAATCTTTCAGTTTTTAGGAAATATGATAACAAATTTTTAAGCTTTCTATTTGCTCGGCAATTATTGCTTTCATACTCTATAGTAATCCATTCACCACTAATATTTTATTATGCATTGAGAGTAGTAGTGAATTTTTTCCATGAAAAATTAATTTTCTAATTTTCATTGTAAATCATGCACGTTATTACGAAAAAGTAAAATGTATATTAGTATAACTTTTTTATACATGAACATTTTGATCGTATTATAAGAAGAAAATTAGCCTGTCAAAAGAACTTTCCTTTATAAAAGTTACAGTATCTTTCTTATTAATCTGTTTTCAATTTTTTTTAGAATAATTTTTTGTAACGTTTCGCATAATTTACTTAAAAACGAATTTCTCCCTGATATATTCTGCGACTGTACTTGTAGAACATGTATAATTTTACATGGATTCTTTCTATACAAAAACAATCAATTCCTTGAAGTATCGGTGTTTTTTTTTAATAGGAGTGCCCCTTAAGAGCGTAAAATGCTCAATTTGATAATCTTTTTATATTCTAAAATTTTTGATCTGTAGATATACACAGATCTTCGACATACTTCTATTCCAACCGAAAAAAAAAATTATTCTATTTCCCACAGTGATGCCGAAAAGACCACCTTAAAATGCGCATGCTTCGTCTGAATAGCGCTTATTGGTTTTAGTTCGCGTCCTCATTGGGAACTAAAATACAGGCTCGTACAACAGCCAATCAACTCAATTAGCATCACTGATTTCAAAAGCAGTACCATACACAGACACACACTCCTGTTGAATATGAGCGGCCGAAGCAAGCAAACGTTACCACTGTTACTCTCGAAAATCGTCATACGCTATATGAATCCATTGCATTTTATATGACCATATGACCAAATTAATTTTATGCATGAAGAATAACTACGTTATTTAAAAAACGGTCGAAGAAAATTCACAGTGAAGTAATACTCCAATTCACTGAATATACATAAGCATATAAATTATGTTATGTTATTATCATATAATACTTCAACTTTAAATTAAACAAATTAATTGTCAACCAAAAAAATATTATCTCTCCACAAAATAGTTGACTTTTCAACCAAAGTGATCAATTTTCAAATAAAATGAATCTTCAACTGGAATAATTGAATTTCAAACCAAACACATACATTTTCAACTGAAATGATTACTCTCTAACTGAAATGGTTGAATTTTCTACCAAAAAGATGAATATTCAACCATGAAGATTAATTTGCTACAAAAAAAAATACGAATTTTCCACACAATATACGAATTTGCAACCAAGTTCTTATTTTGCAACTGAGAATGATTCATTTTTAACCAACAGTTGAATTTTTTAGTTGGAACCACCTTTTTCGTTCAAAATTTAATTATTTTGTTGAAAATTATTTATCATCATTGAAATTAATACTATAGCTATTCCATTTTACCTTGAAAATTTATATTTTTAGTTGAAAATTAATTAATTTTGCTGAAAACTCGTTTCTTTTTTAATTCGTTTTTCCAACTGCAAATTGAAATATTATATTTTTGGTTTGTAAATTTATATTTTATAGTTCAAAATTGAATTATTTTTTTGAGAATCCATTTTTGTATTATAAACAAAACTATTTTGTTGAAAATTCGTTTTATTGTTGAGTATTTATTTTTCTGACATTTTAACAATTCTAACTTTGGTTGAAAATTGTTTTTTTTTAGATGAAAATTCATATCTTTGGTTGATAATTTATCTTTTTGAATTGAAAACACAACTAAAAAGTATTTTTAATATATTTAGAAACAAAATTTATTTTGCACAACATTATTTTTCCTATATCCTAAATTAACTTTTTTGTTAAAAATTAATATTTGCGGGTTCAAAATTCAATTTCTTTGTAGGAAGTTTGTCTTTTTGTCTTGAAAATTTAACAATTTGGTATAAAATTAAACCATTTGGTAAAAAATTAACGTTTTCGTTGAAAATTTATATTTTGGTTGAAAATTTAACTATTCTGGTAGAAAATTATACTAATTATTTTAATTTTTCGTTAAAAAATTATTTTTTAAACTAAAAATGTAGTTATTTCATTTTTGGTGAAAATTGATCATTTAGGTTGAGCATATAAATATTTTGTTAAAAATTCGTCTCTTCAGTTCAATTTAACTTAGAAAATTTAATTTAGAAAATACAGTTTTTAACCAAATGAAAAATTTGATTAATGACAAATTAGAAAAAGTATTCTTTGTGTAGATGCAAGTAAAATCAATATACTACTAGATTTCTTTAACAGTATAAATCCCAGATTACAATTCACTTTAGAAATAGAAAAAGAAAATGAGCAAAATTTTCTAGATTTAACTCTGATTAAAACAGATGATGGTAAAATTATAACAGATTGGTACAGAAAACCGTCATTTTCAGGACGAACTTTGAGCTTTTTGTCAAATCGCCCAATACAAATGAAAATTGCAATTGTCAAAAATATGGTTGATAGGGCTATAAAATCATCACATCAAAGTTTCCATGAAAAAAAAAATTTTAATTTGCAAACAGATCCTTTTTTTGAACCATTATCCACCATTGTTCATTGAAAAACCCATTAACAACAGAGTCCATCAGATTAGTCAGAAAGAGAACAATTCAATCAACACAGAAACTAGAGAATTTGATAGATATAACACGACTGTTTTACCTTATTTTGATAAAATTTCAAAGTCCTTGAGATTTTTACTAAGAGAAATGGGTTTACATACAATATTATAGAATTCCATTCAAAAGTAATAGAATTGTTAAATTTGGAAAAGACGTACGTGACAGACTAGGAAAACAAAATGTAGTTTATAAAATAAATAAAATGTAGGAGTTGCAAGGCAGTTTACATAAACCAAACTAGGAGACCACTAAAGATGAACATCAAAAAATAATCTTTGAAGGAGTCAGAAATACCATAGTGTGTTGTCAAGACATATGATCACACATGGACATGAGTTCGATTGGGATAGAGTTAGAGTCCTATATAATGAAAAAAATCAAAGGAATAGAGAATTCATGGAAATGTTAGACATAAAAAGAGAGGGAAATAGTGCAATAAATTAAAAAAAAGACCTTTCAAAATATAACAAAGCTTTTGTTAATTTTATCAAATTTTTATAGGAAACCTTTTTTAAAAATTATAAGATTCTGTTCATTTTCAATCAAGACAAGTATTAATTGGCATGAAGGATTTCCGAAATATTACGGATTAACACGTAGGCCGAAAATTTAAAGTTTATAATTCGTCCAAGAGGAAAAAATTAAAACAATGTAAATAACAGTATGATAAGAAACTTCAGTCTCATATGTACATACATTACTAATATTAAGCAGAAAGTAGATAAATGTTTTCGTAGTATCCTATAAAATTATACCCTGATGAGAAAGAGAAAGGAAATGAGAGTGAGGATGGCTTGGTTATGTCTTTTCCAATTCTCTCCCTCTTTTTTCCTCTAGTTATATACTTGTCTCTAATGAGCCGATTAAAGCGTTGTTTGGAAACATATTTTGAGGCCATTCTATGCAATTCTTTTTGCATATATTGAGCTTTTCGAATATGTTTTTTCAAAATAACTGATCTTTGGATTCATAATGTTTCTGAGTCTTTTTGTTCAAAAATATAATTTTTGCACAGATTGACTTGATAATACTGTGTTTCTAATTTTCTTCTTGAAAAATTTAACAAACAGAGACATTAAGCCATAGACCTTGATATTTGTTCTTTTGGGTTCGGATTTTAATTCCGTTCTCAGGGAATAGGTTTCTGGGTCAACCTTCAAAAGTACTCTCATGTTATCAAACTATTCAAACTTTCTGCTTTCTTTGTTCCACGTCACATATTATTCGTTCCACGTTACACATTCTTCGTACCATGTCACATATTCTTCGTTCCACATCATATATTTGACGTGGAACGAAGAAACCAGTTGAAGGACCAAAAAATCGATTTTCCCTTTTTTATTGATTCTGGATAATGAAGATTTACCCTAATCAAATGAAAAAATCCCCATAGCTCCACGATCAAAACTGAATTGCTACCTGTTCGCCTTCCTTACACTTTCATCCACTTTTTCTCGCAAACTCATTTTCGGACCTAAAGCTGATATCTTCGTTCCACGCCAAACGTGTTTTCGCTCCCCAGTATACAAGACTAATCCAAAGTTCCCAACCATCATTAATCAATTCCCAATCAGGAAAAAATCCCATAATTTATAGATTTTCATTGTAAAATTTAAATTCCCACTCACCAAATTTGAAATTCTCATCTGAAATCCAAATTTTCGGGATAAAAGCTCACGTGCCATTGAAAAGGGGGACACTAACTCATCACTTACTTGAAGGGATCAAGTGTGGCACTATAGGGTCATCGAGAGGCTGTCATCATGAGATGGCACTGATGCCGCCTAAATTTTAAACAGCAAGATAAAAATGGTCCCCTGCGTATATATTCGGCCACCCTCGACGATAACAGGCAATTTCAGATCGCGTTTTAAAATGAATGGAAGAATCCGGCAAGGTGTCGACTCTCCAGCTCCCCAGAGCTTATCTAGCGTTTACGCCCTTACGCGAGCTGCCAGGCCAAGTGGTATGTTAATAGAGGAAAAGGACTTTCAGTATCCCAGGGTCCGCCGTTAAAGATCCCTTTGCAAATCCTTCAAATCCCCTCTGTCCCAGCCAAGATGAATCCCGAACGAGGACGATTTCGGATTTCCCTAAAGTCCTGGCTGAACTCTCTTTATTCCGATTCGATCGACTTCTGACTGCCCCTGTGTTTTACTCGTTTTTTCAGCCCCCTTTCGGCAGGATGGACATTTGGAAAATGCGGAAAATGCATAATAAGTGTTCTGTCCCTTTTGACAAGAGGGGATTCACCATGACATGGGTGGTGACATGCATGAGACAGTTTGCATGTCTAGGAGATTTGGGTGAATGATCTGCTTTCAGATTCATGCGAGTGATAATTTTATTCAAAAGGTGGCGGCTGTCGAGTATTTTCTCTTATCTTGGATACTAGGGTGGTTTTTTTTGCAAAAATGACCTCTGATTTGCTTCAGGATTGAAAAAAAATATTTGAAGGTCGTTCGAGGTCATTTTAGAGGACGAATAACTATTCTCAATTAAATTGACGCTATTCGTTTCTGGCTATTCGTTCAATGAATTGTGTTCTCTAAAATATTGCACTCACAATTTTTTCAGATTTCTACAATAAGATTCAAAGGTCGCTCAAGGTCATTTTAGGGTAAATGGCTATTCTCAACTAAATTGACGCTATTTATTAATTATTCATTTCTGGCGCGTATGCACTGTGTTCTTCACAATTCAATATTGCACTCAAATTTTTTTCAGATTTTTACAATGACATTCGGAGGTCATTCAAGGTCATTTGAGGGCGAATATGGCTATTCATAATTGAATTAACGCTATTTATTGATTATTTATATCTGGTGCGTATGAATTGAGTTCTTTACGATTCAGTATTACACTGATTTATTTTTTTATTTTCACAGTGACATTCTAAGGTCGCTCAAGGTCATTTAGAGGAAAAAATATCCATTCCTAAATAAATTGACGCTATTGATTGATTATTTATTTCTGGCGCGTATGAATTGTATTCTTTACGATTCAATATTGCACTCAGATTTTTTCAGATTTTGACAATGACATTCGAAGGTCGCTCAAGGTCATTTGAGGACGAAAATGGCTATTCAGAATTGAATTACCGCTATTGATTATTCATTTCTGACGCGTATGAATTGTATTCTTTACGATTCAATATTGCACTTAGATTTTTTCAGATTTTTACAATGACATTCGAAGATCGCTCAAGGTCATTTGAACGTGAAAATGACTATCCATAAGCAAATTAACGCTATTTATTGATTATTTATATCTGGCGCGTATGAATTGAGTTCTTTACGATTCAGTATTGCACTCAGATTTTTTTCAGATTTTTACAGTGACATTCTAAGGTCGCTCAAGGTCATTTTAGGGGAAAAATAGCCATTCTCAATTAAATTGATGCTATTTATTGATTCTTTATTTCTGGCGCGTATGAATTGTATTCTTTACGATTCAACATTGCACTCAGATTTTTTCAGATTTTAACAATGACATTCGAAGGTCGCTCAAGGTCATTTGAGGGCGAAAACTATCAATGGTCAAATTAACGCTATTTATTGATTATTCATTTCTGGCGCGTATGAAT
>CAKNXH010001908.1:38292-50946 GCA_932178445.1 Andricus quercusramuli | reverse complement strand
ATATGCATATAATGAATTTAGTATGCACGTACATGAAATTTAGTATACGCGTATAATAAATTCAGTATGCATGTATACGAAATTTAGTAAACGCATATACTAAATTTAGTGTACGCGTTCCGTTTCGCGTGGGTTCGATCTTCATCGCCTGTAAACATGATCAGATGAAACATGAAATCGAAGTTTTAATTTTCAAATAATCATATCGTTAAGGTACATTTACGTTAATAAATTGACTTTCAAATAGAAGACTTCGCAGATCCTCGCAATAAGAAGCTGAATATAGTAAACATGTATATGAAACTTAGTATACAGAAAGTATAAAATTCATGTACGTGAAACAAACTTACTGTACACTCAATAAATCCAGTATACATATAACTTCATAAAAGAAATTTAGTTTACGTAAGTATACTAAAATTACGAAGTGTAATGAATTTAGTAAACGTATAGGAAATTTAATTTGCCCGTGTATACTAAAATTGCAAACATTTCTAACAGTGTACCTCAATTATGCTATCCATATTATATGTACATATATTTTACTTTTCTATGGAATTAGTTTAAAAAATTATTATATTAAGTTTTATATTAAGTATTAGCTGATTAATTTTGTTCACAATATCAAATTACATAACGATTGAAGTTTAAAATTCTTTAATTAAGTAACATAAATTGATTTTTTACTTTGAGATTATGTAATTGAATATTGCTGGATAAAATTGGTATAATACAAATTCATTTGTATTTGAAATAGCCTTATTCCAGTTACATAAATGTCAAATTGTTTCTGAGGTTGAGGGATGAGTACCTGAATTCAATTTTCAGAATTAGATATACATATATATGATTTCATTTTTCCTGAAATTAGGTTAAAAGATGATTAATAATTCAAATTTTCATAACAATATGTATAATAAAAGTTGATTTTTTACACAAAACCTTCATTACAAATATAGAGTTTTATTTAATGTTTGCGATATTGTGAAATGATTATCTGAATTCAATTTTCAAAATTATATGGACTTATGTTTTAATTTTTTTCTGGAATCAGTATAAAAGGTTATCAATGATTCAAACTGCCAAAAAATGCCTTCAAAATTACCTTCAAAATTATAGGTATTAATGTTTTAATGATTTCAGCATAATTTCAGCAAGAAATTAAGTTGTCAAAAACTTATAAGAAATAAATAGTTACTCGAAAATTGAATAAATGAGAGAAATAAAAAAGATAAAAACATAATAATCTAGTACATATAAAAAAACTTGAAAGAAATCCCACAAAAACAATAGTCAGCAAAACAAAAACCCTTCTAAAAGACTCGAAACTCGACAGCCAAACAATATCTGAATTAATACCTACTCATCCCATCTCTCCAAAACTTTACGGGCTCCCAGAAATCCACAAAAACAACATTCCACTCATAACAATCGTCAGCGGAATAAAGTCACCAAGTTACAACCTAGCACGCTTTCTTGCCAGAAAACTGAATCCATTCATAGGAAACTGTACCATACAGTCCAAAACTATTTTGACTTCATCAGAAAGATACAACAGATTCACATTCAACAAGAACAAACCTCAAACAACAACGGCAAACCTCAAACGACAACAACAAACCTCAAACAACAACAAACCTCAAACAACAACAAACCTCAAACAACAACAAACCTCAAACAACAACAAACCTCAAACAACATCAACAAACCTCAGGAGCAGCAATGGGATCTCCAATCTCACCTATAATAGCCAACATCTTCATGGAAAATCTAGAAGCTGAAATCTTTAACAAATCCAAGCTTGAACCAGAATTGTGGTGCCGTTATGTTGATGACACTTTTGTCATCTGGAGACATGAACTAGATTCTTTGATTTCATCAATCAAATACACCCTAATATCCAGTTGTCCATGTAAATTGAACAAGACCGAAAATTACCTTTCTTGGACGCACTAGTTTACAAGAGATCTGATAACACATTCAGGAAAGGAGCTACAAAATTTTAAACAAATCCCGAAACAAAACGATTACACAAACACATTGATAACGCAATAAGAAGATACACTAAAAAAAACAATTCAACACAATCTGCTCAAGAAAGAGAAAAAACGACACCATCCTACCCTACATTCAAGGTATCACAAAACAAATAAGAAGGATTTTCAACAAGCACAACATCCAAACCATATTTAAAACACTTGTGAATATAGTACAACTTCTAAATAATATATAGAATTCCTGAAAATAAAACAAGAATTTAAGGATAAAATTTGGACAACCACCACAAAATGCTCCTATTGCGATTCCTAAAAAACAAAATAAAAAAATGTGTTGCTTTGGACAAAAATAAAAAAGAGGAAAGAAAAATAAGAAGGCAACCAACCAAATCCCCTTCCTTCTCTTTTTTATTTTTTTCGTCTTTTTTATTTTTGTTATTATCAAATCACAAAATGAAAGCATGCACGACGCTATCTCCTCGATACCTAAGATCTGAATGTGGTTCAATAGGCTAATGCGTCACAACAAACAAGAAATAAGAGAAAATCAAGACACATGAAAACTAAATGTAAATTATCATACTTGAATAACTTTTTTTAATCTATCTAAATCAGTTTTTAAATTAATAGAGGACCTAGTTTGTTTTTTAATATAAAGCATTTCCATGAATTATCTCTTTCTCTCATTACTTTCACTATGTCAAATTTCAACATTATCCCAGTCAAACTCATGGTCAACATCAACAAACCCTCTCGTATGTCTAGCAAGAACACTCTTATAACAACGTCCTAAACACCACCCTTTTCAAATTTATCTAGAGGATCTTCACCAAAAGTTATTATTGAATTCATTTTAAGTGGTATATATACGGAAAATAGTATCAATATGAAATTTTTTTAACATGAGTTGAATAGTTTTAGAAATTTGACCAAAAAAAAGGAAGAACAAAAGTATTAAGAGAACTATATTCTCTCAATTCCTCCTGATTATCTGTAGCTAAAATGCTACTTTGTTTGTTTTTGATTTGTTGAAGTCTAATTGTGATATATGTTGCTCAACCAACTTTTTTGTGTAATGATTAAGAAAAAGGATATTCCTAACAATATTCAAATTCTCTTTATGGAATGAACTGTGGGACAAACCTAGAGCTCTGTCGACTAAGTTTTTGATTACTGCAATTTTGTCTTGAAAAGGATGAGCCGAGAAGAAATTTAAAATTCTACCTGAATATATATTCTTCCTGTACCAATTGGTGATAATATTACCATCCTGACCTTTAATTACTTCTACGTCTTTAAGTATCAAATTAAAGTTTTGTCCTAAAAATTTCGTTGGAGTGTTAATAGTTGAAACAACGATTCTCACAGGATAGCCCTCTTTATGAATCTTTCTCAAACCATAACATCTTGCAAGAACTGTGTCCTCAGTATTTATATCAGTCCATCTTATATCCTTTCCCTAAAGTCCTTTCTTTCTGCAATTGTCAAGCATCTTGAAAGTGTCCCTTCTTAATTTTTTTAACGAATTTGCATTCAATAATTCAAAATTATCACGATTGGAAAGTAAATCCTCCATATCCCTAATATAATCTGATTTCTTCATACAAACTGTAATATTACCTTTATCAGCATTCATGCAAATTATATCAGGGTTGTTCTTAAGGAAATCTTTTGTTACCTTGAAACCTTCAGAAATTTTACGATCAATACTACTAATGTGCAAACAATTCTTATCAACAAAACTCTTTAACAAATGTGAAACCTTGTTTCGGAAATCTTGTTGATCCAATATTGGAACTTTGTCTATACTTGATTCAACAACTTTGACAATTTCCATCATTTGTTTCGATTTACTTTTTATCACATGGGTACTAAAACCTTTACCCAATCTGAGAATATCTGTAACTGAATCAGGAATTTGAATATTTGCTAAATTTACAAACCAAGGATCCTCATCTTCTTCAAAAATTCCAAAAATCCCTAAAGAAGAAATCATCAGTAATTCGGAATCCACGATACCCTTCCAAAGACAAAGGCAACTCAACAGTAATAATGAGTAAAGAAGACTATAACAGCAAAATCATGGACCGTCAGAAAAACAAAAAACCTTCTAAAAGACTCGAAACATGACAGCCAAACAATATCTGAATTAATACCTACTAATTCCATCTCTCCAAAACTTTACGGACTCCCAAAAATCCACAAAAACAACATTCCACTCATACCAATCGTCAGCGAACCAATCTCTGATACAATCGATATTATTGAATCCTTTGCAAACTTCTCATCCAATCTCATACCTTGGATGGAACACTGTCTCACTAATACCTACTTCTCTTTCAATAAACAATTCTACAAACAAACTTCAGGAGCAGCAATGGGATCTCCAATCTCACCTGTAAGAGCCACAATCTTTATGGAAAATCTAGAAACTGAAATCTTTAACAAATCGAAGCTTAAACCGGAATTACAGTGCAGATACGTTGATGACATTTTTGTCATATGGAGACATGGACTAGCTGAACCGCACAAGTTATTCGATTTCATCAATCAAATACACCCTAATATCCAGTTGTCCATGGAAATTAACCTTTATTGGACATACTAGTTTACAAAAAATCTGATAACACATTGAGACATGAAGTTTACAGAAAACCCACCCATACAAACAAATACCTACATGCCTTCACCCACCACCACCATCTCAAAAACAATCAGTCATCAAATGTTAAACAAATCCTGATACAAAACGATTACACAAACAAACAAATTGATGAAGCAATAAGAGAATAACTAAAAAAAACGAACGAACAAAACCTACTCAAGAAAGAGAGAAGAAACTACCACCATCCTACCCTACATTCAATGTATCACAGAAGATCCGGGAGTATATAAAATCCCTTGTTCTTGTGGCAAAGTCTATATTGAAGAAGCCGGGAGGGCGGTGAGGCAACATGTAAAGGAGCATGCGAGTAAAGGCAGGCTAAAACATTTCACGAAATCAGCACTAGCTGAGTATCATATTGAAACAGGAATTATCATTTTATTTGACAAAACGATAATCATCGCAAAAACATTTAATATTTTTCCAAGAAAACGTTGAAAAGCAATCGGAATCTCAAAACACCCTAATAATATCAATAGGCACAATGAATATAATACCAATCCGATTTGGCTCCCCGCCCTCCCGTTTTTTTTTTTTTTTAAAGACTTGATTGGCCAGTCAATTTCGAACAGTCCCCACCATGGGGTACTCTGGCCAATCACCAGACCTCATAGTTCAACTTTCAAGCAAAAGAGACAAATTCAAAACGAAAAGTTGAACTTTTAACGAAATAATTCAGTTTTCAAGCCAAAAGGACGAATTTTGTCAAAGACAGTTGATTTTTCAAGAAAAAAGCTAATTTTCGACTGAAAAGATGACTTTTCACCATAAAAGAATAATTTTCAACCAGTTCAAGTTTTAACTTGAACAGATATTATTTCAACAAAAAATGGGGTAGTCAAATTTTTAGTTTTAAACAATAATTTTCAAAAAAAAAAAAAAAAAAAAAAAATTTTTACCCAGTTGAATTTAATTTCTCAATAATATTAAGGTAATAATTTATTTACGTTAAAAAATGTTATTGTTTAAACAAATTATTATCACTTTTAATATTATTTTTTCTGAATAATGCTAGAAAGTTGTGGTTTCTTCTAAAATATTTAACTTTTTATCCACTTTTTACTCAGAGCGGAACAAAAAATAATAAAATTCAACAAACATGATTTTTTAAACAAATTATTATTGTTCATATCTATCTTCTCCTATAGTAATGGTAGTTGCGGTTTTTCCTGAAATTTTCAACTTTTTTCCACTTTTTAATTATGGTGAGAAAATAATAAATTCCAGTTAACAAAGATCATTGTTTGAACAATTCATCATTATTTATAATGAATTTTTTGAATAATGCTAGAATGTTGCAATTTTTTCTGAAATATTCAACTGTTTGTCCATTTTTCACTCAGAGCGAGGTAAAAAGTAATGAAATTTGAAAAACATAATTTTTTAAATAAATAATTATTGGTTATAACTATCTTTTCCTACAGTAATTTTTTTCCTAAAATTGTTAACATTTTGTTTAAATTATTATTGATATTAATATCTATTATTTGTTCCTAACTCAAAAGTTCTAACTCAAAAAAAATTTCAGATTTAAAAAAATAAATGGTCCCATTTGCCCCCAAATACTCAAAATGGTCACAAATTCGATGCAATTTAATGTTTAAATAAAAAAATTTAAACTACCGAACACAGACATTAAAAGCCTCCTAATGTCACATTTCCGCTATAAAAACCACTTTCCCAATCTCTCAACAATTTTTTTAAATTAAAAAAAAAATGCTGAATAAATTTCTCACCATAAGAAATGCAAATAAAAAAAGATAATAAATAAAATCTCCCCTTGTATGTAATTTTGAACTCACAATTTAAAGAGGAAAATAACATAATTTTTCCCAAAGGAAACTGAACATCTTCAATTCCCATGATGAGTCGGGAGTGCCTCATCATCGAGATTTATCTCGATCCCACTCCCATCTGGGTTGCGTTAGCTCTCGACCTTCCCTGGTTATTGGGTCAATCACTTTTCCGGGTTTAAAATATAACAGTGAAACATATTTTTGAAATTCCAGAAAAATTTATGTTTTTAAATTTTTTAAATATTGTAAGTGTCGATAGCTTTTCAAATAATACGAAAACTAAGACGTCTAACAGGCTGACTCATTTTAATGAGTCTTCATTCTTTTTTTTCCGCAGAGAGGAAGCTTTATAATGGTGACATTTTCCAAAAAATTTTAATTCATTCAATTAGACCATCCTCAATTTCAAAATGTCTAATACAATGTTATAAAAATTGTCCGGATGTGTGTGAGTGTGAGTATGTGTGTGTGTTGATATATGTGTGTGAATGTATGTGTGTGGATGTATGTGTGTATGTAAATCTTTTTTTATTAGCATAATTCAAAGTTGATGCAATAATATAAAAGATTTCTTGGTTCGAGACGAATTGATTGACCTATAATATTATTACAATTTATTGAAGAGTAGGGAAGTTATGGTAATTCATATATTTTGAAAATCGGTTTTTCATGGAAAAACTTTGTTCATTAACATAATTCAAAGTTGATGCAAGGACAGAAAAGATGTGTTGATTCGAGACGAATCGATTGACCTATGATATTAATACATTTTGTTGAACAGAAAAAAGCTATGGTAATTCATAATATTCGAAAATACGGTAATTTATAGTAAAACTTATTCCATTAGCATAATTCAAAGTTGATGCGAGGATATAAAAGATTCCTTGGTTCGAGACAAATCGATTGACCTATAATATCAAACATTTTATTTTGCGTCGGGAAGTTATGGTAATTTACATATTTTCAAAAATCGGTTTTTTATAGTACAATTTTTTTTCTTCTTATAATATAAAGTTGATGCGAGAATAGAAAAGTCGTGTTCATTCAAGACGAGCGATTAACCTAAAAAATTTATACATTCTATTCAAGATGAAGCTATGGTAATGCATAATATTTGAAAACACGGTTTTTTATAGTGAAACTTTGTTCAAAAACATTATTAAAAATTAATACAAGAATATAAAAAATTCTTCGGTTCAGAGAGAATCGATTGACCTACAATATTATTACATTTTATTAAAGAGTAGGGGAATTATGAAAATATATATATTTTGAAAATCGGTTTTTTATAGTAAAACTTTTTTCATTAGCATAATTCAAAGTTGATGCAAGATTGTAGCAGATTCCTTGGTTCGAGACAAATCGATTGACCTATAGTATCAAACATTTTATTAAAGAGTTGGGAAATTATGGTAATTTATGTATTTTGAAAATCGTTTTTTTATAGTAAAATTTTTTTCATTCTCATCATTTAAATTTGATGCGAGAATAGAAAAGTTGTGTTGATTCAAGATGAATTGATTGACCTACAAAATTAATACATTTTTTCAAATAGCAGGGAAGTTATGGTATTTATGTATTTTTAAAATTGGTTTCTATAGTAAAATTTTTCTCATTCTCATAATTCCAAGTTGATGCGAAAATAGAAAAGTTGTGTTGATTCAAGACTAATCGATTGACCTATGATATTAATACATTTTATTGAAGAGTAAGGAAGCTATGGTAATGCATAATATTTGAAAACACGGTTTTTTATGGTAAAACTTTTTTCATCAACATCATTCAAAGTTGATGCACGAATATAAAAGATTTCTTGGTTCGAGACAAATCGATTGACCTACAATATTATCACATTTTATTAAAGAGTAGGGGAGTTATGGAAATTTATATATTTTGAAAATCGGTTTCTTATAGTGAAACTTTTTTCATTAGCATAATTCAAAGTTGATGCTAGGATATAAAAGATTCCTTGGTTCGAGACGAACCGATTGACCTATTATATCAATAAATTTTATTGAAGAGTCGGGAAGTTATGGTAATTTACATATTTTTAAAATCGGTTTTTTATAGTAAAATTTTTTTTATTCTCATAATTTAAATTTGATGCGAGAATAGAAAAGTTGTGTTGATTCTAGATGAATCGATTGACCTACAATGTTATTACATTTTATTGAAGAGTATGAAAGTTATAGTAATTTATATATTTTAAAAATCGGTTTTTTATAGTAAAATTTTTTTCATTCTCATAATTTAAATTTGATGCGAGATTAGAAAAGTTGTGTTGATTTGAGATGAATCGATTGACCTACAATAATAATACATTTTATTAAACAATAGGGAGGTTATGGTAATTTATATATTTTTTAAATTGATTTCTATAGTAAAATTTTTCTCATTCTCATAATTTAAAGTTGACGCAAGAATAGGACAGTTGTGTTGATTCAAGACTAATCGATTGACCTATGACACTGGAACATTTTATTGAAGAGTAAGGAAGCTATGGTAATGCATAATATTTGAAAACACAGTTTTTTATAGTCAAACTTTTTTCACTAACATAATTCCAAATTTATGCAAGAACGGAAAAGATTCCTTGGTTAAGAACGAATCGATTGACCTACAATATTATTACATTTTATTAAAGAGTAGGGGAGTTATGGAAATCTATATATAATGAAAATTTGTGTTTTATAGTAAAACTTTTACCACTAACAGAATTCAAAGCAGATGCAAGGCTATAAAATATGCTTTGGTTCGAGACAAATCGATTGACCTATAATATCAATACATTTTATTGAAGAGTTGGGAAGTTATGATAATTTACATATTATGAAAATCGGTTTTTTATAGTAAAATTTTTTTGATTCTCATAAGTTAAAGTTGATGCGAGAATAGAAAAGTTGTGTTGATTCAAGACGAATCGATTGACCTCTAACATTGATACGTTCTATTGAGGAGTGAGGAAGCTATAGTTATGCATAATATTTGAAAACACGGTTTTTTATAGTAGGACTTTTTTCACTGACATAATTCAAAATTGATACACAAATACGAAAGATTCCTTGGTTCAGAAAGAATCGATTGACCTACAATATCATTACATTTTATTCAAGAGTTGAGAAGTTATGGTAATTTATATATTTTGAAAATTGCGGTTTTATAGTGAAACTTTTTTCACTAACATAATTCAAAACTGATACAGAAATGTAAAAGATTGCTTGATTCAAGACGAATCGATTGACCTACAGTATTAATACATTTTATCAAAAAGTAGGGAAGTTATGGTAATTTTTATATTTTAAAAATTGATTTCTATAGTAAAATTTTTCTCATTCTCATAATTTAAAGTTGATGCGAGGATAGAAAAGTTGTGTTGATTCAAGACTAATCGATTGACCTATGACATTGATTCATTTTATTAAAAAGTAAGGAAGCTATGGCAATGCATGATATTTGAAAACACAGTTTTTTATAGTAAAACTTTTTTCACTAACATAATTCCAAATTTATGCAACATCGGAAAAGATTCTTTGGTCCAGAACGAATCGATTGACCTACAATATCAATCAATTTCATTGAAAAGTCGGGAAGTTACGGTAAACTATATATTTTGAAAATCGGTTTTTATAGTAAAATTGTTTTCATTCTCATAATTTAAATTTGATGCGAGAATAGAAAAGTTGTGTTGATTCAAGATGAATCGATTGACCTACAATATTAATACATTTTATCAAAGAGCAGGGAAGTTATGGTATTTATATATTTTTAAAATTGATTTCTGTAGTAAAATTTTTCTCATTCTCATAATTTAAAGTTGACACAAGAATATGAAAGTTGTGTTGATTCAAGACTAATCGATTGACCTATGATATTGATACATTTTATTGAAGAGTAAGGAAGCTATGGCAATGCATGATATTTGAAAACACAGTTTTTTTATAGTATGACTTTTTTCACTAACATAATTAAAAATTGATACACGAATAGGAAAGATTTCTCCTTTCAGAACGAATCGATTGACCTACACTATTAATACATTTTATTAAAGAGTAGGGGAATTATGGAAATTTATATATTTTGAAAATTGGTTTCTTATACTAAAACTTTTTTCACTAACATAATTCAAAATTGATGCAAGGAAATGAAAGATTCCTTGGTTCGAGTCGAATCGATTGACCTAAATACTAATACATTTTACTAAAGAGTATGGAAGATATGTTAATTTATATTTTTTGAAAATCGGTTTTTCATGGTAAAACTTTTTTCATTAGCGTAATTTAAAGTTGATGCAACAATATAAAAGATTCCTTGGTTCAAGAAAAATCGATTGACCTATAATATTAATACATTTCATTAAAGAGTAGGAAAGTTATGGGAACTTATATATTTCAGACGTGGGTTTTCTATAGTAAAACTTTTTTCATCAGCATCATTCGAAGTTGATGCAACAATATGAGAGATTGCTAGGTTCGAGACGAATCGATTGACCTATAATATTAATACATTTCATCAAAAAGTAGGGAAGTTATGGTAATTTATGTATTTTTAAAATCGATTTCTATCGTAAAATTGTTCACATTCTCAAAATCTAAAGTTGATTCAAGAACAGAAAAGATTTTTTGATTTAAGGCGAATTGATTGACCTATGACATTAATACATTTCATTGAAGAGTAAAGAAGCTATAATAATAAATAATATTCTAAAACGCGATTTTCTACAGTAAATCAATATGAAAACTTTGGTTTGTTGATCCAAGAATGTAAAAGAGTCTTCGGTTTAGAACGAATCGATTGACCTACAATATTATTACATTTCATTAAAGAGTACGGGGTTCATGGAAATTTATATATTATGAAAATCGGGTTTTTATAGTAAAACTTCTTTCATTAGATAATTCAATGATAATGCAATAATATAAAAGATTCCTTGGTTTGAGACGAATCGATTGACCTTCAATTTCAATACATTTCTTCAAAGAGTAGGGAAGTTACGGTAATTTATATATTTTTAAAATCGATTTTTATATTAACACTTTTTTCATTAACATAATTCAAAGGTGATGCAAGAACAGAAAAGATGTGTTGTTTCGAGGCAAATTGATTGACCTCTAATATTACTATATTTTATTAAAGAGTAAGGAAGCTACGGTAAGGCATACTATTTGATAATACGGTTTTATGTAGTAAAACTTCTTTCTTTAAAATAACTTAAAGTTGATGCATGGATATAAAAGATCCCTTGGTTCGAGACGAATCGATTGACCTACAATATTATCACATTTTATGAAACAGTAGGGAAGTTATAATTGGTACATTTTCAAAATCGATTTTCATAGTGAAATTTTTATCATTCTCATAATTCAAAGGTGATGCGAGAATAGAAAAGTTGTGTTGATTCAAGACGAATCGATTGACCTATAAAAATAAATTTTATTGAAGAGTAAGGAGGCTATAAAAATAACATTTTAAAACGCGATTTTCTACAGTAAATCCAAATGAAAACTTTGGTTTGCCTATTATTGAAAAAAATAACTAATGCTTCCTCTATGAAAAAGCAAAACGGGAAGCAAAGTGCTCCTGAAATGAGCACCATATAATTATAAATACAAAGTGTAAGCTCCCCACCTTAAATTGATAACTTACTCGTAGTTTATGGACCTCCCCTAAAATAGAACAACCGAACATATTTTTCGAATGCCAGATAAATTTATCGCGAGTAAAGTTTTGGTTGCAGAGAAAGGGGAAATGGGGAAAAGGGGAAATAGGGGAAAGGGGATATCGGGGAAAGGGGAAATGGGGGAAAGGGGGTGAAAACATTTCGGCAAGAGTTGGTTAATTTCGACCGAGTTCCATAAGCGAGCCTGAGGTCTATTCTTAATTACAAAGAGAGAAGGGCAGTATCGTTCTTATTCCACCCTTTTTCATATCACGTGCACGTGTAGACTTGACTTCGGTCGTTTCTCCTAAGAGAGTGTCTGCCAGATTTCCTCTTGCAAACACTATAGCTTTTCGCTGAGCGTTTATTACAGTGATGCGGCGTTTTTGTCTTGGGGATCAAAGTGACTCCTCGTCCCTCAAGAAAAGGAAGGAAACGACCAGAAAAGAGTTTAATCTTCGCTGCGTAAACAGAGGCGAATTTAACTCGGATACATTTCTCGAATAATTGGGGGATTTGTAATTTGGCGCTTTTAACGCC
>CAKNXH010001908.1:17514-30777 GCA_932178445.1 Andricus quercusramuli | reverse complement strand
AGATTATACAATTGTTGGTATTACAGTTGTAGATTGCACAGTTGTAGATTATAAAATCAAAGATGTCACAATTGTATATTATACAGTTGTAGATTATACAGTTGTGGATTGTACAGTTGTAGATTGTACAGTTGTAGATTGTAAAATTAAAGATTACACAATTGTAGATAGTACAGTTGAGAATTTTTTAACCAAAGATTGTACAGTTGTAGATTGTACAGTTGTAGATGGTAAAATCAAGAATGATACAATTTTTGATCTTACAGTTGTAGACTGTAAAGTCAAAGGTTATACAATTGTTGATATTACAGTTGTAGATTGCACAGTTGTGGATTATAAAATCAAAGATGTCACAATTGTAGATTATACAATTGTAGATCATACAGTTCTAGATTATACAGTTGTAGATTGTACATTTGTAGATTGTAAAATTGAAGATTACACAATTGTAGATAGTACAGTTGAGAATTTTTTAACTATAGATTGTACAGTTGTAGATGGTAAAATCAAGAATGATACAATTTTTGATCTCACAGTTGTAGACTGTAAAGTCAAAGGTTATACAATTGTTGATATCACAGTTGTAGATTGCACAGTTGTGGATTATGAAATCAAAGATGTCACAATTGTAGATTATACAGTTGTAGATTGTACAGTTGTAGATTGTAAAATTAAAGATTACACAATTGTAGATAGTACAGTTGAGAATTTTTCAACTACAGATTGTACAGTTGTAGATGGTAAAATCAAGAATGATACAATTTTTGATCTTACAGTTGTAGACTGTAAAATCAAAGTTTATAGAATTGTCCATTGTACAGTTGAGAATTGCTCAACTGTATATTGTACAATTATAAATTGTTGAACGTTGAACGTTGGTCAACGACGATAAGAGAAATCTTCTTTTGTATATTGTGCGATTTCAGGACATATGCAATGAATCGGATTAGCTTTTCAGGCGGAGTCAGCGAACGTGCCAGCGATTTCGAGATATGTATGATTCTTTAGAAAAAAATCATTCCCCAGTTTGTTCCTATCGCTTAGGCTGAATCTAGGGGAAATCGAAGCGTATTTTCTGATAACGGGCAGATTAGACACCATATCATGATCCATCGACGCAAAATCGCCTTCAATGTCCATTAACGCGTTCCCAGATGTAACATTTGACTCAGACGTGAGTGCCTTAGTTAAACACAACCACCCGATCGATTACTGTAGTGCTCGTGGTGGACCTCACCCTTGTGAAATTGCTTGTATTGTTATGTATCTATAGTTTGTAGCCTGAATAGGTTGATTAAAATGGATTCGGCGATCAAATTGCCGTTCTCAATAGTGAGGGTGGCTTTGTAACATTTTCCAGAACGTTTCAGAATTTTCCTGGAATTTTTCATCTATTTCTATACAATTTAATACCTCTTATAGAGCATTTATAGTCGGAAATATTGATTGTAAATAGCTTTGTATAGTGCGCAACTGCCATTTCTAATAATCTTGTATTATAAATCACAAATTTAGAATTAAGAAGTTAGGATAAACTTGGTTCAATCGGCTAAGAATATGGAAACTCCAGGGATAATATGCATATTTGGGGGTTCGCGTCCCGGAGGTGAACATTTTTTTTTATTGTTTCAGTTTATAACTTTCACCTCTGAAGCTTCTTTTATATTTTTATTAGCATCGTGACAAAGCTTGGGTGGACCAGAGATAGGATAAGAGGAGATAGAGAAGAGGGAATTGAAAAAGATAGACGTGAATTCAGATTGACAAAGAGACAGAAAAAGATCGACGTTGATAGATGTAGAATACGATGAGATAGAGAAGAAGAGATTAAAAAAGATAGATGTGAATTCAGAGTGATAGAGAGATAGAAAAATATTGACGTAGATCGATAAAGGATAGGATGAAATATAGAAAGGGAGATTGAAAAAATTGACGAGAAGTTAGATTAACAGAGATAGAGAAAAATTGACATAAGTAGATAAAGGATAAGATGAGATTGACGAAAGGAGATTAAAAGAGATAGATAAGAATCAAGATTGAGAGAGATACAAAAATATTGACTCGAATAGATGAAGGATAGAATGAGATAGAGAAGAGGGGATTGAAAAAGATAGACGTGAATTCAGATTGACAAAGAGATCGAAAAAGATAGACGTTAATGTATGTAGAATACGATGAGATAGAGAAGAGGAGATTAAAAAAGATAAACCGGAATTTAGATTAACAGATATAAAAAAGATCGATATGAAAAGGTAAAGGATAGGATGAGATGGAGAATAAAGGATTGAAAAAGATAGATGCTGATAGATGTAGTATAGGATGAGATAGAGAAGAAGAGATTGAAAAAGATAGACGGGAATTAGGATTGGCAGAGAGATAGAAAAATATTGACGTGGATAGATAAAAGACAGAATGAGATGGAGAAGAGGAGATTGAAAAAGATGGACAGGAATTAAGATTGAAAGAGAGATACAGAAGCATTGACTTAAATAGATGAAGGATAGGATAAGAGAGAGAAGAGAGAATTAAAAGAGATAGGCGTACATTTAGATTGATACAGAGATAGAAAGAGGCAGACGTTGATAGATGTAGGAGACGGTGGAATAGAGGAGACGAGATTAAAAAAGATAGACAGGAATTAGGATTGACAGAGAGATAGAACAACATTGACGTGGATAGAGAAAGGACAGGATGAGATAGAGAAAAGGGGATTGAAAAAGACGCTAATTGAGATTGACAAAGAGATAGAAAAATATAGACGTGGATAGATGATTGATAGGATGAGGTATAGAACAGGTTATCAAAAAAGATAGACGCAAATATAGATTGACAAAGAGATAAAAAAATAGAAGTGGATACATAGAAGATAGGACAAGATAGAGAAGAGAAGATTAAAAGAGATAGACGAGAATTTAAATTGGCAGAGAGATTGAAAAAGAGTTATTAAGATAAAAAAAGGATAGGATGAGATAGATAAAAAGGAATTGAAAAAGATAAAAGTGAATTTAGATTAACGAAGATATAGAAAAAAATTGACTTTGATAGATGTAGGATAGGAAGAGGTAAAGAAAAGGATATTGAAAAAACATAGAGGGGAATTTAGTTCAACCGATATAGAGAAAGATCTGATTGAATAGAAAAAAGATAGGATGAGATAAAGAAGAGGGAATAGAAAAAGATAGACGTGAATTCAGATTGAAAAATCGATAGAAAAAGATATACGTTGATAGATGTATGATAGGATGAGATAGAGAAGAGGAGATTGAAAAGGATAGACTCTCATGAATGAAGTATAAGATGAGATAGAGAAGAGATTAGAAGAGATAGACGGAAATTTAGATTAACAGAAAAAAACGTTAAAATGAATATTTAAAGGATTGGATGAGATAGAGAAGACGGGATTCAAGAAGATAGAGGGTAATTCATATTGACGAAAAGATAGAAAAAGATAGACGTTGAAAGATACAAGATAGGATGAGATGGAGAAAAATGTCCTTAAATAGATATATAAGAATTTAGATTGATAGAGAGATAGAAAAAGATCCACATGAATAGACAGAAAATTAGCTGGGAGAAGAGATTAAAAAAGATAGATGGGGTTTCAGATGAACGAAGATACAAAAAGATTAATATGAATAGATAAAGGATATAATGAGATAAAAAAGAGAGGAAGGGAAAACATAGACGAGAATTTATTGACGAAACGATAGAAAAGGATGGCGCTAATTGATAAAGGATAGTATGAGATAGAGAAGAGGGTATTGAAAAGGATAGAAGGGAATTCAGGTTGAACGAAGTATAGGAAAAGGTAGACGTGAATTGAGATTGACAGAGAGATAGAAATATATTGACGTGGATAGATAAACGACAGAGTGAGATAGAGAAGGGAAGATTGAAAAAGATAGACGCTGATAGATGCAGCATAGAAGTAGATAGAGAGGAGATTAAAAAGAATGGATGGGAATGAGGATTGACAGAGAGATTGGAAAAGATAGACGTTGAGAGATGTAGGATACGGTGGGATAGAGAAGAGGAGATTAAAAAAGATGGACGTGAATTTAGATTTACAGAGATAGAAAAATACTGACATGAATAGATGAAGGATAGGATGAAATAGAGAACAGGATAAGATAAAGGAGAGGAGATTGAGAAAGATGGACGGGAATTTAAATTAAAAAAGAGATAGGGAAAGATGAACATTGATATGTAGGATAGGATGAGATAAAGAAGAGATTGAAAAAGATAGACGTCGCTAGATGAAGGATAGAATAAGATAGAGAAGAGGGTCCTAAAAAAGTAGGATTGAAAAAAGATAGACGCTGATAGATGCATTATGGGATGAGATAGAGAAGAGGAGATTAAAAAAGATGGACGGGAATTTAGATTGACTGAGAGATAGGAAAATATTGACGTGAAGAGCAGTATGATAAGATGAGGTAGAGAAGAGAGAATTAAAAGAGATAGACATAAATTTGGATTGGAAAAGATATAGAAAGTGACAGACGTTGATAAATGTAGGATACGTTGGAATGGAGAAGACGAGATTAAAAAAGATAGAGTGAAATTAGGATTGACAGAGAAATAGAAAAATATTGACATGGATAGATAAAGGACAGGATGAGATAGAGAAGAGAGAATTGAAAAAGATAGACGCTGATAGATGTAGTATAGGATGAGATAGGAAATAGAGACGATTGGAAAAGATGGACGGGAATTTAGATTTACAGAGATAGAAAAAGATTGACATGAATAGATAAAGGATGGGATAAGATAGAGAAGAGTGGATTGAAAAAGACAGACGTGAACTCAGATTGGAAAAGAGATTGGAAAAGATAGACGTGAATTGAGATCGACGAAGAGATTAAAAAGATAGGCCCTGATAGATGTAGGATACGGTTGAATAAAGAAGATGAGATTGAAAATTATGAACGGAAATTTAAATTGACAGAAAGATAGAAAAATAATGACGTGGATAGATAAAGAACTGGATGAGATAGAAGAGGGAGGATTGAAAAAAGATAGACGCTGATAGATGCATTATAGGATGAGGTAGAGAGAAGGAGATTAAAAGAGATAGACGTGAATTAGATTGGCAAAGAGATAGAAAGTGACAGACGTTGATAGATGTAGGATACGTAGGAATGGAGAAGACGAGATTCAAAAAGATAGAGTGAATTTAGGACTGACAGAGGCATAGAAAAATATTGACTCGGATAGATAAAAGACAAGATGAGATAGAGAAGAGAGAATTGAAATAGATAGAAGCTGATAGATGTAGTACAGGATGAGATAGAGAAGAGAAGATTGAAAAGATGGACGAGAATTCAGATTAACAGAGGTAGAAAAAAATTGACATGAATAGATAAAGGATGCGATGAGATAGAGAAGAGTGGATTGAAAAAGGTAGACGTGGATTTGGATTGACAAAGAGATTGGAAAAGATAGACATTGAGAGATGTAGAATACGGTGAGATAGAGAAGGTGAGTTCGAAAAAGATAGAAGGTAATTAAAATTGACAGAGATATAAAAATATTGACATGGATAAATAAAGTACAGGATTAGATAGAGAAGAGATGGTTGAAAGAGATAGATATGAGCTAAGGTTGATAAGGAGATAGAAAAAAATAGATGTTGATAGATGAAGGATACGAAGAGATAGGAAAGGGGAGATTTAAAAAGATAGGCGAATATTTTGATTCACAGACAGAAGGAAAAATATTGACGTGGATAAGTAAAGAACAGGATGAGATAGGGAAGGTAGGATTGAAAAAATATTGACGACATGCATTATAGGATGAGATAGAGAAGAGGAAATGAAAAAAGATGTACGGGAATTTAGATTGACTGAGAGATAGGAAAATATTGATGTGGTTAGCAGTATGATAAGATGAGGTAGTGAAGAGAGAATTAAAAGAGATAGACGTAAATTTAGATTTACAGTGATAGAAAAATACTAACAGTTTGAGAAAGATAGACGGGAATTATGATTAAAAAAGAAATAGGAAAAGATGGACATTGATATGTAGGATAGGATGAGATAAAGAAGAGGTTGAGAAATATAGACGTCGCTAGATGAAGGATAGAATAAGATAGAAAAGAGGGTCCTAAAAAAGTAGACGGGATTCTAGGTTGAAAGAAAGGTAGAAAAAGGTAGACTTGGATAGATAAAAGATAGGTAAACATATGGAAGAGGGTATTGAAATAGATAGAATGGAATTCACTTTGACAGAGAGGTAGCAAAATATTGGAATGAATAGATAAAGGATAGGATGAGACAGAGAAAAGGGAATCAAAAAATACGAACGTTATTACAGATTGACAAGGAGATAGAAAGAAATTGACGTTGATAGATGTGGAATAGGATAAGATGAAGAAGAGGAGATTGAAAAAGATAGACGGGAATTGATTGACGAAGAGATAGAAAAAGAAGGCTGTTGATAGATGTAGATAGACGTTGATAGATAAAGGATATTACGCAATAAAGGAGAAGGAATTAAAAAAGATGATGGGAAAGTTAGATTAACAGAGATCGGGAAAGATTGACATGAATAGATGAAGGATAGAATGAGATAGAGAACAGTTGATTGGAGAAGAAAGACGTGAATTCAGATTGACAAAGAGATTGAACAGGATAGATATTGATAGAAGTAGAATACGGCTAAATAAAGAAGACAAGATTAAAAATGACAGACGGGATTAAGATTGACGAAGAGATATAAATATATTGAGGTGGATAGATAGAGGACAGAGTGAGATAGAGAAGGAAAGATTGAAAAATATAGAAGCTGATAGATGCAGCATAGAATTAGATAGAGAAGAGGAGGTTAAAAAGGATGGATGGGAATCAGGATTGACAGAGATATATAAAAATAAATAGATAATGGATAGGATAAGATAGAGAGTAGAGAGTAGAGGATTGAAAAGCATACAGACGTCGATAGTTGCAATATAGGATGAGATAGAGGAGAGAAGATTAAAAAAGATAGATCGAAATTTAGAGTGAGAAATAGGAAAATATGGACGTGGAAAGAGATATGATAAGATAAGATAGAGAAGAGAGAATTTAAGGAGATAGACGTAAATTTAGATGGAAAAAGATATAGAAAGTGATAGAAGCTGATAGATGTAGGATACGGTGGAATAGAAGAGACAAGGTTGAGAAAGAAAGACGGGAATTGAGATTGACAGAGAGACAGAAAAATCTTGACATGGATAGATAAAGGAGAGGATGAGATAGAGAAGAGAGAATTGAAAAAGATAGACGCTGATGGATGTAGTATAGAATGAGATAGAGAAGAGAAGATGGAAAAAGATGGACGGAAATTCATATTCACAGAGGTAAAAAAAAAATTGACATGAATAGATAAAGGATGGGATGAGATAGAGAAGAGTGGATTGAAAAAGAGAGACGTGGATTCGGATTGACGAAGAGACTGGAAAAGATAGACGTTGACAGATGTAGTATAGGATGGGATAGAGAAGAGGAGATTAAAAAAGATAGATAGGAATTTATTCATTGTCAGATACGATGAGATAGAGGAGAGGAGATTAAAGAAATGGACGGAAATTTAGATTGGCAAAGAGATAGAACAAGATTGGTTCAAATAGACAAAGAATAGGATGAGATAGAGAAAAGGGGATTCAAAAAGATAGACGTGAATTTAGTTTGAGAGAGGGATAGAAAAATATTTAAATGGATAGGTAAAGGATAGGATGAGATAAATAAGAGAATAATGAAAAAGATGAACGAGAATATAGATTGTCAGAGAGATAGAAAAAGATTGACAAGGATAAATAAAGGATAGGATGGAATAGAAAAGACTCTCTATTGTAATTATTTTTTGATTCACTTTTGTTTAGTATTTACCATGAACAAAAATTGTTTACAAATTTAATAGGGAGTCACTAATCAGAATAATTGAGTTCGTGACACTTATAAAATTCGCACAATTGAAGTGGCAGTAATTCAATGCGAGTAATCGGTTGAACCACTCGACTCGGCCTTTCAGAAGTTTACTGCCAATGGCACGACCCCAATTTCGTATTGGCAGTCCACTGCAAAAAACCTCTTTTGAGGGGGCCTTCGTTTGTCACAGACTCCTATTCAACTTCTGTAGAAAAAAAATGAATAAATAATTTTTTAAGGAATCTGTATTATCATTAGAGAATAACAGGAAATAGTTAACGTCTTTTCAGACTAGATGGAGCCATACAAAAAATTATTTTAATAATTTTTTTCTGAAAAAAAATCTCCTTTTACTCTGCTGGGAAACGAACCACAGAACTATTGATTCCTGGTCGGATGCTTTCCCATTAAGCTACTAGAGAGATCGATAGAAGAAACTTTTTTTAGAAATACACGCATTATTTTTCTTGATGGTACAAAATAAATTTCAAGGAATCTGCATTATCATTAGAGAATAAAAGTAAATACTTAACGTCTTTTCAGACTAGATGGAGCTATGAAAGAAAAATTATTTTAAATAATTTTTTTCTGAAAAAAGATCTTCTTCTGCTCCGCTCGGGATCGAACCACAGAAATGCTGGTTTCTGTTCAGATTCTTTCCCATTAAGCTACTAGAGAGATCGAGAGAAGAAGGAATCTATATTATCATTAGAGAGTAACAGGAAATATTTAACGTCTTTTCAGACTAGATGGTTCTGTGGTTCGTTTCCCAGCGAAGCGAAATAAAAAAATTTCAGAAAAAATCATTTAAAATCAATTTTCTTTCATAGCTCTATCTAGTCTGAAAAGACGTTAAATATTTTCTGTTATTCTCTAATGATAATACAGATTCCTTGAGAAATTTTTATTTTTTCCATCTAGCAAAATAATGCGTGTATTTCTGAAAAAAGTTTCTTCTCTCGATCTCTCTAGTAGCTTAATGGGAAAGCATTTAACTGGAAATCAGTAGTTCTGTGGTTCGATTCCCAGCGGAGCGAAAGAAGATTTTTTTCAGAAAAAAATTCAATTATTTCCTAGAAAATTCACTTTTTGTTTAAAATTTGTATTTTTATGTTGAAAAGTCTATTGAAATCCTGTTGGATGAAAATTCAACTCTTTTTTGGAAATTTGTCTTTTTGATCTGAAAATTCACCTGTTTTAGTAGAATTTTGATTTTTCTTGGACAAAAATGCAACTTTTTGGTTGAAAATTCAACAATTTTTTTTGAAAAGTCATACTTTTTGGTTGAAAATTCTGCTGTTTTGTTGAAAATTTAACTATTTTGTAGAAAATTTACTTTTTGGTTAAATTTAATATTTTGGTGTTGAAAAGAGAACTGAAATTTTTTCTAAATGAAAATACACCTAATTTTTTGAAAATTTGTTTTTTTTTTCTTTAATTTAATTTTATTTGCAGAAACTTATTTTTTGTTAAAAAAATCATATTTTGATCTTGAAATGTCAACTGGAATCTTTTCTGGATAAAAAATATCAACTATTTAAAAAAAAAATCTGTTTTCTTTGTAAATAAAAATTCATCAGTTTTAAGAGAAATTTTATCTTTTTTTTATAAAAATTCAACTATTTGGTAGATTTCAACAATTTTGTTAAAAATGCATCCTTTTTGGGTAAAAATTCATCTTTTTGAATTAAAAATTCAATTTTTTTGTAGAAACTTATTTTTTGTTAAAAAAATTCGTATTTTGATCTTGAAATGTCAACTGGGATCTTTTATGGCTAAAAATCAAATATTTAAAAAAATCTTTTTTCTTTTAAAATAAAAATTCATCAGTTTTAACAGAAATTTTATCTTTTTTTGATAAAAATTCAGCTATTTGGTAGATTTCAACAATTTTGTTAAAAAGTCATCCTTTTTGAGTAAAAATTCCTCTTTTTGGATTAAAAATTAAATTTCTGCCGTAGAAACTTATTTTTTCATTAATAATTCAAATTTCGATCGTAAAAATTCAACTAAAATTTTTTTCAGCTAAAATTCAACTATTTTTTTTTAATTTATAAATTCATCCGCTTTAGTAGAAATTTCTTTTTTTTAATGAAAATGAAACTTTTTGGTTAAAAATTATTTTTCTTCGCTTGAGTTTTCAACTATTTTATTTGAAAGATTTGGTTAAATCACATTGATAATAAATCATTTTTTTTTTTGAAGATTTATATTTTTAGTTGAAAATTAATCTTTTTAAATTGAAAATTCAACTACTTGGGTAAAAGTTAAACTGCGTTGTTAAAAAATTATTTTTCTGATTGAAGGTTATATCTTTGGTTAAAAATTTAAATTTGTAGTAGAAAATTATTATTATTTTTTTTTGAAATTAATTTTTCAACTGAAAATGTAAATTTTTCATTTTTTTTTAAGATTGATATTTGTTAGTTGAAAAATGTCCTCTCTTGGTAAAAAAAAAATAATTTTTTTGCTGAAATCATATTTTTGTTTGTAATTTGAATTTTTTTAGAGAAAATTCGTCTTTTTTCTTGAAGGTTCAACAATTCAATTTTCAAAATTTAATTATTTTGTTGAAAATTAAAATATTTTATTAAAAATATTTGGTTGAATCACTTTGTTAAGAAATCATTTTTTTTCAAATTTATATTTTTAATTGAAAATTCATCTCTTTGACTGAAGTTTAACAATTTTGTACAAAATTAATCTTTTTAAATTGAAAATTCATCTACTTGGTTGAAGTTAAACTACACTATTTAATTTTTTTGGATTGAAGTTTATGTCTTAGGTTAAAAATTTAACTGTTTAATGAAAAAGTCATTTTTTTAAATAATTTTTTAACTGAAAATGTAACTTTTCCATTTTTTTTAAATTGAACTTTTTTAATTCAAAATTTTCCTTTTTTGTTAAAGAGAAATAATTTTCTTGGTTTAAAATTCGTGGAAAAATAATTTTTTGCTGAAGACATATTTTTTGTCTGTGAATTCAATTTTTAAGAAAAAATTCGTGTTTTTGCTTGAAGGTTCAACAATTTAGGCCAAATTTTCTTTCTTTAGTGAAAAATCTTCATTCGTTGAAAATTCGTCTTTTTATGTTTAAAATTTTTTTTTTTTTTTGTATAAATTTCATGTTTTTTTATTTATCAAGAAAAAAAAATTAGAAATGGAGATTTCACTTAAGCCCCATATAATTTATAGACTTAAAGAGGGACTAGACTATTATTCATTTTGCGGATTAGGTCAATATTACGGTGGTTACGCTCGTATTAGTATCACTTGAGCACAATTTTCCTCATTTTCAGGGGTCAATGACGAAGTGACATTTTTTGCTACATTTTGGTGAGGGTGACAAAATAATGATTTTGCTTTTTTTCCTCTCTGGACATCTGTACTTCGGGTGATTTAGTATTTTTTTTTCTCCGTGAAATATATATGTAAAAAATTTATCGAATTGATTTTCATCTTTTCTTTTTAGTTAAATTAACAATTTTTTAATTATTCGCTCAATTTATAAAAAATATATCAATAATTTTCAACTTTAACGAGATTTAGAGGGATTTCAAGAGATTTGCAAGATTTCCAGTTATTCAAAAGTATTTCAACAGATTTCAAGGGATTTCAAGGGATTTCAAGGGATTTCAGTGGACTTTGAAGAATTCAAAAAAATTACCTAATTTTTATGGAATTTTAGGAGATTTCTATAGCTTTTCAGGAATTTTTTGAGACAACTGCGTTTCAAAGGATTTTAAAGGATTTCACTGAACTTTAAGGGATTAAAGGGATTTCAAAGGACTTTCAAGAATTCAAAAAATTACCTAATTTTTCTGGAATTTTAGGAGATTTCTAAAGCTTTTCAAGATTTTTTTGAGACAACTGGGTTTCAAAATATTTCAAAGGATTTCGCTGAACTTTGAGGGATTTCAAAGGACTTTCAAGAATTCAAAAAAATTACATAATTTTTCAGGCATTTTAGGAGATTTCCATAGCTTTTCAGGAATTTGTTGAGACAACTGGGTTTCAAAGGATTTTAAAGGATTTCACTGAACTTTAAGGGATTTCAAGGGATTTCAAAGGTCTTTCAAGAATTAAAAAAAAAATACATAATTTTTATGGAATTTTAGGAGATTTCTAAAGCTTTTCAGGAATTTTTTGAGACAACTGGGTTTCAAAGGATTTTAAAGGATTTCGCTGAACCTCAATGGATTTCAAGGGATTTCAAAGAACTTTCAAGAATTCGAAAAAATTACATATTAGGAGATTTCTAAAGCTTTTCAGGAATTTTTTGACACAACTGGTTTTCAAAGGATTTTGAAAAATTTCGCTGAACTTTAAGGGATTTCAAGGGATTTCAAAGGACTTTCAAGAATTCAAAAAAATTACCTAATTTTTCTGGAATTTTTTGAGACATCTGGGTTTCGAAGGATTTTAAAGAATTTCGCTGAACTTTAAGGGATTTCAACGAATTTGAAATGACTTTCAAGAATTCAAAAAATGACGTATCAGGAGATTTCTAAAACTTTTCAGGAATTTTTTGAGAAAACTGGGTTTCAAAGGATTTCAAAGGATTTTGCTGAACTTTAAGGGATTTCAAGTGATTTCAAAGGACTTTCAAGAATTAAAAAAATTACCTAATTTTTCTGGAATTTTTTTGAACATCTGTGTTTCGAAGGATTTTAAAGAATTTCGCTGAACTTTAAGGGATTTCAACGAATTTGAAATGACTTTCAAGAATTCAAAAAAGTGACATATCAGGAAATTTCTAAAGCTTTTCAGGATTTTTTTGAGACAACTGGTTTTCAAAGGATTTTGAAGGATTTCGCTGAACTTTAAGGGATTTCAAGGGATTTCAATGGACTTTCAAGAATTCAAAAAAATTTCCTTATTTTTATGGAATTTTAGGAGATTTCTAAAGCTTTTCAGGAATTTTTTTAGAAAACTGGGTTTCTAAGGATTTTAAAGGATTTCGCTGAACTTTAAGGGATTTCAAGGGATTTCAAAGGACTTTCAATAATTCAAAAAAATTACCTAATATTTCTGGAATTTTTTGAGACATCTGGGTTTCGAAGGATTTTAATGAATTTTGCTGAACTTTAAGGGTTTTCAAGGAATTTCAAAGGACTTTCAAGAATTCAAAAAAGTGACATATCAGGAGATTTCTAAAGCTTTTCAGGAATTTTTTGAGACAACTGGTTTTCAAAGGATTTCAGGGGATTTCAATGGACTTTCAAGAATTCACAAAAATTACCTATTTTTTATTAAATTTTAGGAGATTTCTAAAGCTTTTCAGGAATTTTTTTAGAAAACTGGGTTTCTAAGGATTTTAAAGGATTTCGCTGAACTTTAAGGGATTTCAAGGGATT
>CAKNXH010001907.1:155579-204606 GCA_932178445.1 Andricus quercusramuli | reverse complement strand
GTGGATATGCAGGATCTCCCATGATCATATAAGGAACTCTCACACCATTAATTATTTTCTTTTTCTGCAAAATGAAAACAAAAGATACAGAATATTTATACATGTGAAATCTTTTCCAAGATAAATAGATCGTCAATGCCATTCGTAATACACTGAAAAAAAGTGATTTAGCTGGATTTTATCTTCTAAGAAAATATAGCTGAGTTACCTAAATTTCTAGCTAGGCTACCTAAATACCTAGCTGTTTTAGCTAATAATGCCATCAAGAATTTATATATTTAATTTATCTAGATAATTTCTAGATGTAAAAATTTAGCTCAAACAGCTAGATATTTAGGTAATACAGCTATATTTTTAGAAGACAAAATCCAGCTAAGTTTTACGAAATCTCATACAGAATTAAATTTCAAATACACCAAACCCTCGGTCTAGTCCTACGGCGTAAGCCTTCCTATAACGGCTGGCCCTCGCAATTTCTCCGGCGCGCAGGGCGATAGACGGTCGTAAAAACGCCTTGGAAGGGCCGCAGTGCGCGAATATTTAGTCAACTGTGTTGTGCAATATCATTTATTCCAATTGGCAACGGTTCAGGCGGCCCGGACTGTTTACGTTTGGATCCCCCGATTTAAAACCAAAACCATTTGAAAACAACCCCCAAAACTGGACTTAAACCGAGAGTTTGGTGTAATATCAATATGTAAACGTATTGAAGAACCCTACAAATCTCATAAATAATCAGTAATGCTGTACCTGGCAGATGAGTTGCTCATAATGATTGTATATTGCAGAATTTCTGAAGACGTTTGCATCGTGACTGTATCCTGGCGATTCTACGTTTATATTCCGAAATCTGTAAAAACAGACATTCTCAAACATATAAGAATCAGATGAATGATTACTTTTACGCAGGTGAAACTATTAAAATTTGATATGGTGAAGCATACCTGAATTCATGATCAACTAAACCTTGCAAGACATAAGAGGGCCATCCCTTTCTATTTATAAAATCACGATATCCGTCTGAAGGTGGTAATATGGGAATGTGGGATCCATCAATGGCTTGATGGAAACGTACACATTCAACGCAAAAGACCACTTGTGCAGGGTGATTCCTTATTTAACCTATTCCGAAATCAGTGGTTGAAGGCGATTAAACCTGAAAATCAGGAACGAATGTTCTCGGAAGCGCTTGATATCCTGCACCAATTTTAAAATGACTGACAAGCAAATCGTTTATGTGTCCAATGTGTCTTACGCTCCCTTAGGATCCTTTTTGAGTTCTCTGTATTTTAAAAATGATTTTTGAGTCATCTCTTTCTATGGTAATATAATATAAGGTGTTCGAATTCTGAGTTGCAACAGTATGTTTTAATTAAGAAAATTAAGTGGCTTGTACTTAATTTAGATGTGTGTCGTTTTCTTCCTAATCCCAATTAAGTTTATTGTTTTCCTTCGAAATCCGCCGGAAAATTGAAAAAAGGTTCAAAGTGAACAAAACGGCGCCGATTTTTCTGAAAGTATTACAAGCCGATTTTCTCAAAAAACACACACTTATATTTTTGGCAAATTTTTGGTTGAAATTGTACTAATAAAAAGAATACATCTTGTGAGTTTTATGTGGGCTAAATAACTTTGATTTTTGATTGAACAATGCCTTTGAAAATGAATTTTTTCATTTTTCTTACAAACAACTACAGATATGAAAAAATTTTGAAATAAAAGTTTGCGCGTCTAGAAAAGTTCCATGAAAAATACCTTTTGCGATATCTTGTCTTCAACCGGCGTAATAGTTCAGTCTGCATGACGCTAATAGGATATCTTCCGTACATAAGCAGACATTGTTTTAAAAAATTCGAAGGAAAAAGTTTGGGTTTTCCAGAAAAATTTATATATTTTTTTCTTCAAGTTTTGAAAATATGAAAAAATGTTCCCTGGAAAACTCCTCCTTTTTTATTTTTTGCAATATTGTTGAAAAGTTTCTGCCAATGAGAGAAAGGCAACCTATTAGCTTTATACAGTTAAAACCTTTATTGAGGCCGAAAGAGCCTTTTTCCAACAAATATAGTATTTTAATTTTTTTCATAAACGGTGCAAGACATCGCAATAGGTATGCAAACTTTTATGTTAACATTTTTTTATATTTGTTGTTGCGAGAAAAATTAAAACAATCGACTTCATGAAAAAAAAATTCTCCTGGCCACAAAAAATATTTAGCTTCAATAAAACTCACAAGGTCCTTATGGAAGTAAAGATACAAAAAAAATACAAGTGTGTTTTTTTGAGAAAATCGACTACGTTCAGAAAAACCGCCGACATATTCTTAATTTTGAACCTTATTTTAATTTTCCGGCGAATTTCGAAAGAAAACAATCGATTCTATTACAATCAGAAATAAAACGATAAATATATGATTTAGGTAAAAATTTACAGAGTTTTAATACAAAACTGTGGGTTTGTTTGAAAAACAAAGCGCAAAATTCAAATACTTCGTAGACAAGTTTTGTTTCCTGAATCAGAAAAAAACGTATCACATAATTTCCTCTAAAAAACAACATGTTTCGTCCCCTACAGATTCTGCAATTTCAATTGTAAAACCTGCCTGATTTGAAGTGGATTCGGCCTAGAATAATTCCTGATATCAGTTAAAAACGATAAATAAATTATTATGAAATTATTAAGAATCTATTCATTAACTAAATTACGACATTCTGTATGCTTCTTCATTTCTTCCTAACTAGTTCCCTCGTGCATTCCAATAAAATAATTTTAATTATTATTGCCTCAGAACAAAGTAGTTTTTCAAATGGCTTTGAAATTGAATACGTCACAATGTAATTAAATTAAGCTCAGGTATTGGATACAAGAATTCTCATACTGGTTCAAACAATCAAACCTGAAAAATGGTGAATTCAAATATGCAAAATTGAACTAGAAATTAAATCATTCAAAGCGAAAATGTTCTGAAATCGAAGCTTTTAAAATTGAAGATTTACAATTCATCAATTTTAAATTCAAACTAATATTGTTACAGTGCAAGCACAAGCGGACCGCTGGCGTAATTATAAAATCCTTTACATTGAAATTCAAACAATTAAAACTGAAAAGTGTTTGAAATTTTAGATTTTGGATCATAACCTTTTAAGTTGATTCACTACTGTTAACAAAATAATTATTGATCTCTAAAATTGGACTTTTGTTCAAGTATTAAGAATTTAATTTTTTGTAGGCATTTAATTTTTTTGGTAGACAATTCATTTAATTGGTTGAAAATTTAACTATTTCGTTCAAAATTCATTTTTTTCGCTTAAACTTCATTCTGTAACTGAAAATGAAACTATTCTATTTTTTGTTGAAAATTTATCTTTTTTAGTTACAAATTCATCTATTTTATTAAAAAATTTGTATTTTCTTGTATAAACTCACCTCATTGGTTCAAAATTCATGTATTTTTTTAAAAAATATTCTTTTTTAGTAGAAAATTATTTTTTGTTTGTTTGAAATTTTATTTTTTTGGCTGAAAATTATTATTTTGTATGAAAAATTAATTTTTTAAACTAAAAATTTCACTATGCCATTTTTTGTCGGTATTTTTCTTTATGGATATTTCATTTTTTGGTTGAGAATTCAACTGTTTGGTTCAAAAGTTAAATATTTCGTGTAGAATTTATGCTTGAAAATTGTTATACATATTATACTTTTAATTATACTTCAAAATTTAACTTAAAATTAATCTGTTCTATTTTTTGCAGGAAATTTATATTTTTTAATTAAAAATTCGTATATTTTGTTGAAAATTTGTTTCTTTTTGGTAGACAATTCATTTTCTGGGTTGAAAATATAATTATTTGATTACAAATAGTTTATTTTAAGAAGGTGCATAATTTGAGTTGAAAGTTCATTTCTTGGGTTAAGTATTGAAAATTCTATTTTCATTGTTAAAATTTTTTTTTAAATAAAACTGTAGCTATTCCATTTTTGCCATAAAATTTATCTTTTTTAGTTAAGAATGCACTTCTTTTGTAGAAAAATCGTATTTTTTAGTCAAAAATTCACTTATTTTGGTAAAAAATATACATATTCTTGTGTCGTAAATTAAATTTTTCTTCAAAAACTCGTCTTCATGCTGAAAACTCAACATTTTGGATATTTTTTTTTTCTTTATTGATTTAACAATCTTTCTGGGTTGAAAATTCAACTCTTTTGTTAAAAATTCGAAAGTGCAAAAGAGCCTTACACCATGGCAAGTCCGCAGTGGTTAAAGTCTCTCCTTACTCTATAATCACGATGTCATATGCATTTATCTTTTAGCGGGCGATTTTCAAATAGCAACCAATCGCAATATCGGTTGTCAAAATTTTCAAATTTTTAGATGAGTGATGGGGGATCCGCAGAAGCGGCAGTCTACTGTTTTGGTTTGAAAGAATTTTCTCTAGTGCGTAGCCATATTATTCGTTCATCGAAATCAGTTTTTTTAACCATGGAGCTCGAAGAAGCTTGTGAAGACATTAAAGTTATGAAGTCTCTGACTTCATAACTAAGTTTACAAAATTTAAAGCTTGAATAACAATAATTTAAAAAGTATTTGTAAATTAAATTGAAGTCTACAATTGAATGAATAAAAATTTTAAGTAAAATATGAAGAACTATAAGAGATGAAGAGAAGGAGAAATCCATAATCAATGATGTTTTTATGATGAACTTTGGAAATTTTTTAATTTGACTTTGTCCTGATGAGGAAAACAAATTTGTTTTCGAAACGTCGGCAGCTGAATAAAGGTTATCAACATCAAATCTACCTTTTTATTGGTCTGAAGTATGTCAATTCCACCAATATATAATTTTTTTATAAAGACAATTATAAAAGAAAAGAAGCAGGGGCGATCGTTGTTGCTGACTTAAACCAGCAAGTCGGATGCGAGGCTACAGATAGGTACATTATTTACGGTATAATCTATAGTAGTTTAAATAGAGAGATAATTTGAATAATCAAATCAACGGTGATAAAATTATATAAAAATGTTATGTATGAAATGTAATACAAAAACATTTTAATTACTTCAGTCGAACAAGCAAGAAATCGTAGGAAACAGCTGAAGGCGGCATATATAAAACATCGAAAGATTATAAACAGATACATTCTTTCCGGATCTGCTCGTCAACTAGAGGCAAAATCTTGGCCGTATTACGATGTAATAGCTTTTCTGGACCAAAGAGTGGCCCATCGCAAGTAAGCTTAATTTCAAATGTAATTGAAGTTCGCGTCCGAGGCATGATTACTATATAGCTCATTTAACCTGAACACGATCTAGTCTATTGTGCCTGCTGAAGGCATGTAAAAACGGCTTATTAAAAATGTTTAAAGCAATTTTTATTTTATTCTTTCTCATTAGTTCTAACACAATGACACTTTCTCACGTTTTCATCAAATTTTTCAATTATTGTGAATTTCCTGGAGACTTCTGTTGAATACCTTCAGATCTTCTGATGTTCGATACGAGTCCTACTTTACTCACATTTTTTTGCGTATTGACATATCGAGTTGAAAATTTGGAAAGCATAGAACTAACTTTTTTGAAATACAAAACAAATTTGGGTCTTGATATATTTTGAAAACTCATAGAATACTTTAAGATATTAAAATATTTTGAAACCTCTTGAAATATCTTTACATCCTGTTAAACCTTTCAAAGTTCTCAAAATCCAATAAAATCGTTTGAAATTCCAAATCTGAAATAATCATATTGATTGTTTTCTATTCGTATAGGACGCTTTCCACGTCAAAAAAACCAATCTTGGCAGCCATCTCATCGATTTTAATAAAACCCAGTGTTGTTGTGGTACTTTATGAGTAATGTTTTTTGGCTAAAGGATTTTCAAAAATTTTGCAAATTCTGGACGTGACGCCATTTTTAAATTTGAGGTCGACTTTTTTTTAAATTGTAATATTGCCGACAATTTTTTTCGGATTTCAATGAAACTTATAGGCATTTTGTAAAACAAGATGCTGTTTAATATAAAATATGGAGCAAAGAAAAATTTCAAAATTTTCACACAAGAAAACTCAAAAAAAAAATTTTGATTCGATTTTTGACAAATTTCGCTATTTTTGATTTTTTTTTTTAGAATAATATTCCTTGTTCTTTTATCTTTTATTTCAAAAAAAAAAACTTGATGGACACTCATCTGGTTCGCGAGTTATGAACATTTAAAGAGCGACATTCCAGTCGAATGCTTGTGCCACGCAACAGCTAAGCGGGCAGCAGGCATTGGCATTACACAATACACCGTTGCAACGCTGAAGTCTCAAGCATTCCTGTTAACTAAATTTTTTTTCTCGCTCAGAATTCTTCCGTTTAGGAGTAGATTTTTGTATCCAAAACATTTTTGATTTTGTATCAGGAGCAGCAGAATATATTCTTCAACCGATTTGATGGTTATTGATTCGTATCAAGGAATAAAATCCTCTTGTACCACGGCTTCCTTGTTGTACGATTGGGCCATCAGCGCTATGCCAAAAGTAAAATCCATTTTTTGTACAAAAAGTGAATATGAGAACCATGCCAAATTTCTTCGCGATCGTTTCCTGATAGCTCAGACACTTGATGGTACGATATGATTTCATTCCTTCATACCGATCAATAACCATCAAATCCGTTGCAAAATATATTCTGCTGCTCCTGACACAACAGCAAAAATATTTCAGATACAAAAATCTGCTCCTAAGCGAAAACATTCTAAGCGAGAGAGAAAAATAATTGAGTAAACAGGAATGCTTGAGACTTCAGCGTTGCAACAGTGTATTGTGTAATGTCAATGCCTGCTGCCCGCCTAGCTGCTGCGTGGCACAAGCATTCGACTGGAATGTCGCTCTTTAAATGTTCATAACTCGCGAACCAGATGAGTGTCCATCAAGTTTTTTTTTTGAAATGAAAGATAAAAGAACAAGGAATATTATTCTAAAAAAAAAATCAAAAATCAAAAATAGCGAAATTCGTCAAAAATCGAAACAAAAAATTTGTTTGAGTTTTTTTTGGTGAAAATTTTGAAATTTTTTTTGTTCCATATTTTATATTAAACAGCATCTTTTTTTACAAAATGCCTATAAGTTTCATTGAAATCCGAGAAAAATTGTCGGCAATATTACAATTTAAAAAAAAAGTCGACCTCAAATTTCAAAATGGCGTCACGTCCAGAATTTTCAAAATTTTTGAAAATCCTTCTGCCAAAAAACATTACCCATAAAGTGCTACAACAACACTGGGTTTTATTAAAATCGATCAGATGGCTGCCAAGATTGATAAAGAACTGATAGTAACTTCATTTTGCTCAGGCAACACGATGAAGTTTCTCCAACTGATAAACTTGTCTCGTCGGATGAGGAGTCTGTGGATGATGCATCAACTGCAGAAGGTAAAATTATCCAAGGATTCCCTATTTCTAAATTTTATATTGTCCAATGAGTCAGGCTGCACAGAGATTGATTCTACATCGCTCATAAACTATACCCGGTGAGCCTCAAGCATTATCAAACAGAAAGCTCTTGCCCTCGAATTTTTTCTATAGAACACTTATTTCGCATAATTTTTAAACATTTTATACTCAAGAAAAATAAAGCATCTAGCTCTTTTTGAAATGAGTGAAATTCAAATCTTTTACCAATTTCTTTAACTGGGTATAAAAGTATCATGAAAGAATTAGATAAATTGAAAACTGTGCGTTTTATGGAGGTTATTTTACAGAAAAATGTCCTTTTCGTCATTAAGGTTATTACATTACAGCGTTTTTGCACTTGACGTGCAAGAGGGGGAGTTATTATACTAAAAAAGTATTTTTTTGAAAATATGATTTAATTTCCTGTTTGACGTAGTACTATAATCTTAAGACTATTGGATCGGTGTCCAAAAAAATGGCAGAATCTGTGGGGCACTCAAATTTTGGCATTAGGTTTCAATGTCCCAAGAATACGGTTTTAAAAAGGCACTTTAAACAATTTCTTGCACCTTGGAAGGGCTGTCGCTGGTATAAGATTGCGTTGGTGCTTTTATTCAAAATAATAAAATGAGCTAATCAATTGTTTACAAAAATTAATAATTGTAAAATTACAAAACATAATTTTTCAATTGGAAAATATACTTTCAAAGTGAAAGTCCAATTATTTGAACTTTCATTTTAGAAATCCATTTTCTATTAGAAAAATTATTTCGTATAATTTGACAATTATTATTTATCGCAAGCATTAAATTGACTCATTTATTAATTTTAAATAAATGCGCCAACGATAACCAATTTGTTTGCTGACGTGACGCATAAAGCCAGACAGCTTAATCTTAATATTAATTTTTAGTAAAAACTAGACACTTAGCCCCTATTCGATTTAAACAACTCTTAGGTTTAAGGTGATTGAGAGTGCAACTTCAATTTCTTTCATTGGTAAGAAAAAATAATGTCATAAATTTTCTTTTACCTTTAAAAAATGGTTTAGAGTTTAGAGGTTCCGCTAGGCCGCTTCAGGTCTGAAAAAAAAAACTTTTCCCAGTTTTCAATTTTTCAAAAATACTAGTTCAAGACTCGCGCATTTTATCATTCCTAAAGAGTATTTTTTGTTTGTTGATAAATATGCTGTAAATTTAATAAGGCAAACAAAATTTGTAAAGACGTTATCGGGCTTAGAATACCAAAATTTGTAATTTCCTTACAACTAATGGTCTCAAATGGCCCTGAAACATTTTTTCCTTGGAATAATATATGCACAGGATTTCGTCCACAATATAAATAGAATATTTTCCATTAGCAATACATTTGAAATATTTATACCGGGGGACAGAAAAAGCTTAAATTTTGAAATAGGCCAAAAATACACATTTTTTACAGTTGAAATATTCACATATGTATTACCTTAAATTGTATTTTACCTATCATTTCATATAAGCGAAACTTATAAAATCGCATAATTACACCAATATCGACCTTGTTAAGGGCATGTGATACTTAGAAAATTATCGATTTTAGCAGTGTTAGATTCCCCCGCTTTTTTCCTACAATAATAAAGATTTTGCCTTAAAATTTTTGGAAATGATAGCGAACATGCTAACGGACGTCCCCGAACCCTTCTTTTGTAGAATAATTTGAAAAAATTTAATTTTGCTAAATTTTATTCATGTGTGTGTATTTTGAGGTTATGTGTACTGACAGCATCGGTACAACAGAGAACTCCATTATCGGAATGACAGAGTGCTGAAACCTGTTCCTAACCTCAAGTTAGGCTAATCTCAAGTTTAGCAAAATACATTTTTTTTGGTTATAATCCCTAAAAAAAGAGTTCGGGGACGTCCGTTATACTATTCTATAGCATCTCCAAATTCAGTTTTAAAATTTTTTAATTTTTGTGGACAAAAACCCGGGGGAACTGAACCTGATTTACCACAGGACGAAGTATCACATGCCCTTAAGAGAGTTTACCGCTCACTAAGAGGCGCTAGTGAACTTATGTAGGTGTCCGCGAAATTCAAACTCAAATTAAGCAAAGTATAAAGGGTTCTAAAGTAAATCAAAGAAAATGAGTGAAGCAAAATCTAAAACGTGGACTGTAACTTTATGAAAATATTATTATTATTTTCTTTAAAAAACTTTGCTGAATTTGAGTTCCAATTTCGCGGGTACTTATGTGAGTTTGCTAACGTCTCCTATTAAGTGGTAAACACCCCCATTAAAAATCTTATCAAAGTATAAGAAATTTGAATATTTTGTGTATAAATATTTTTAATGTATTCCTTATTGAGAATATTTTCCTTATATTGCAAAATAAATCATGTACATATTTCAGGAAAAAAAAATTTTCAGCGACTATTTCAGACCATCCATTATTGTAATGAAATGACAAATGTTTGTATTCTAGGCCCGATAAAATCTTCTAATTTTTTCTGTTTTCTTTTATAAAATGTATGGCTCATGAGTTCAGTGACCGCAAAGTGATCACATACTGTAAGTTCCTTAATATCACCATAAAATAAATACAAGTACAAAAATAAACATTTAGATTGCTGCAATGATAATTAAATTGAATTAAATTTTAATCTAAATTTTTTAATTGAATTAAAAAAAAATGTTAATTAAATTTAAATTACATTTTTTATAAATATCATATTTTAATATTTATTTTATGTTATTCAGCGTTCGCTGAAAAAGAATATTTTTGAATATGAAAAATATAACATTTATAAAAAAATGTAACGCAGAATTATAATTGCAGCAATTTAAATGTTTATTCTGCTGATTTTATTTGTTTTATTGTGATAATCCGGAAATGTCAGTATGTGTGACCTTTCTGTTCACTCGTCGGAAAATTCAAAAATTCAGTTTCCAAGTTTTTTCAAAAAATCGTAAATATAAGAAATGGGCAGAATCAATAATCTCAACATGTCATTTCAGATGACATATTTTCACACTTTCCCGTGGAAAGTGATGACGGGGCAACTGAAGAAACTGGGGCAGCAACTGATCCTGGAGAAATTGCGAATGAGCTGCAAGTAGAACCGATTAATGACGAAATGACTAACGACCGTTTACTAGTCCTGAGGGACGCATGGGAATAAATTCCCGAGAAAAAACGCACCAAGTGCTACTTTCAGCTGGAGAAAATCATTGATCGTGCAATTTAGTTTTATCATAATCATAAATAGAACAAACACAATTCAGTGTATTTCTTCTTATTAGTTTTTCATAAAGACTATCAGTAGTGTTGGAATATTTATTAACATTTTAGGTTGATATATATACAAAACAAAATTAGGTTATTGTATTTATATATGTTAGCGTACGTACGATTCATTTTGAGCCAAGGCATGTTCGAAGGTCAAACTTTCGATCACCTTTCGATCCAAGCTGAGACAAAATTTTTCGATTCGATCCGAGCCCGAGCTAGCCGCGTGTCGAATATCGAATTGAAAAGTCCAATTTCGGGCTGAATCAAAGAATTATATTTCAGCACCTTTGTTTGGTTCCGAAAACTTAGCATTCGGCCGAATAAAGTCCTAAAGTCGAATTTCGAGTAGAATTATTTTTTCATACTGCTACTGATGTTAATTTTTGAATATTAGTAACTCTATATTAACAGAATATAAGTATTTAATGAACTCTAATTTTTTGAACATGTAGAAGCTTCATAGAGAAAAAAGCATTGAGTTGGTTTTTTCTATTAATTTTGTTCAATGAAACAACCGTTCTTGAGAAAAATGTAAAAAAAGGTGAAAAGTCATAAAAATAATTTTTTTTTTTTTAACTCAGTGGTCATTTTTAATTTTACATACTAGTACGAGCTTCATAAAAAATATAAATCCATATTTTCTATCTTCAAAACCCCTAATTGGATCGTTTTGATTTCTTACCCAAAAATATCACAACAAATTTTTCCTCAAAAAATCAAATTGAAATTTTCTTTTCTATCCCTGATGGGAATTTTTTGCTTTACGAGAAATATGGTATATAGTTTTAATACGGGCGCGACGCCCATGAAGAACTCCACTGGCGCTTAAGCTATAAAGCCTATTGTGCCACTAATATGATATACAGGGTGTCCCAGACTCAAGTGTCCGGACTTATATAGCCGTATAAAAATAAAGAAAATAAATAGAAAATTCCTTTTCCAAAAATCAGTTGAAGTTTTAGTTTTTAAGTTATAAAATATTTAAACTGGACCAATTAAGAGCGCCGTATTAACAGCCGTGTGTATGTGAACAGGATTTCAGCGCAGTGTTATCGAAGCGAGTGCAGAGGTGAGGTTAGCGACGGGATAGCACTACGTTGGAATCCCGTCCACGCATAAACGGCTGTTTATACGGCGCTCCGGATTGGACCAGGTTAAATATTTTATAACTCAAAAACTAAAACTTCAACTGATTTTTGGAAAAGGAATTTTGGATTTATTTTTTCTATTTTTATGTGGCTATATAAGTACGGACACTTTAGTCTGGGACACCCTGTATACATAAGATTAAAGCTATCGGGACTTAAAATCTGAACGTTGAGTCTTTTAAAACATAGAGTACAAGGATAATTCGAGTAACTTTTAGGTTATAATTTAAGTGGCAATTTAGTTAAGATACTTAATGAGAAATTAGCAAAAATCAGAATCCCTCCCTCCGATATTAATTTTTAATTCACATATATTTTACGTTCAATTTTTTAAGTATTTTTGTTATAAAAGATTTGATAATGAAAAGCTGGAATACTTTTGAAATTCATGTTTATTTATGAAATAATCCCGATTTTTAGTACCGCTCGCACTGATCGTACCGAAAATTTCCGACGGTAGTGTATTGCTTCTTCGTCAGGAAGTACAGTTGTTATTTTTCTTGATCAGGACATCAGGATGTTCTAATGACGAAGTTCACCCTCTGGTGAGGTGAAGTAATCCGCTAACGTCTCCCGTCTTTGAAAGACGTTATTAGGAAGGTTGCTATCGTAGAGATGCTCTTCGCCTTGGTCTCTTTTATTTTCGGCAGCTCTGACAGGAATACCGTAACGCCTGTGCCAGGCATTTAGGGGCAATTCCTCCGTGAGAACGAAATTGTGCAGGCACACCAAAGCTTTTACAACGTTGATGGATGTTTCCAGTTTGAAGTCCAAACGTTTGTGCAGAATTTGCCACCTCGCAGACAGGATTCCAAAACTGTCTTCAATACAGTTGCGAGCCCTAGATAATCTGCAATGAAGAAATATTATCAAATCACCTAATAACAAACGAGCATTATTTTCTGTCTTTCATATAACTTGTGGAAGTGGAGAGTATAAACGGATTGTAAAATATAAAAACCTGTAACTAAAAACTCTTTGTCTTTCAGTGAGGTCGTTGTTTCTATCATAAGGCTCCATCATGTAATGCGTAAACGTACACGGAAAGAGTAAGTTGTCGAAACTTCACTTGACTAGTCAACCATTCTAGGATAGGCCACTTTTTGTTTAGAATCTCGCATAATTTTGATTAAACAACCGCAGACTTCATCGAAAAAGTGAAAAAAGTAATCGAATTATTGGAAGACAATCGAGGAACATCAGTTTTCGAATTTTTATTCAGCAGATTTTGACAAAGTTCAAGGCAAACATTCAATTGTTCATAAAAAGTCCTCCAGATTCCAAACGATTTGGAATACAATAACTCTAGCACAGAAACGAATAACTGATTTATAAGTTGTCGAAGAATTCGTTGACTGTCTTCTACATATCTATATATTCACAATGTACAGTCACATTGGATGCTCAGGTGGAGCGGTATATGTATCAATCTGAATGGAGTCGCGGTCACCGGCAATGAACAAATGAGCGCGGATTTAAATTTGACTTTTCACTGACATTTTCGCAAAATATTCAATGTGTTAAGTTAGCCGTGGGGTCTAGTGGTTAGGGATAAGTTGCGTTCGATAGGTGTTAGATAGTTCGAATCCCGCCGCAAAATTTCTTTCGATTTTTCATAGGTTCGTGTGTATCTGTAAAAATAAATATAACTTAAGCGTGAGTCTATGTGAATAACAATATAGTAAATATAACCGCGAAATATATATTCTTTTAACTTGGCTATACTGTTTTCTAAAAACTCGTTAGGAGTCATCGAAAGTTTCATTGACTGGCTTCGAAGCATTAGTGTATCAGTGTTTCAAGAACTCTATTCCTCTGGTCTTCACATTTTCATTGAAATTATTTTGTACTTTCGACAACTCTTTCTACTTTTTAAACATTCATCAATCAAGGTTTGTAAGACGATTCTTCCAATTTATGACATACGTTTAACCCTATCCTAGAGTGGTTGACTCAGTCATTCAAAATTTCAACGACTAATTTTTTCCGTGTAAAAATCGGATCTCACAGAACCTTAGAGAATGAAAATATTGTAAAGAGGTTAATTATTGCAGAGGACTTTATGAAAAAGGCATAAAAATTTCTAAAACTACAGAAAAGAACGTTTGTATACGTAGGTAATAATTAACAAATTGGCCCACCATAATTTCCAACATCCACCCACGTGAACCGATAGTAAGAATCGCATGATGCCAGCATCTTGAAGCTGTGGTACTTCTTATAATTGAAGTAAAGGCTGCCTGAATAAGGGGGAGCTTTAATCCGAATCTCCTTTCCATCCAGAGCTCCGACACAATTTGGGAAATCCCATCTGACTCTGAAGCCTTGAGCAACAATTTTCCATTCTTCGGGAGACTTCCAACGCAAGTATACTGGTGATAAGAGTTCCCAAATCAGCGGGCATACTTCGGAGATAATCTCGTACATTGTACTGGAACCCACTCGAAAAAAATTTTCTGTCGTCGTTTTGCTGTCTCCGTGAGCGAGATAACTGCAAAAATGCATACAAATTGATATTGGTTCCAATTTTATGCTTTCATATCACACAACTCTGACATCCCGGCAGTAAGGCTTCAATAGAAAAAGATTAGGATTTTCACTTTTAAACGTAAAAGTGAGGAACATTTTATTTGTTTGAAAACGCGATTTTTCCATTAGAAGAAATGCACAACATATTGAACAGATTATCTGAGAAATTAATTGCTTTCCTTTTCATATAGCGACCTTCACATCCATCAGAGTTTAAAAAGTCTTTCATTCTCAGTTATGCAAAAGTCGTTATTATTAATTTTTTTCATAATCTTCTTAATATGCTAAGTTTTACAAAATATTGTCCTAGAGAAACTATAAATATATAAAACTTACAAGACTTGTTAAAATTAGGCATATTGAGTAGATTACAGGAAAAATGAAAATGAACAATATTTTTGTGATAGGCTGAGAATTAGGAATTTTTCAAAACAGATTTAATTCAGGGCACAGTCATTTGAATTGTCGAAATATTTTTTTAAAATAAATTTTGAGTCTGGTGCAGTCCATGCTCAAAAAAATATTACGATGGTTTGAAAAAGTTTTAAAAGTTTGTTTAGTTTCTTGAGATTTAGTGATAAGAGCTTTTGATCTAGAAATACTGAACTTATAAAAATCTTTCAAGATGACATAATTTCAGAAATGATATAATTTCCTAGAAATCCCTCAAAATCTTTTGAAAACGCATAAAACTCCCGTTAAATCTTTTAGAATCACTTAAGGGCATGTGACACAGCCAAATACCTACATTACCGACCTCACTTTTTCAATTTTCCAAAATTTTTTTTGAATCTAAGAACATTTTTTGTAAATAAAATATCGGGCTGAAACTTTGGAAAATGTATGAGAAGACAATAAACTACCTTTACCCTGGCAGACCGGCCGAACGCAAACATTACGCTACAGCGTAACGGTAAAGTAATGGTAAAGTAATGGTAAAGTAATATGGCATTATAATTGATAAAAGAAACAAAATTAATATGTAAACTGTTGCAATTATAATAAAGCGTTAAAATTTACGTTAAATGCCCTGGCGGACCGAACGAACGGAGCGGATACGCTACAGCGTATCCTTATAGTATCCACATCGTATCCTCTCCGTATCATGCAAGAAAAACTCATTAAAAAAGAAAGATTAACATTTCACTTGTTGAAATTCGGATTCTACGTGAAATTTTGAGTTAAAAGGTCACAGAGTAATCGCAATATTTTTTCTTGCAACATTAAAAACTTTTAATAAATATAATACTTATCGATGACGTGCGCTGAAGGCGACTTTAAACGCATCGTCATTCAGTAGCAGTTCATAGGCTTTATATCCGTTGACGATGCGTTTGAAGTCGCCTTCAGCCCACGTTATCGATAAGTATTATATTTTTTTAAAGTTTTTAATGTTGCAAGAAAAACTATTGCGATTACTCCCTGACCTTTTAACGCAAAATTTCACGTAGAATCCGAATTTTAAAAAGTGAAATGTTCATCTTCCTTTTTTAAGGAGTTTTTCTTGCATGATACGGAGAGGATACGATGTGGATACTATAAGGATACGTTGTAGCGTATCCGCTCCGTTCGTTCGGTCCGCCAGGGTGGCTATGCCGTAATTGCAACAAGTTGCTTTTGCAGCGTTAAAAGATAAAAAAACATAGTGACTGTCATTTCAGTCGGGCCCCTGCATATCGGCAACCCGTTAACGGGGCTTCATGTGGGTTGCCAGTCTGCAGGGGCCTGACTTGAATGACAGCCACTTTGTTTTTTTATTTTTTAACGATGAGAAAGCAAGTTGTTGCAATGACGGCATGACCATTTAACGTAAATTTTAACGCTTTATTATAATTGCAAGAGTTTACATATTAATTTTGTTTCTTTTATCAATTATAATGCCATATTACTTTACCATCACTTTACCGTTACGCTGTAGCGTAATGTTTGCGTTCGGCCGGTCCGTCAGGGTAAGTACTTAATTCGATGAGGAATTTCGCAAAAAATTATTCTCGTAGAAATTAAAAGTGGGTGCATTTTTTGAACCTAAGAACTTTTTTTATAAGTGAAATATCGGCTTCAAACTTTGAGAAATGCAAGAGCCGGCAGTGAAGTACGTTTATGTACATCATTTGAGTATAAAAGATGCAAAAAGAAAAATTCCAACTAAATGTCAACATCGCTTGCCAGTTCGGTCGGTATTCGCGATGAGCACGAAAATGCGAAGTATGGCGGCCACTGAGCGAGGCCAATAGCGATTTCAATACTTACATAATTCAACATTGAAGCCACATATTTCACTCAACTTTTATGCTGGACACAACTTTCAAAAAATATTATTGTAAGAACACCGCATCATCAATCTTTGACAGCGTAGACCCCCTATTTCAGATGTAGACGAGCCAGCTGATAGAGCCTCGATTAGTGGCCGCCAGACTTCGCATTGTCGTGCCCATCGTAAATACCGACCAAACTGGCAAGCGGAACCGGAGTTGTCACTTAGTTGGAATTTTTCTTTTTGCATCTTTTATACTCAAATAATGTACATAAACGTACTTTACTGTCGGCTCTTGCATTTCTCAAAGTTTGAAGCCGATATTTTACTTATAAAAAAAGTTCTTAGGTTCAAAAAATGCACCCAGTTTTAATTTCTTCAAAAATAATTTTTTGCGAAGTTCTTCCTCGAATAAGGTACGTAAACGTAGTTTATTGTCTTCTCATACATTTTCCAAAGTTACAGCCCGATATTTTATTTACAAAAAAACTTCTTAGATTCAAAAAAAAAATCGGAAAATTGAAAAAGTGAGGTCGGTAATGTAGGTATTTGGCTGTGTCACATGCCCTTAAAATACTATAAATACCGTATACTTACTTCAAGGTAAGGGCCAATCGCAACTCCGTGGATAGCGGCCGCCTGAGACTAGTTTTAGCTAGTCTTGGCGCTACAATTTCGTACAATTTCTTGAATTGTTCAACCGTTAATCTCACCATTTTCACAAAACCTTCTTCGTCACAATTTCCGTAATACAAAAAAAAATGGTATATACGCGCCAAACATGTCACGCATTTCGTTCGTAAGGTGCGGTTTAACAAACCAACGACGACTTGAGTCTTTCCTTTTAGAATCTTCCACATATTTTACATATACCATCAATTTACAACCAAAAATGGAATGATTATATTTTCAATTGAAAGAATTTATTCTCAAGAAAGAAAAAGATCAATTTTGAACAAAATAGTTTAATTTAAACCAAAGAGATAAAGTTTTAACTAAAAAGTGATGTATCTTAAATAGAATAAATCTGCCCGCTGAGCGGGCATATATCTCATCGCGCGCGGCTCGTTTCGCTCGCAAGTTTGAGCGCGCCTAGGGCGCGCGACTTTTGGTTCTTGCGCTTCGCGCTCGATAATGTATTTACCTCGCGCCACGCGCTCGGTCTTTGTACTACCCTACATTTACACAAAATCTTTGAAAATTAAATGTGAAATCATCGACAGTAGTAATTTGGTGATTGTGAATTCTCTTTTGTTAAAGCTCCTTCGGCTTTAACGAACACATTCTCATCACAAATCTCGTGCTTCGCACTCGAATCACCTTTGTCCAATATGCAAATTTTTCTATATTATGTTCAACTTTACTGTATCAAATGTAGACTATATTAATATCTGTATCTCGGTTCCGAACTGCTCATTCAGATATAGCAAAATAAAGTACAAATTTTATTTTTCATGATTACCCTACTTAATATTCTTTCCTTATTTGCCATTAACCTCTAGTCGTTTTACAAAAATTTGACTTCTTTTTGTAATGTTATTTTTCACGATTAAATCAAAAACTATACGTCTTATAAGAAAATGGATCAAAGCAAATTTGTAGATATAATTTAGACAAACAAATTATGACTTCAGCTTAAGACCGATTTTAAAACAAAACTGGAGCACGCATCTTTTCAAATCTTACGAATTGAAAAGTGTAATTTTCCCTGGCGGACCGGCCGAACGCAAACATTACGCTACAGCGTAACGGTAAAGTAATGGTAAAGTAATGCTAAAGTAATATGGCATTATAATTAATAAAGGAAACAAAATTAATATATAAATTGTTGCAATTATAATAAAACGTTAAAATTTACATTAGATGGTCATGCCGTAATTGCAACAAGTTGCTTTCTCAGCGTTAAAAAATAAAAAAACAAAGTGGCTGTCATTCAAGTCGGGTCCCTGCAGACTGGCAACCCACTTGAAGCCACGTTAGCGGGTTGCCAATATGCAGGGGCCCGACTGCAATGACGGTCACTATGTTTTTTTATTTTTTAATGCTGCAAAAGCAACTTGTTGCAATTGCGGCATGCCCGTTGAACGTAAATTTCAACGTTTTATTATAATTGCAACAGTTTACATATTAATTTTGTTTCCTTTATTAATTATAATGCCATATTACTTTACCATTACTTTAGCATTACTTTACCGTTACGCTGTAGCGTAATGTTTGCGTTCGGCCGGTCCGCCAGGGTTCCCATCGTGTTTCTTTTTTAATATTTGTAAATATTGTTCCTCTGTTCGCAACTGCTGAATTGGACAGAAAAAAATAAAGCAAATGTATTTTATTATTTGTTCTTTATTTCACAATATTTTTTTGTCCCTTACGAAAAGATATGACAGGAAAAAAATGACAGGTGTGCCATTTTTTTCCTGACATTTTTTTTCTGTAATTTTTTCGCGACCACAAGAAAATGGCAGAAAAACGACAGGCAAAATGACAGGAAAACGACAGGCAAAACGACAGCCGAAAATGACTGGCCCTAATTGGCCATAATGTATTATAATATTGTGTAAGATTATAAATTATCGACGACTTGCAGACTTATTCGTGAATCATTTGAAATTTACCATAAAGCTTAAAAAACCATTAGCAAAAGAAAACTATTATGGGAATTTTTATGATGAAACACCTTTTTATAGCCTGTGTCTAAGTCCGAATTATCTTCCAACACATCAATTGTGGACTGTGTTCGATTTGCCATTTTAAAGCCATCTTATCCTTACAAAGCGCTGAACTTAAGTACCATGGGCAACAGTTTCAGATTATTTTCAACTTTCTTCATTCCCTTAATGAGTTATTCACTGCGTACTCCCAATTCCATGATCCAACAAAGAATGGTCACGCCACGCGCATGTAAAAAAAGTGCACCAATCAAAGGGTCGCAGGTTGCACGTGGCGAAACCATACTTTGTTGGATCATGGAATTGGGAGCACGCAGTGAACTCGTTAAAGGAATGAAGAAAGTAGAAAATAATCGGAAATTGTTGCCCGTGGTACTTAAGTTTAGCGTCTTGTAGGGATAAGGTGGCTTTAAAATGGCAAATCGAACACAGTCCACAATTGATGTGCTGGAAGATAATTCGGAATTAGACACAGACTACAAAAAGGTGTTTCACCATCAAAATTCCCATAATAGTTTTCTTTTGTTAATGATTTTTTAAGCTCTACAGGAAAGTTCAAATAATTCACGAATTAGTCTGCAAGTCGTCGATAATTTATAATGCCCACACGATATGATTATAAATTATGGCCAATTAGGGCCAGTCATTTTCGGCTGTCGTTTTTCTGTCATTTTCTTGTGGTCGCGAAAAAATGAGAGAAAAAAATGTCAGGAAAAAAATGACACACCTGTCATTTTTTTCCTGTCATATCAAGCATATTTTCCACGACACAGCAGTAATATACACATGCCATGGGGGGGGGGGCTGATCGGGGGGGCGCCAGCGGGGTTTCCCACATCCCAACCTATGGCCAGTCCGCCACTGTACAGAGTGTTTATAAACAAATTACTTTTAGATAAATAAAGAGGTTCCCTTTGTACCTATTTTTTTGCATAGTTCAAATGGAAAATGGAATTTTCAATAACATTTGTCATAATTAAAACAATAAATATCTTTTAAAAATAAAGCCTCAAACAAATTTTTAGAGTTTTTTGAGATGAACAATTTCATTAGTTAACGAAATTCGACAGAAGCCGACGTGAAAACTATTTTTTCTGACTCAGGGGGCCTCAGAACGTCGACAATTGATGAAATGTCGATAAAAAGCTTAAAATATTAATTTTCGTTTTTTTGGGGGATTTTGAAAATGCTCTAACTCTCACAATTTTCATCTTATCGAAAAAAGTCGTAGTGGTAAATTGTTTTAATTTCTGAGTACTATGAATAGCCGTTTATGGAATTTCTAAATTTTGGAAAAAATGGTCTAAACATTTTTGAAAATGTTCTAACATTTCGAATTTTCATAAAAAATATCTGGTTAACGAACTCGATCTTTCTTTCTGGTCTCTGAAATTGTGTGCGAAAGCACAATCCAATCCGATCAATATTTCAAAAGTTATCCGGTATACAGACGACGACGACAACGATGACAACGACAACGACAGACAACGACAAGCCACCCGAAATTTTAGAACCCTGTGTACTGAAGAGGTTTTACTTTCAATAAACTTATAAGTGCCTTTGTAAGTGCCTATGCTCTGACCGTTTTGGCATTAATGACTCAGGCCAGAGCAGTCGGAGACTATACCTGGAAATAAACTAATTGCAAAACCACACGGGGAGCCATACTATATGATTCTAGAACACCAAGGATTAAAGTACATATTTATCACATGGTCTAATGGTCCTTATTTGAGGAGAGCTGCCTGGCAACAGAATCTTTAAAGTAATTAGAAAATCCTAAAGTACCGGAAAATCCCAACTTAGAGACTTATATTAATTTATAGGTTGCGTCTAGTCGTCCTGAAATATTGGTGGAGCTGGAAAAGGGTATGAACTAAGTTGACCAATGTAATGAGTGTATTTGACTGACCAGTTCATTTATGAATCTCCACTTGTTCTGAAGTTTTTAAGTAACTAGGTGCTGCGAATTAGTCATTATAGATCAAGCATTCGATGAGTTCAATCGAATAGCTTTCCTCGTGAATTTACAAGATTATTTACTTGACATTTCTGTTTTTCACTTCACGGTGCTATCTTGTGATTATGAATCATGAATAATAAGTCAAAAAAAAAGAAAACGCGATGCACCTGGAAATATTGCAGATTTTTTCAACAAAATTCCTAGGACAAAGGTAGGTAGAGAAGTTTATTTTATGTATACGAAACTTTACCTGGGTGATTTCAAGTTGGATTGAAAATTCAACAATTTAGTAGAAAATTCAAGTATTTGGCTTAAAGTTGAACTAGTTTGTTAAATGTTCATTTTTTTGGTAGAAGATTCAACTGTTTTATTAGCGATTCAACTTTTTGGCTTAAAAATTCAACAATTGAGCTGCCGGATCGAATAAGGGCACATAAAATTATTTCGCCGAGAGTGGGGAGACCCCTGGAGGCTTCCTGAAACATTTTCGAATTTCAATTTTGAAAGACTATATCTAGATGATTTTTGAGCAAAAAAGATAACTTTCTACAATGCAGTTAAATGTTTAACTCTGTAACGAGGCGCTTCGTCTCGTTGCAGTATCCTCCCATTGCGACGGGTCAGATATATATATATATATATATATATATATATAGTTAACAGTTTGTCATAAGGACAACCGCAGGATTTCGCCGGGAGCGGGTGCTAATCTGAAAAATTGCACCCGCTCCCAGCGAAATCGCGGTAAAATTTCAGCTGTAACCACGTCTCACGACCGTGAGATGGGTGGTTACAGTCTGCGCGAATTCAATACGATGATCCGGCGAAAGTCTCGTGCACCCTGAGGACACGGAGCGACCCAAGGACGACCGCCTTCTGCATTCTCCGTGCAAGTGCCTCAGCATTTTGTTGACACGCAGGAATGCTTTTCAGGCTATTAACAAGTGAAACCTTGGCACCTCCAAGAGCGCCAATGATCAGGACGATTAGCTTAACAGAATATTCCAGGTATAACCGTCGCAACTCCCTCATGAGGTCTTTATACCTTTCTTTCTTTTCTTTCTCCTTCGCTGTGACGTTTTTGTCCGCTGGTGCCGAAAATTCGATAACGAACATGGTTCGTTTCTCGAAGTCAAGAAGAACCATGTCAGGCCTCGAGTGCGCAACAGAAACAATTGTCGAGAATATGAAGTTCCAATATATGCGGCACTTCTCATTTTCGACAATTGACTCTATTTCTCTAGGGGCGTTCAGCGGAGAGGTATTTGGGCTAATGCCGTAAGAGTGACAGAGATGGTAATAAAGCACTCTCAGTGCCGCATTGTGCCTTTGGATGTAGGTTGTTCCCGCATGAGCTGGACAACTAGATATTATGTATCCTAGATGCTCGGGGTGTTCATGACACGCTCTGCAGCCATCATCGGGAATATCTTGGCTCAAAATGTGGCGACGGTATGCTAGAGTGGAAATGACACCATCTTGACATGCCAAAATGAAGCCCTCTGTGCCCGACTTCAATCCGGGTGATCTAAGGAAAGCAAACGTCAGCTCATACGACATCGACTGATCTTCCACATTTCTGTGGAAGATGCCGTGCATCTTCTTGTCGAGGAGCTCTTCGCGGAAGTTTTTCTCCTGTGCTTTCTTAATCCGGGCCTTCAGGAGTGAGTATTTAAGATGGATAAGATTTGATGCATTTCGCTCACCCCTGATATTGAAGTCAAGGCCGAGTGTTTCAGCAGCCTCTTCTGCTGCTTTGTAAAGAAACGCCCCTTTGCCTACTTCTTCGTGTTTTCTGACCATTTTAAGAAGAGGACCTTGTCCATTTGCGACAATATGTGCTGTACCCAGAATAATCCTGTTGTGAAGACATTCAAGATTCAGTATTCCACGACCACCTTGACGGCGTGAGATGTAAAGTCGTGGAACAGAAGACTTAAGATGCATGCTTTTGTTCATGTGCATAACCTTTCGGGACCTGATGTCGAGGGATCTGAGCTCGCCTTTCGTCCACGGAACTACTCCAAATGAATAGAGTACTACTGGGACGGCAAGCATGTTCGTTGCAGATACTTTGTTCCTCGCCGACAGTTCGGAAGACCATATCTGTCGGAGGAGGCGTTTGTATCTGCATCGGAGAGTATCCTTTATAGATGTTACGTCCTGAATGCGACTTTGTGGCACGCCCAGGTATGTATAGGTCTCTCCAGCGCAAAGGTGTCGTATAGCGCTTCTGTCAACGAGTTCAGGATCTTCGAGGATGCCGTTAAGTTTTCCTTTCTTCAAATTAACCTTGGCGCATTTCTCTAACCCGAACTGCATTCCAATCTCTTGAGTGTACTCTGTGATAATTTTTAGAGCTAGATGTAGTTTCTCTTGATTTCTAGCATAGAGCTTAAGATCATCCATGTAAAATACATGAGTTACCTTATGCTTTCGATTTCCAGGTTTGCCACAGAGGTACCCTTCGGAATGGCGAAGTGCGAGAGATAGTGGCAATAATGTGAGGCAAAAGAGGAGAGGGCTCATGGTGTCGCCCTGAAATACACCTCTCTGAAAGGTGATACTGTTAGTGATCACACGATATTTTCCAGATAAGATGGTAAATCTGGTTTTCCAAAGCTGCATTAATCTCTCTATGCATCTCACGATGTGTGGATGAACCTTCAAGCTTTCCAACAGACAGATGATAAGTCTATGGGAAGTTGAATCAAAAGCTTTTCGGTAATCTATCCAGGCCATCGATAGAGATCGTTGATAGGATGCTGCATCTTTACAGACACATCTATCGATGAGCAGGTTCTCCCGACATCCTGCTACGCCTTTCTTCGAGCCACGTTGTTCATACATCTCTCGCCACACAGGTTCAATTGTCCGAAGAATCCTATCATTTAGGATGGCTGTGAAGATCTTATACAGTGTGTTCAGACAAGTTATTGGCCTGTAATTCTTAGGGTCAGCTAAGTTGCCCATCTTAGGCAGGAGCACTGTGCGCCCTTGCACCAACCACTCCGGAATAGGCTCTTCCGACTTTAGATATGAAGTGAAAATTCGGGCCAGATGCTGGTGGGTTGAAGGAAACTTCTTCCACCAGAAGGTCTTGATACCATCTGGTCCCGGAGCGGGAAAGTTCTTCATGCCTTTTAATACGTTTTTCACCTCCTCGGTAGTGATAGGTGGGCATTCTTCCTCAGGTGTTATGAGGGCATTGCACAGCTCCTTGAAGCTATTTATGTTCTTTGAGTCTTCTTGAAGTGGATGCTGGACCTCGTAGACTTCTCTCCAAAATGCTTCGACCTCCTCTGGTTTGGGCGGATGGTCGACAGTAATTGGAGGGTCTTGGAAGAGTTTAGATGGATCAGATGAAAATTGTTGATTTTCTCTGACCCACCTCTCTCTCCGCTCTAGACTTCTCCTAGCGTTAGATAGTATTCGTATTCTGTCAACAATATGCTGTCTGATGGTCATTAGCTTTGATTTGTTGATTGTGTGATGACGGATCCGCAGTTCGCGCGCGAACCGTCGAACCTTGGCAGTGAAATTCCTGCCAGATGTTATGTAGTCAATCACACACTGAATGCGGGACGCGTACTGTCTAGCCCAGCCTATCTTTGTGCTGAGTTGATGCATTCTTCTTTTGGTCTTATGATCAACCGTTGGTTTTGTTTTACGGCTTGCATCTGCCAAAGTTCTCGCTGCATTGTACACACCACAACTGATAGTCCAGAGGTCGGATTCTTCGGAAAAATCTCCACGAAGTTCATCATCCAATTCAGTCAGATCTTTGGGCTTGGGAGAAACCTGAATGTTGATGTTTCTCCGGGTCCTGAAGCATCGTTCTTCCTCTATTAGATGCCTGTTCGCGGTTGGTCTCAGTGTCGCTTCTCTTTCTCTGTTGCCGGCTTGTGCTGGATGCGGTTGAGTAGGCACTCCGCTTATATAACCCCTTTTCCTAAGGTTCTCGGCATGGTTTCGCAGACGTTGTTGCGAAAAGTCTGAGAGCTCTGGGTGTTTCTCGCACCACAGAGCATGCAGTCGTGCCATGTAACCTTCTCGTTCAGGGACCATACTGGCATCGTAGCACTCCAGCAGGCCGTCATTGAGTTGATCCGTCCACTTGAAAGTAACAAGATTCCGCCGCCCAAAGGCATTGACTCCGTCTTGATTGGCTCCCCCAACTGTAGGGTAGTCGGCATTGTTGTCCGACCCATTGTCGGGAGCCCTGCGCGTTCGATTGTTTTGAACCGCACTTACTACAACTATGTTTGGTGTTGTCATTGTTGTTCCCACGAGCAGCTAGGGAAAGGGTTCGTCCATCCTTGTAAAGCCCCGCATGCAAGGATAAGGCTGTATACTCTGAGAGTCGCCGATTTCACAGAATCACCGTTAGAGACACCTCACCCAGGTGACATTCAGCTTTCGGCACGGTTCTCACGCCTTCGCTTGGGGGTTATTCCTTCGGGACCATCCCTGGACAATTGTCCGCGACTGCTTATTAATTATTGTATCCATATTCAGCAGAAACCCTTGGTACGGGGACCCTCTATCCGCAACCCAAGGACGCGTTCGGAGGCTTTGTCATAAGCCCTTCGGTTTTATTACAAAGGAATCAAAACCGAAACTATAAAATATATATATAAATAAAATATATATAAATATATATATAAATAAATAAATATATATATATATATATATATGTACGAATACGCACTACACCGTATACCGGCACTGGTGAGTGAGCCGACATCCCTTCTCCGCAGAGTAACCAGTGCGCCGGCGCGACCCACGGCTCGCGTCGTTATAAGCACGAACGGGACGTGGCTCGGGGACTTCACTCGAGGCGTCCGGTCGAGTCAGCTCGACTGGTCTCTCCGAGAAGAAGCTACACTGGTTCCTCGGCGGACGGGGGCATCCCGTGCCCGAGCAACTAGACCCTGATGACGAGGACGTGACCGATCACCACCCTAGTTCCCATCCTTACCGTCCTGACCTCACCTGGGGAACCTGACGCATGCGCAGATGGACGGGTCCACTCGTGGTCTGCTCATGCGACACAGGGGACGTGCACTGGGTTCGCCTAGGCACCCCCCTGTCCAGTGATCCATCCTTACCATCCTGACCTTACCTGGGGAACCTGACGCATGCGCAGATGAACGGGTCCACTCGTGGTCTGCTCATGCGACACAGGGGACGTGCACTGGGTCCGCCTAGGCACCCCCCTGTCCAGTGATCCCCACCCTACCACCCTGACCCTGCCTGGGGAACCCGACGCATGCGCAGATGGACGAGTCCACTCGTGGTCCGCTCATTCGATACAGGGGACGTGCATTAGGTTCGCCTAGGCACCCCCCCCCCTCACCCGGTGACCCCTACCCTACCGCCCTACCCTTACCCGGAGAGACCGACGTATGCGCGGATGGACGGGTCCACTCGTGGTCCGCTCATGCGACGTGGGAGGCGTGGCGTGGGGTTACCTAGTCACCCTCCTGCCCGGCGACTCTGACCGCACCAGACGATACTTGCCCATACTGAGTACGCTACCCGACTCCCTCATTTTGGGCCCACCAGACCGACACGCGAACACGTGTATCCGTCGTGGCCCCCGGGGCACCCTCCAACCACCTGTACCGTACCGTAAGGAGGGGCGTCCGAGCCCACGGCCGCCCGTTTAACTCCCCGCCGTAAGGGATACCGCTCTTACGATTTCTGTAACCGTATTGTTATAGGGGAACCGACCACTCTGGTGGGGAGCCGGCGCGTGATTCGGAGCGTAGCGAGACCCCCGAGCGCCGCAACGATGTGGCGTAGCTGAGACATCCGGGGAATCATCGTACCAGACCGTAACGCACGAAACACGCCGACAACACGTCGTACTACTTTTTCATTATATCCATTCACATGCACATACTCCCATAATTTGTTAAATCAACGTACATTCGCACGCACGCACGCACACACACGCACACACACACACACACACACGCAATAGTATTGTATCAGAATAGGAAGAATATACATTCATTCATCTAGACACCATAACCCGTTTGCTATCACTGCCTTACCCTACCCCCATAGCCTAACCCTGGCAGACTGAAGCGTCCGGAGGGGAGACTCTAGTTAATTCTAGGGAGGGGAAAATAGCAGCGTTACAACTCGAAAATATAAGCTTTCAATACAAACAATAATTTTCAATCAAAAATTGCAATTTTCAATTTAAAATACATGAATTTTTAAGGAAGTAGTTTGATTTTCAACCAAAAAGACAGCTTTTAAACAAAATAAATATATTTTCAACCAAGTAGTTTAATTTTTAACTAATGTTTTGTTAAAAAATATAACTTTTGAACAAAATTCATGAACTTGCAACCAAATAGTCGAATTTCCGATTAAAAAAGATATCTTTTCAAACACAAATGGAATATTTCAATTGTGAGTTAAAAAAAATAGTTAAATTTTCAAGCAAAGATTTTAAAAAATGTGTACATTCCAACTAAAATGTGTTAATCTTCTAAAACTTACTTAAAAATACTGTATATTTTCTAACTGTTCCAATTTTATATAGGGTAATAACTTCTGTCTCCAGTTTTCACATTTTCAACTTGATTTAAAATTTTGCATCTACAAATTTTTTTAGAGTATTTATTTTTAATGGTCAGCACTTGAAACATGTACCTTATTTCTCCATAAATAATTTATTTAAGTGCTATAATTGCTCTAATTATTATTCAATAATGGGTTCAATTTAAAATATCGTATATTTAAAGAGAAAAGGGGAAAAAGGGGAAGTTTTTTGAGAATAGGAGAAAAAAGGGGTTATGGTTAGCCCGGCCCCCCCCCGAAAAAAATGCCTGGCTACGTCGCTGACGACAGACAGATACCGACGTAAAAACTATTTTATCCGAGCTGACTCAGGGGGCCTCAAAACGTCGAAATTTAATGTTGTGATGACATTCTTGTAGGGCTTTCAAAAAGTAACGTTTTTTGTCTCTTAACTTTTTTTCATATTGTGCATTGTTTCGCTCAAAATGTAAATTGTCGTTTTTTTGTGGGGATTTTGAAAATGCTATAACTCTGACAATTTTCTTTTTATCGAAAAAAGTCGTGAGGGTAAATTGTTTGAATTTCTAAGTACTATGAATAGCCGTCAATGGAATTTCTGAATGTTAAAAGAAATGGTCCAAAAATTTCTTTCTTTTTGGTATCTGAAACTGTGTGCGAAAGCACAATCCAATCAGATTAGTCTTTCGAAAGTTATTCGGTATTCAAACGACGACAACGACCACGACGACACACAGATAGACACCGACGTAAAAACTATTTTTTCTGACTCAAGGGGCGCCAAAACTTCGACATTTAATGGAATCCACGAAAGTCATTTTTTATATAAAATCAATACCTTCTCATTATGATGAGAATGTAAAAACGAATTTTCAACAGAAGAGTTCAACATTCCACCAAATATAGTTGAATTTTTAATCGAAAAGATGATTTTTCAACCAAGAAGATTAATGTTCTACCAGAAAATACGAATGATCAATAAAATACAGAAATGTTCAACCAAATATTCGAATTTTCAATTAAAAAGATAATTTTTCAACCAGATAGTTAGATTTTTTACAAGAAATATGACTTTTTAACAAAATAGTTGCATTTCCAACAAAATAATAACATTTTTAACCAAACAGTAGAATTTTTAACCAAACTATCCAAACTATTTTTCTTTGAAAGTTATTTCTTTTTAATTGAAAAGTCTACTATTCTATTTTTGGACTTCCGGTTCGGGTATGGAGACGAGTGGACGTGCGTGAGATCGGTGAGGCATTTTGGCACGATAAAGACGGTAATGAGAGTAGTAGAGTACTAGTGAAGTGAAGAAAAAGGAGATGAAGTGTTAGGAAAAAGGTGGAAGTGAATGTGTAGATGTGGAATCCATGGAGAAGGTGTAAGGAGCAAAGTGAAAATTAGCACGTGTCAGTTTGGAGGTTAGGGGTCGAACCGGAAGGACAAGGAGAAGAGGCGCTGAGGGCTTGCGTGGAGAGAGCGTCAGCTGTGACGAGACGGTAGTTTGACTACAGTGGTGTTTGCAGCGGTGTAGAAGAAGAGAGAGGGAAAGAGAAGTCGCAGCGGGCAGGAAGAGTGAGAAAGTGTGCAGAGAGACAGTGTTGTTAGCAACAGCCGAACAGCGAGATGAGTGTGGTGACGGAGAGAAAAGAGAAAGGAAGATGGAGGCTTGGTGGGAGGTGATAAAAGTGGAATGGGAGAAAGAGAGGGAACGAGAGAACCTCCAGAACAAGAGAGAAAGGTATATTTCACTGGAGGAGATGGTGAAGATGCGTATAAGCATCCAGGAGCTCAATGAGAAGATCGAAGGAGTTATGGAAAAAAAGATCTTAGCGGAGCCAAGGAAAGAGGGAGAGCAGTCTACAAGGGGAAGTGAGACAAAGTTTAAAGATGGGAGTTGCCAGACGGAGGAAAATGAGAGCACCTGGAAGAAAGCGCCAAGGGCTTTGACGAAGGAAGAGTGAGTCGTGGAGAAGGAGGACAGAGCGACGAGAAGGAGAAACTTGAAGGTGCTGGGGATCAGCGGAGACGAATGCGAGATAGTGAGCGTAGTGGGGAGCCTGGCGGCATGGACACAGAGGGTGGCAAGAGTTGAGCAGTCATGGAAGATTGATGGGGGAGTAATGCTCAAGCTATAGTCGATGGAGAACAAAACGGAGCTACTGGAAGCTAGAGGTAAACTCAATAACTCTGGTATGTGGATTGAGGAAGATTGGACAGAGAGAGAGGAGTTGGTGGAAGATTGGCTTCGAAGAGAGAAGGAGAGGCTGGAACGGGCAGGCGCCGATGTGCAGCTAAAATATATGAAAGCGAAAGTAGGGGAGACAATTTGGAAATGGAACGAGAAGGAAGGCAGAATGGAGGTGATTCGGCTAGAGAAGAAAGAAGAGGACCACTAGGAAAAGAAGAGAAGGAAGAAGCAGAGAATGGTGAAAAAGTTGAAGTGAAAAGCAGAGCAAGGTGGTTGGTGGTTATGGTGAGAGTATGTGTGGAAGGGGAATGGAGCGAAGTATGGGATAAGATGTGATGTACACCTGGGAGTGAAGTGCGGGAAGGAAGGAAAAATGTTTGTTTTGGTGTGGGATAAGATGTGATGTGCATCTAGGAGTGAAAAGCGGGAAGGAAGGAAAAATGTTTGTTTTTGGACAGATTAGGAGGTGAGAGGTAAAGAGAAAAGAGCGAAGAAAGGGAAAGGAGGTAGAGACAATAAGCTGAGTTTAGGAACTTTTAATTGGACATTATGACAGTTAGGGTGAAGAGAGTTTTTGTGGCTGTAGCATAGGAAATAGCATAGGAAAGAGGATGAAGTAGGTTAGAGGTAGGGCTTCTGTTTCCGCAGTAGGTTAAGTTAGGGTAACAAGTTTGTGAGGAGAAGCTTTGTAATGGTTTTTTGAAGACTCTCGAACCCGTAAAAGGGAGAGAATATAATAAATATACATACATACATACTATTATATTTCTGGTTGAACATTAAACTATTTTTTTGAACATTTTTGTTTGTTAGTTAAAAATTAATGTTCTTAACCTAAAGTATACCTTATCCATTCTGGGCTAAAAATAGGTAGTTTTTAGTTTCAAATTCAACTATTTTGTTAAGAAGTGACCTTTTTTTGGTAGAAAATTTGACTCTTTTCTTAAACATTCGTCTTTTTTTATAGAAAATACGTCCTTCTGGATTAAAAATTTAACTGTCTTCTAAAAAATTCGTCTTCTTTGCATGAAAATTCAACTATTTGGTTCTAAATACAAATGTTTGGTTGAAAAATAATTTTTTTTAACTTCTCCTTTGTACGTTAAAAATGGTAGAAAGTTCAACTATCTTATAGAATTCATCTTTATTTTTGAATTTTATTTAATATTTTGAAATTAAAAAATCCATTTCAAATGTAAATTAGGCATTTTCAAAATTGAACAATCTTGACGTTGAAAAACTAGGAAAATACTGGAGAGGACCTGCAATTTGAAATTATCTCATAAACCGCCAACCTGATAATTTTTGTAAATTATGAAGATATTTAAAAAAAGGTCTAGCTTTTACCCCAAAGTCATACTTCGTGCAAAAAGGTCGCAAAATTTAAAATAATAATTGCACTCATCTCATGATTTAAAAAATTCAAAACAGTTATATGTTTATTTGTTTACAAATATTATTAAAATTGAGCAAAATATGATAAATAATGAGATTAAAAAAATGTTAGTAAGTATTTACAAATGTTTTAAATTTGTTTACTTCTTTGCACAAAGTTCGACCCTATGGAAAAATCGAAGACAAAGATTATAAAAAGATCTGAACGATTTAGAAAAATAGTACGGTGGCTCACCTTTAAAATAAGGCCAAGACCTCTGAAAAATGTTATTTATTCGCAGATTTATTTCAATTTTTCGGAAACAGAAATTTGACGTTCTTAAAAATATTTTTGTATGGAACTGACATTTTGCCCTTAAGTTGAACTTATTGAAATTATAAAAATTAAGCCACTTTAGCAACAATTGCAAAAACAGGCGGGTAGATAATTTACACCGGTTAACAGTAAGCTGAGAGACAACCAAAAATGGCTAAAAGTCAACTTCACAGTTATTAATGGAATAATTATTTTTCATAATATAGATGAGTTGAAGAAACTTCTCACCAAATTTTATGATATTTTAGCTAGTCCTTTTAATTCTAGAGCGTTATGAATTCAAGAAATGTTTCTTTTTTTTGTTACTGTTTTTTGAAGAAAATCTTTGAAAAACTCGTTCATAATGTTACGAACCAAAATTTTTTGAATCCTCTCACTTTATACTCAGGCATTTAAGGAATTTACAGTCGCTGATTTCGAATTTAACGTAAAAATTCATAAATTAAAAATGGTGGATCCAATATGGCGCGTGACATTTTTTAAATTTTTACTTAGACAAGCTTGAATTAACTGACGAAGAAGAGTTTGACAAATACACCAAGTTTCATATAAATAAGTGAAAATTAAAACATTTCAGGCGAAATATTGGATCCGCCATTTTGAATTTGAAAATTTTGAGGTCACATTCGAAATCAGCGACCTCGAAAACCCCCTTATACCAAGTTTCATATAAATCAAAAAAAAAGTTGACTTTTGGCCACTTTCGGTGGTCCACTGTGCGCTCTTGAATTAAGAGGACTAGTTAAAATATCATAAAATTTGTTCAAAAGTTTCTTCAACTCATCTATATTATGAAAAATAATTCTTCCATTATTAACTGTGAAGTTGACTTTTGGCCACTTTTTGTGGTCTCTCAGCCCACTGTGCACCCTAATATAGACCCTGGGTCTATGGGGATCAATGAGACATTCCCTCAAAGCAAGTAAGAATACCACCAGAAACTCATAGAAACCAGCTCAGTGGCTGTTAATAATTCCGTATAGATCCATATAGACCCAGGGATCTATAAGGGCCAATGAGGCAATCTCCAAAACTAAGTGAAAATACCACTAGAAACCCATAGAAACCACCTGAAGCTACTAGTGGTAATTCCGTATAGATCCATATAGACCATAGGGTCTATGAGGACCAATAAGGCATTTCCTCAAATCGAGTGAAAATACCTTCAGAAACCCATAGAAACCATCTCAGCTACTAATGGTAATGCCGTATAGATCCATATAGACCCAGGGGTCTATAAGGGCCAAATAGGCATTCTTCAAAGCTGAGTGGAAATACCACCAGAAACATATAGAAATACCCTCGGCGGCTGTAGGTAATTCCATATAGATCCATATAGAAATGCAGGTTCTATACGCATCTGGTAGCAGTTTTTCGTGACAATAACCGACTTTTTCCACATAGACTTTTTTTCTATATGGTTCTATAAGTCCTTTTGTGGAGGGGTAGGATATTAGAAGTTGAGGAAGAATCTGAATAGCTTTACTCTCATTTAATTTTAATTGTTCTGTAACTAAAATATTATCAGTAATTTATTTGATAAATTGCATGTTTTTTATATGAAATTATAGACAATGAAATTAATAATTTGATGGAAAAATTTCACCTCATTAGCAAATTTGTTGATGACAGCACTTCCAGCTCGCGGAAATTATTACAAAACGTTTATTTAATTTTTTCCATGAACATATTGCTTAAAATGTGTTGCCTCGAAAAAAAGTAAATGAAAGTTTTCAAATGATTCCCGCGAGACGAAAGTGCTGCCATCAAATTGCCACTTCATAACCACCAAAACCTACTACCGATTGGCCCGATTGGGAACGATTGGGAACGATTGAAACTTTGCAACACTCAATCGTTTCCAATCGTGCACACACGATTGAGAAACACGATTAGAAACAATTCAAATTTCTTTCTATCGTTCTGAATTGTTTTCAATTAATTGTTTCTAGAAGGGTTACTATCGAATTCAGGTCTTCTTGCAGAGAACGGCACAATTGTCACTAATCTACTTCAGTGAAAGAATTCTTTGTTAAGGTGAATTAGTAATATTTGGTCAAATTTATCATTATTTCCCATCATGTATCTTGAAAATTCATGCATACAAATTGCAAAGGCTTCAATTTTTATATAAAATTAAGCGAAATTGCAAAAAAGTTTCTTTGAAATTTCATACACAAGCTGTATTTGAATTTTCATGCAGAATTCGGTATGGGGGCATTAATTAAAAAAAAATAAAAAATTGATTAGCATTTCGAACTCGAAAGTTCATTGCCTCACTACCCGATTCGGGTAGTGTTTCTAGGTGGATAAATACTACCGTGTGGGTCCACCACACCCACGACGGGTCAACAACACGCAGTATTCCCCGAACGGTCACCCATCCAAGTACTAACCGCGCCCAACACTGCTTAACTTCAGTGATCTAACGGGAACTGGTGTTTTCAGCGTGGTATCGCCGTTGACATTAATTAAAACTAAGAGAAAAACTTGAAATTTTACTCTAGGTTCACCCGTAGGTTGACAGGTAAAGCATTCATAGTAAGTGCAGTAAACCAGAGTTGAGTCATGTAGGAGTAGGCTGCTAACAATAAGACCTTAAATTTCAAGTAATAAAGTTTTAAGGCGTAAGTCTATAGACAGGCAAGGACAATAATAACAGTTACCAATTTGAAACGAAAAATAAAGTCTACTTGCAGATGAATCCTTAGCGGGCACTCACAGTTTTGTCATGTTAAGGGCGCTGAAACCAGCACCCAACCTCAAAATTGAATTAGCTCATTTTACTCCATGAACACTAGAATAACATCATTTTAGATGATTGGGTCCTATACCTGTTTCGAAACAAATCTGTAATTGGATTGAAAAATTGGCTAATTTCAATAGTTTTTCTGTAAAACGTTCACTTCCCAGCGCGAATTGAATGCAACATTCGAAGGAATTATCCGGTTGGATTGCCTTTTGGCACACTTCATGAAGTTGTAAGAAGAAAGGACAATTTCGTTAGCCAGCCATTTTGGATGAAAAGTCAAAAGGAGCATTTACAAAATTTTTAGATTATTTTTTTCCAAATTTAAAAATTGTATGTACGGCTATTCCGTCAAAAAAAGAAAAACTTTGCTTTTTGAAAGCCCTACAAGATTATCATAACAACTCTTTGAATTTTCCTGAGAAATCGAAAATTCAAATTTTGGTTGCATAAAAAATAATGAAAAATAAAAAATTCCATTTTGCGGTCAAATTATCAAAGATACGGGAAAAAGATGAAAAGAAAAAAATTGTGCTCCCAAAAAAGATCTACAAATTTCTTATTAATCACTTTTTGAAAGAACGCGTAGTTTTGGATTTATTCGTAAAAAACTATATTCAAAATAAAAAAATTGAAATTTTGTACAAACGACACAAGCTACAGAAAAATAAATAAACAAAAATTGTGCACCTAAAACACATCTACAAAGATCAAAAACGACAAAAGGTACGACTAAAAAATTGAAAGAGAAAAGTTGTTCACCCAAAAAGAGATACAAATCTGTTATTAATCATTTTTTGATAGGATGAGTAGATTTTGTTTTAATTGTGAAAAATCCAATTTGTAATAAAAAAGATTGAATTTTTGGACAAGCGACACACACTACAAAAAAACATGCATTGACAAAAGTTGTTCAGCCGAAAAAGAGCTACAAATGTTTTGTTAATCATTTTTTCATGGGACGCGTAGTTTTTGTTTTAATCGTAATAAAATAGTATTAGAAATGAAAAAATCTGCACATTCTCATCGCGCGCGGCCTGGGGCGTGCATCTGTTGGATCTCGCGCTTCGCGCTCGATTAGGCTCGGACACATTTTCCTAACGCTTTAAGCTTGGTTCCTCTGGGTTTTCGTACTTCGTGTGCTCGCTATTGCGCGCTTCGCGGGCTAACACTCTCTTAGTTATCTTCATCGTTATGACCTGCTTTTGATTTAATTATGTACGTTTTACATAGAAAGAGGAACTTATTTACTTAAGGTTCTATCGACCTTAAGGAATACATTCTCATCAAGACACTCGAACTTCGCGCTCGATATTTCATTTAAAAATTATGTAAACCTTACGCTCCACGCTCATTTCTGTTCATCGTTTAATGGGAACTCAAAAGTTTGAGCACGCTCACGGCGCGCGATTTGGTTATCTCGCTTAATTCGCAACGACAATATGTTACGTTCTATGTTCTTCAGACAAAAATGACTAAATTTGTATTTGATCTAAAATGAAGAAGGAAATTCCTTCACTTCAGCGTACCTTTCCGTATCTTTCTAATAAATCATACAATCAGAAAGATTTTTCCCCACTATCTGAAAAGGGGCGAAAAAAAGTATCTAAGTTGTTTTTGGGACATACTTATGATACATTTTTAAATGATTATTGAAAAATGGACATTTGACAAAAACCAGGGGGGGGGGTCAAATTTTACACAAATCTAATACCTTCTCTGGACGAGAATGTAAAAATAGAATAAACTGTTCGAATTTTCAAGTACCATGAGCATTAATTATTATTATTCCAAGAAGCTATTTCCCTTTCGGGGTAGGCGTAACTCGCTCGGTTGGAAAATAGTAATGTGGGGAAGGAGGTATAGATTTTTTTTATTGATCTAGACGTTGACGTTTTATGCTGAGAAGGTCCCCTGCCTTCAGCAGCGTTGTATTAAATCGGAGTTCCCATGTTCCGATCTGCCAATTCCCGGCCTAACTCTAAACGAGGACCCAATAACTCTTTTTTTTACGCACAAACTTTGTGTAATCATCATTTATCGTATCTTGCATAGTTTGGCCGTAAAATTGAATTTTTGGATTTTCAATTATTTTTTGTGCAATGAAAATGTGAATTTTAGATTCTTCAAGAAAATTCAAAAAGTCGTTATGATAATCTTGTTTTTGCTGAAAATGTTAATTTTCGTTTCTTTTTTCGGATTTTGAAAATGCTGTAACTCTGAAAATTTTCATTTTATCCAAAAATGAAATAGGAATAAATTGTTTGAATTTCCGTTTACTATAAAGAGCCGCACATATAATTTTCAAAGCTTGAAAAAAATGGTCTAAAAAATTTCCAAAATGCTCTCACATTTTGAATTTTTATCCAAAGGACAATCGAATCGATGAATTTTTTCGAGAGTTATCTTGCTAACAAATTAAAAATCTACAGACAAACAGACAGACAGACACATTCGTAAAAACCTGTTTTTTGGGTTCAGAGGGTCTCAAAACGTGGACATTTGACGAAAACCGGGGGGGTCAAATTTTACACAAATCTAATACCTTCTCTAGATGAGAATGTGAAAATACAAATTTTCAAGTACCATGAGCATTAATGATGTTTATTTTATTGTTTTAATCGTTAGAAATAGTATTGAGAACATAAAAACAATAAAATATTGGGAAAAAACACATACGAGATGAAAAAGAAATGGAATAGGCAAAGTTTTGATGAGAATGTGCCCACTTATCGGGCTGATTTTTTCACTGTTAATGTACGTTCTTGCAAATAAAACAAAAACTACACATCCTATCAAAAAGTGACCGAGAACAAATTTGTAGATCTTGTTTTTACACACAAACTTTGTTCAATCGTCATTTGTCGTATCTTGCACAGTTTGGCCATGAAATTGAATTTTTGGATTTTTATTTATTTTTTGTGCAATAAAAATGTGAATTTTTGATTTTTTAAGAGGATTCAGAAAGTCGTTATGATAATCTTGTAGGGCGTGCGAAAAGAATAATTTTTCTTGTCATGACTTTTTCTCGTATCGTGCGTTGTTTGGCTGAAAATGTTAATTTTCGTTTCTTCTCTAAGATTTTAAAAATGCTGTAACTCTGAAAATTTTCAATTTAGCGAACAATGTCATGGGAATAAATTTTTGAATTTCCGATGACTATAAACAGCCGCACATATAATTTTCAAATTTTGAAAAAAATGGTCTAAAAAATTTTCAAAATGTTCTTATATTTTGAATTTAATCCAAAGTGGTTGGCTAACCAACTTGACCTTTAGTTTCGGAGACTAAAAGAGTATACCAAAGGACAATCGAATTGACGAATTCTTTCGAAAGTTATCTTGCTAACAAACTAAAAATCTACAGACAAGCAGACATACAGACAGACATACACATTCGTAAAAACCTGTTTTTCTGCTTCAGGGTGTCTCAAAACGTGGCCATTTGACAAAAACCGGGAGGTCAAATTTTACACAAAGCTAATACCTTCTCTAGATGAGAATGTAAAAATACAAATTTTCAAGTACCATGAGCATTAATGATGTTTATTTTATTGTTTTAATCGTTAGAAATAGTATGGAGAACATAAAAACAATGAAATATTGTGGAAAAACACACACGAGATGAAAAAGAAATGGAATAGGCAAAGTTTTGATGAGAATGTGCCCACTTATCGGGCTGATTTTTTTCTGTTAATGTACTTTCTTACGAATAAAACAAAAACTACACATCCTATCAAAAAGTGACCGATAGCAAATTTGTAGATCTTGTTTTTACGCAGAAAATTTGTTCGATCATCATTTGTCGTATCTTGCATAGTTTGGCCGTAAAAGGGGTCGAAGAGGGCAGTTCCTAGACACTTATCCATGAATATGATAAAAAGCCACGAGGACATAACGCATCCTGGCTTCACACCTTGCATAATATCGAACCAGTCACTCAGTTTCCCATTTACCCTTACACTCGCTTTGCTACCTGTATATATTGTTTTTATTGCTTGTAGGAGCCCTCCATTCACTCCATACTCTTTAAGGACTTCCCAAAGTTTACTTCTATTTACCGTGTCGAATGCTTTTTCTAGGTCAATAAATGCACAGAAAACTTTCTTTCCTAATCTCAAGCTTTTTTCTGTGATCTGTCTTAGGCTAAATATCTGATCTGTACATGATCTTCCTGACATAAATCCACTTTGGACTTCCCATATCTTCTCTTCTGTTATTTCCATTACCCTACGAATAAGTATTTTTGAGTATATTTTACTTACGGTACTTAGTAGGCTGATACCTCTATAATTACTGCAGTTTTTTTTATCTCCCTTTCTTTTATATATTGGTACAATAATCGCCTTTCTCCAATTGTCTGGGACTTCTCCTGTCTCGAAACATAAATTTATTAATTCGCACAACCTGTGAGGTATGTACTCGCCACCGTATTTAAGCATTTCAGCGCTAATATTGTCTATACCCGCAGCCTTACCGTTTTTCAAGTTCTTAATTATATCTCTGACCTCAGTGACACAGACTTTTTCAATTGTGTTTTCTAGTGCATTATGTTCTATGTCGCAGTTTTGCTGCCCTATATCTTCACCTCCTAATAGTTCTTTAAAAGAGTCTTTTAAAGCGTCTACTATCCCGTCTATATCATATAGCATTTCGCCTTTACTGTTTCTCATGCTAGCAAACTCTGTACTTTTACTTTCCTTCAACTGTTTATATAATAGTTTCATAATTTCTTCAAAGCAGTTTTTTATTTTGTTCTCTTCTTCTGTTCTGATTTTCTCTTTACTCTCTTTGACTAGTCGTTTAACTTTCCTATTTTTGTGTCTGTAATCATTTTTAAGTCTAGTTCTCTCCTCATCGCTAAGACCTGTCATGTTCAGCGTTTTATTGTGCGCTTCTTTCTTTTGTTTTTGGGCTGCCGCAATTTCATCGTTCCACCACGCATCGCCATACTTTTTTCCTACAACCGCCGTACCATATACTTCGGTCGCAGTTTTGACAATGATATCCCGTAACAAAGTCCACGCGCCCTCTATATCTTTATTGCTTATAAGCGCTTCCCACGTTGCCCTATCTATGCGTTCAGTTAACCTCTTTTTAAACTCTGTTTGCACTTCTTGTCTCTGTAAATTTTCAATTTTTATTCGTGTTTGTTTCGTTTTCCTTGTTTTCTTTGTTCTCCATCCCTGCCCTAAGTTTATTTTGCAGACTAAAAGGTAATGATCAGAATTGCATTCGGAACCCCTCATGACTCTTGTATCTTTAACTAGTTCTCTTAATCTTTCATCCGCAATAACAAAGTCAATTATGCTGTGGCTATTTCCTTTGCGCCAGGTGTAGGTTAGGTTAGGTTTAATACGGGCGGGAAATCCATTAGAGAACTCCCCTGGCGCTCAAGCTATAAAGTCTATTGTGTCACACCCTTACTTCTTCACTCTCAGCAGTTGACTCCAGACCTCTTGACGAAGCCTAGTATGTCGACCATCGATCGCCTTTCGATTTCCTCTGTTTGCATAAAATGGACACCGAGGGTCTGTTGCCTGAGCCTAGCTAATGCCGGGCACTATCATAATACATGCAGGGATGTTTCGTCATCCCTGCCGCACCTCCTGCACTCTGTCGTGGGGCTATACCCCATTTTGTGCATATGATAGTTCAAGTGATTGTGCCCTGTCAGGGTCCGTACCACTGTCCTTATGTCTTTCTTGGGTAAACTCAGGATTTCCCTGGCTCTGTCCATCCTATAGGTATACCCCAGGATGGATTTCGCCTGACGACAACCCTTGGTTTGTTCCCAGTATTCCCTGTGTTTTGTTCGGATCCAGTTTTTAATAGCCATCCCGACACTGCAAGACGCTATTCCCAGTACCGGTTCCGGTCCTACGAATTCGCCCGCTGCGCCGCACTTTGCCAACTGGTCCGCCTTTTCGTTGCCCTTGATCCCTGTGTGGCCAGGGACCCATATAAGAGCAACTTTGTTTCTTTCTGCAAGTTGGTTTAATGCCTTTTTGCATTCCCAAACCAGTTCTGATGTTATGTCTGGTTTCCTGATTGCAGTTAGTGTCGCTTGGCTATCCGAACAGATCGTGATCTGTCTGCCAGCAGCGTTTTCCTCTATTAGTATTTCAGCACAACGAAAGGACGGCCAGGACCTCTGCTTGAAAGACAGTAGCATGTCGCCCAAGTGTGATCCCTATCCCTTTCCCTCTCTTACTGTCATAAATTCCTGCTCCTGACCCTCCCTCTCCCCTGGAGCCATCCGTATACCAGATTTCCCCCTGGAGGAGCGGGTTACCGTTTTCTTTCCACAGATCCCTACTTGGGATACAGACGCGGAAAGCTCTGGCAAAGTTGAAGCGTTTTGTTATTTTATCTTGCCTCATCTGTAGAATCGGCAGTGTACTGATATCACTCGGGAGTCTAGTGTGTTTAGTCCCCGGAGTCCATCTATTTGCTCTTGTCAGGCGGCCCATCGCATGAGCCGCTCTGGCGGTTATCGCAACATGTAGGGGTTCTTCACAGAGCATGAATCCTATCGCCGCTGTAGGCGCAGTCCTCATTGCTCCAGTCAAACCCCTAAATGCTGGCGTTTGTAATCTTCGCAGCCTGTCCTGCATTGTTTTATATTCCGCTCGTGGCCACCAGACCACGGCGCATGTAGGAGCCTGGGTTTTAAGACAGCAGAGTAGAGCCATGCAAGCATTTTAGGCCCTAACCCCCACGTCAACCCAAAGGCTCTCCTGCACATCCAAAAAGTCATGACAAATTTCCTGCATTGGGTCTCCAGGTGCTTCGCCCAGCTCAGCTTGCTATCCAGGATTACTCCTAGATATTTAACCGAGTCTGAAAACGTCAGCTTCCCACCACAAAATACAGGAGCGTCAGCTTTCGGAACTTTATAATTCCTCGTGAAAATGACCAGGTTGGTCTTTTCCGGATTTACCGAGAGCCCTGTGCTATCGCACCAGAGCTCTACGATGCGCAGCGCCGACCTTATAAGACCCATCAGTGTTTCCAGATGAGCCCCCCTAACTAGGATTACAAAGTCGTCCGCATATCCTTGGGTATAGTACCCTTCTTCATTTAGCCTTCGAAGGAGGCCGTCCACTACAATGCACCACAGGAGGGGCGACAGGACACCCCCCTGTGGGCACCCCCGCGGATCTATCCCCCTTACTAGGCCTTCACCCCATCTGGTTGCTCCAATTTTGCTACAACAGCATAAAGCGCAGTTTCTACCGAGCAGCCTGCCTGGAAAGTATGCTGCCCTCTATGCAACGGGGAGGCCAAAAGCACCTCATCCCTAATGTATCTCTCGACCAGCCTCTCTAGCGTCTTCAGAATGAAGGACGTTAGGCTGATTGGTCGGAAATCTTTGGCAGCAGTGTAACCCTCCCTCCCAGGTTTGGGTATGAAGGCCACTCTGCCATCCTTCCATGCCGATGGCACGTGTTTAAGGGCTATACTTGCCCTAAATAATTTCGTCAGAGGAGGGACGACCAAATCCATGCCTTTTTGTAAAAGCGCTGGATAAATGCCATCCGCCCCTGGTGATTTGAAGGGGCAAAAGGAGCCTACGGCCCATTCCACCTTTTTGTAATCAGCGACCTTAGCGGCGAAACTCCAGTCGGCCCTCTCCACCCCCTGGCCCCGGTCTTCCTCCTCTAGGTCGGTTCCGATTCGCTGAAAACCCGGGAAGTGAACTTCCATCAGGTGATTCAGCGTTGTTTCTTCATCCTCGGCAAACTCACCATCATCGAGCCTTATGAGCCCGAGGCGAGCTTCCGGATTTTTCGCTAGGATCTTGTGGAGCTTCGCTGTTTCCGGAATGTTTTTCGATTCCTCGCAGAAGCCCCTCCAATCTTCCTGCTTATATTTCCTTATATTTTTATTGTATTCGCACTGGGCCTTCTTATAGATGTCCCAGTCCGAAGGCAATTTAGTTCTATTCGCCCTATTGCACAACATTCTTGTCTTTCTACGGAGTCTCTCCAGGTGGGTGTTCCACCATTCTGCTCCCTTCCTAGACTTGATAGTGCTTGTGGGGAAATTGTTCTCATATGATGTTGTCAGAGCCCTTCGCAGAAAATCCGTGGCGTGCTCCAACTCATCAATGGTACCATAGCTTGTGGGGAATTCCGCAAGCCTCCCTTCGAGTTCCTCTTGATATGAGTCCCAAAGTGTATTTCTGGGGTTTCTGATATTAGAAACCACCGGTTTTCCTAGGGTTAATCGGAACACTATGTGTTTGTGATCCGAAAGAGACTCCTCATCGGAGACTCTCCAATCAACTACCCTGCTCCTCAGTGCACCTGAACATAGAGTCAAATCGAGAACCTCACTCCTATTTTTGGTCTGGAATGTGGGAGTATCACCCCGATTCAGAATCTCCAGCTCTGTGCCTGCTATATATTCAATTAAATCTCTCCCTCTGTCATTGATGTTTGTGCTTCCCCACACCGTGTGGTGAGAGTTAGCATCACAGCCCAACAGAAGAGGAATCTTATTCTCCTGACAATACCGAATTAGAGCCTCCACCTCTCTGGCAGGCGGAGGTCCCCCGGCATCACCAGGGAAATAAGCCGAGGCAATAAATACCTCTAGCCTTTCTCCGCTACTGCCCCTGAGTCTCACCTTAATAACGGTGAGATCTCTGAAGCAGAATTTAGGCACCAAGATCGCATCCATACCCTTGACGGCTATGCATGCCCTTGGCGTTTTTTCGTGTGGCCCCTTGTATATGGAGCCACATCCTGAAAAGCCACAAATCCTTTCCCTGTATAACCAGGGTTCTTGGATTAGGGCGAGCCCTGTCTGCACCACAGGCATGCGTCTGGCTAGAACCGCCGAGGCGCCTTTGCTGTGGTGCAAATTAATCTGCGTAATGGAGATTCCAGTCTCAGCCATTAAGAAGCTATTTCGGGGCATCTCCGGACGCTTCTGGGATCCCTGCGGATCCCAGTTGGGTCACCCGGAAGGTAACCCTACTCGCCCCTAGATAGGGATGATAATCTAGAGCCGCCAGGGCTCTGATCGAGAATTCAGGAAGTCCAACAACCAGAATCCAGCCTCTCCCCTTCGGCCTGGATCCCTGCCCGTCGGAATATACCTTCCATGAATCAGTTCGTAGGGACGGGTTCTGAAAACTCAGGCGCCCCAGAACGTTCGCCGGACTCTCGGGGTTACCGGGAATCAGTACGGTCGCTCTGCGGTACCTTTGCAGACACTCCGTCCCCTTGACTTCCAAGTTCAGACCTTCTTTTAGCCTGAACGTTGGGGTTTTCTCGACAATCCAGTCTCGCGACCAGATGTCAGCGGCTTCTAAAACGATGGCTCCCGACGTAAGAAAGACGTCGTTGAATCTGGGGGCGCGTCCCTCGCGAGGTAACGCGTCAATCCCTTTTGAGATTTCATCCCTCAAATTGTCCAAGTCCTCAAGAGTCAGACAATTATCAGGATAACCCGACGCAACGACAACCCTCACCAGGGCGTTGTTGGTCATCTGTGCGAATTTAAGACCCTGTGTTACCAGGGCCTTCTGCCGTTTCAACTCCCTGTTTGGGGGAGTTTCTCCGGAGCCCTTCTTCCTCTTGCCTATAGAATAAGCCTGAGGAGTTGTTCCGGGTAAATTTCCCGCAGCCACTGCCCCCTGTGAGGAGCCTTGGCTGCTGTTTTCGAGCCGTGCATTACGGTCTCTCTTCCTTTGTGCACCACAACGGTTCCTCTTCTTTACGGAGAGTTCCGTTAGTTGCACTCCTACGGCTTCGACATTTTTGTCTCCACCATCATCACTGTTTCGCACCGCCTCTGGTGGGTTGTCCCTTACGGAGCCTCCCACTTTTGGTGGTGGTTTGGGAGAGGGACCCGAAGCGGATCCCTCATTGTTTGTGTTTTGCAATTTATTTTTGTTGTGTAACATTTTTTTGTCCCACGAGAAGCTAGGGAAATAAGAAACACCCCCCACAGAGCCCCGCTTGTGGAGGGCGGGTCTACATACTAAGGGATTCGACCTGGTATCCCAAAGTCCCCGTTAAAGCACCTCCTTTGAGACCCCCGCCTGTCCACCTCTGCTGAGGAGGGCAGGCCAGGATGTCAAAGGATTTTTTAACCCTGGTACCATTCAGCTCTCGACACGGCGATCACATCTTAGCTTGGGAGCATGAGAACTCGCGCTCTCGATATTCCAGTGGGCTTTGCTATTACCCCCTGGAAGGACCGCTCCTTAGTTTGAGTCTCACCGACCAGAGTCCGTCAGTTCCCCAGAGTAGCCACACCTCGCGATATAGCCCCTCAGGTTCACCAATTCCAGATCTGTGGTCAATGAGCCACGTAAGCCCTCACACCAGCTACAAGGTCACGCGATCCCTAGGGAGAGTTGCGCCAGGTGTACATGTGGATCATTTTATGTCTAAACCAAGTATTTGTAATAAATAGGCCCTTTTCTAAGCATAAGCTAACTAGCTTTTCCCCGTTATAATTTTTTCTTGTTGGATCTCTAAAATTACCTAGCACCCTTTCTGTATCTGTATCCTGACGTTGGACACCGACCCATCCGTTCATAACTCCTAGCAGAATTATTCTTTCACCTTGATTGCAAATACTTATTGTATCATTTAGAGTGTCCCAGAAGGCGTCCTTAACTTCCCTCGAATCGCTATCGAGTGGTGCGTAGCACGCTACGATAAATAATCTTCTGATTCCTACCTTCATTCTAGCCCATAGCAATCTGGGTGATACAAAATTATGCTCTATGAGATGATGACTTGCTTTTTCATTCATAATTAAACCGACCCCTTGACTACGATGCGATTCGCTATCTACTCCTGACCATATTTCACAACCGCCTTCCAACACCCCATTTTCTATGTTTCTAAATTCGCAACCCTTTTTCTTTGTCTCAGGTACACAAAGAATATCTAGTTTCCTTACGTGCATAGTTTCTCGTAGTTCTCTTATCTTAAGATCATTCACTCCTCTAGCATTCCAAACACCCAGTCTCCATTCATCGCCCGAAACACGACCTTTACGTTTACTGTATGCATGCCTTTGGTCAATCCGAGTTTCAGTCCATTCCGAGGCTACTTTATTGTTTGTATTATTCATGTTTAGATTGTACTCCCAACTATCACCTGTATGCGCGAGATTTGTTTTGCGAGTCGAAATCATGTCCGAATTAAGCAGTGATTTGTCTTATGGTGGAGTCAAGCTGTAACGTCAGTCCCACCAAAAATTCTGTTCCTGGGGGGGGGGGGGGCGGGGGGATAAGGACATGAGAAAGGAAGCCGAGAGTCTCAATAAGTGGGTGATTTATGCTGAAAAGGTCACCAGCCTTAAGCAGCGTTTTATTAGATAGGAATTGATATGCTCCCATTACTCCTTTTTTTTTTTTCTTAATTTTTTTTAAATTCAAAGTTTCACTTCAGTTACGCGGTTATAAAATCTTTTATCGAATAAATCTGCACACATAAAAAGAGTTTATAGAAAAATAATGAAAATTTTTAAAACTTTATATTTTGTGTTTAGTTCTTTCCCCATTTTCAAATAAACGACTGACTTCTGAGAGTACTACAGACCGACTGATTTTTGAGGACAAAGGCTTGCTATTTAAGTGGGTTTCCGCCTTGTCTTCAGAGATCTTCTTCACTTTTGAGAGGTAATTTAGAACAATAGAGGGATTAAATAGCGTGTTTTCGAAAAAAACTAATTGAAAAGTAATCGCGCAAAAATCGACCGGTTTACTGGGCAGTTAGGATTTTTATTCTTTGGAAGTAAGAGAATCGACTGATCTCTAGCACGTAATAATTGAGACTAACCGAGGAAATTGCCCTTTTTGTCTATTGTGTCAAGTGGCCCCACATGTATTCGTTTGAGGAATAGAAAAAGAAGAGTCTAGACTCCATAAAATTCTTCGAATTTCCTTTAAACGCTGTATCAATTGGAAAATTCGTTAAAATCGTTTAAAATATCACAAAAAACATGAAGATTCACTGAAATTAGGGAAGATTTCAAATATACCAAAAGTCACTGAAATACCGTGAAATTTCTCAATTCTTCCAAATTCGACAAGGAGTTATTATACAATTATATATATAAAATTTCCTCCTGAGATTCAAAATGTCCCAAAAAATTCCCGGGAGATATTTTCAAATTCTCTCAGAGCATTCGATTCAAATAAACAACCGCTTGTAATATTTTAAAACAGAGAGAACTTTCAACCAAGGTGAACGGATATTTGTTCAAAAAAGTTCAATTTATGGCATATAAAGAGTATAACACACCAACGGAAAATCGAATCGATGAATTCTTTCGAGAGTTATCATGCTAACAAACTAAAAATGTACAGATTAACAGACATACAGACAGACAGACACATTCGTAAAAACCTGTTTTTCTGGTTCAGGGGGTCTCAAAACGTGGACATTTGACGAAAACCGGGGGGGTCAATTTTTACACAAATTTAATACCTTCTCTAGATGAGAATGTAAAAATAAATTCAATTACGCGAATGGAATTAATACACTATGCCCTGAAAATAATGGGAAGTTTCAATAATTCCCAACTTTGCTGACATTTGGCCTCTTTTTTAAAATTCATAAGAGTTTTTCGTTAAGATGAGAACCTATCTATTGTCTTCCTTGTTCCAAAAAGTATACTGAAATTTGGAAAAACATCAATTTCAAACATTTCACCGAAAGCAATACATTATTTTCCTAATAATAATATATAATATAGATATTTTTTTGACATACTTCAGACCAAATTAAAAGGAGGTTAGTTGTTGAATCCTTTATTCAGTAGCCAACGTTTCGAAAACATAATGTTTTCCTCATCAGGACAAACATTTTTTGAAGTTCATCAACATCTTAAATATATACAGATTTCTATTCCTCTTCTTCTTTGCGATACAAATATATGAAATAATTTCAGTTTTAATTAATATTATTCAAGTAAATTTTTTTTGAGGTAAAAAATTGTAATTGAAATATTTACCTTAAAAATCTTCATTTTCTCGTTAAATTTTGTTTAAGTTAATTAATGTGTTACGTCTCGGAGGAGACCCACTTACCTCATCATAAAATTATTAAATATAAACTTACGCTACTTCCTCCTCTTTTTGATCCTAAATTTGTAAAAAAATAGGAAACATGGATTTGAGGAATAGGCAAAACGAAAAGTTGAAATAATGGAATTTTAAGATATAAAGTTATATTTTATTAACACGAATTTTACAAATGTGCGATATGTGAATATTGCTTGAATAGTTTTAATTATTTCTAATTGGTTCCCGCGACATGCAACCTCAGGAATGTCAGGAAAATCTTGTCTCAGTGTCCACCCTTTAAAAAAAGGAAAACACTTTAGTGACGAGATTTTTGGTTGAATTCAAAAAGAGAAAGAAATAAGGGATAGAAATGTTGGATTCAAACTTACCGAAGATTTTTAGTTGTTGTTGTTGCTCAGAAAGTTTGGAACTCTGTTGGTTGTGGAGGTGATCAGTGGTCCTTTGTTGTTAGATCCTTTGGAGAACTTCCGGAATCCTGGTGACGGATACGGTTTCAAGATTTGGGCTGATCTCTCTTGTTGCCTTTTGTATATCAATACAAAAGCTGCTCCCGATCTGCTGGGGAGGGTTTTCTTTAGTTTAAGTTAAGGGGTCACTGAATTTACTTATTTAGATTAATAGTTCACTTTCGTTTTTATATTTTTTAGTACACTTCACTTTTGTTTAGTTGATTAATAGTTCACTTTTTAAATGAATTTACTGTTTTTATAGCAATGTTTTTCAAAAGTACAGTTTCACTTTTATTTTATAATTGGTTTATTTTGAATAAACCCAACTTAAGATGTTCCGGAGTGTTTTAGGGCAGCACTTCGTCGGTAGAATTAAACTTGTTTTAACCCTCAAAAACGTGGGTATATATAGTAGAAAAAGTGATTGGGGATGGAAAAATAGTCCCTTCGTGGACCATTTTTGAGAAGATTTATTGCATTCTTGATCCAGATCCTGGAATAGTGCGTAGGTGGGAGGCCACGCGCCGGTGTTTCCAATGCATTTTCTTGAGGGGTTGTCGGCCGCCACATATCACTGTGACGTTTATAGCCTTTTCACCAATCGGGCCATAGTAGATGGGCCTCGTGTGTTCTTTCGTGGGGCTTCCGATCTTCTGATTGGTTGTGACGTCAATGACCGCGCATGCACATCAGTATGATTTCATGTTCTTTAGAATTTGACATAGAATTTTATAATATGATTCACAATATAAATAGTAAATGTTTAAAACAATGATAATTGATAATAATAGATCATGATGATTAATAATAAGATACATGGTTTAATTTATAAATGATGCACTACTCGTATATACATATAAAGTGTTAAATATATCTATGGTCGGTAATGTAGGGTGCTTATGGTAATGATAGGTACTGAATATTTATCATAATTGATACTGAATGAATAATAATTATTATAAATAACTGAATATTATGTTTATATAGCGGTCACAGGCCGTGATATTTCAATAATCTATGAGTGTTGTTCAGAGAATAT
>CAKNXH010001907.1:122923-136718 GCA_932178445.1 Andricus quercusramuli | reverse complement strand
ATATATATATATATATATATATATATATATATATATATATATATAACGGTCACAGGCCGTGACAAATGTCTTTAAATAAATCAAATAAATAAATAAATTAAATATAAATCGGAAACATAACAATCGTTATGCTCCATTTTTGCGAAGAGAAATTGAGAAAAAGAGGAAGAGAAATCTTAACAAAGACAGAATTAGCAATGACGTATCATTAATTTAAATTATAAGGTTCTATAGTTTCTAAATAAATCTAATTACTGTATTAAATTGAAAGAGTTAGAAAATTAAACATTATTAACACCTTTATAAATTGTTTTGAAATTGTTATTGATGATTAGTTAAATGAATATACCAATAATGTGAAAAAATCTTTTTTATTGAAAAAATTCATCAATTTGAGATTTTGAAAATTCAAATAATTTTTTATATTTCTTTATTTTCAAATTAAATTAGAGAATCCATAATTATATTATATTCTGGACTATAATTATTAAGATCGGAAATTATATTCAAACAATTATTGCTGTTTTTCTTTATAAAATACATTTCTGCTATTAATCTTTTATATTCATTAGGTTCATGATGTAGAACTATAACATTATCCCAATAAATTAAATGTCCAGTTTCAACCTGATGTTTTGCTATGACTTTATGGTTTTTAGGATTTTGTCTGAAATTATCATGATGTTCTTCTATTCTTTTAGCAAGTAATCTACTAGTTTGACCTACATAACATTTTTCACAATTCAAACATTGAATTTTATATACTACATCAGTGAGTTGCAATTTATCTAATATATCTTTTCCTAATTTTATAAATTTATCAAGTTTAGAGTCAATTCTAAAATTTTCTGTAATATTAAAATCATTTAAAATTCTTTTAATTTCAAGAGATAACTTTCCATGATAAGAAATTGATACTATTGGTTTGAAATTTTAATTTCTAAATATATTTATATTATTTTGATTGGATGAAGAATCTGTAATTGATTTAATTTTATTATTAATATGAGTTTGAACAAATTCTGTTGGATAATTATTTGAATGTAAAGTTTTTTTAAATAAATTCAATATTTGAACTGTGAAATGATTCATCTGATAATTTTAAAGCTGTGTCAATAAGATTTTTTACTATTGAAATTTTATGTTGTATTGGATGGTTTGAAAGAAAATTTAAATATCTACCAGAATAAATATTTTTACGAAACCAGTCTGTAATAATATTACCTGAATCAGTTTTTATAACTTTAACATTTAAAAAAGAAATAGAATTATTACTTTCAATTTCATGTGTAAATTTAAGTCTTGGATGATAAGAATTAAATTGATTTATAACATAAAGTAGTTTATCTTTCGGTAATATAATAAAAGTATCATCAACGTATCTAAAATATGTGTGTGAAGAAAAATTTAAATTTCCATTAAAAATTTTATTCCTTCTTCAAATTTTGCAATAGGTAAATCTATATATTTTTTTATATAAATCCATGTACTTAAAATACTATTGATAACTAAATCAATTGGAACATTTGTAAATAATGAAGATACATCTAAAGAAACCATGATATGATCAGATGGAATTATTTTATTAATTATGTTATTTTTGATTTCAAAAGAATTTTTTACTTGATATTTTGGTATTATTAAGGCTTTTTTAAGTATGCTATTAAATATATAAGCCATTTTATAAGTAGGTTAGTTTATCAATGAAACTATAGGTCAAAGTAGACAATTATGTTTTTGCAACACCCACCTCTAAAGTTGACGTTTGCATGCATGTAGATGGTGCCTAAAGAACCTTATTTGAGCAGACTGTGCGCGAAACGATTTTCGGGCATGCGCAGTTTGAACATGGCTTACTTTACACACTGGCGAAAAAAGCTGCGCATGCGCACATTGAAATTCATTCAACTTGAACAAATGTTTTGATGATTGAAGTTTTGTTTTTAGGGTTTCGTAGCACCCTCCCCCCGGGGGGGGGGGGGGGCAAAAAAGCATAAGCGCCAACATTTTTTTTCACTAATTTTTCTCCAAAAATTTTTGTTCAATCAATTTTTTTTTGAAAATTTTTTTCCAAAAAAGTTTTATTTTCGAACATTTTTTTTCTCAAAAATTTTATTTTCACAAATTTTTTTTTCAACAATTTTTTTTAACAAAATTTTGTTTCATAACATTTTTTTTCAAAAATTTTGTTTTCAAATTTTTTTTCAAACTTTAAAATTTTTCCTTACATTCTTCCTTACATCTTTGAAGATAATAACTTCCTTACCAACCTTTGCGTTTAGTGGCCTAGCCTTTTCATTATAGCGTACCTTTGACCTTTCCATAGATTTTATCCTGTTTTTAGCTGCAATTTTTTGTATTTCGTTCAGTCTAATTATCAAGTCGCACAGGTAGGATCCTTAGGTTTCTAATCTTCCCTCTGATGGAAAGGAACTGGACAGGCGTGAAATTTTTCCGTATATTGGTAATCCCCTTGACCCCAAATATTAAAATAAATATTTATATAATAATATACTGCGCAAACAAGTGCGTGGCGACCTCGTGTGCGATTGTATTTGTTTTAGTGTCGGGAACAGGAACGGCTATGCAAAGCTTACTGAAAATATCTTGCATCGTTAGTATGTACCTGTTACCGCTGGGAGTGGTAGCGAGTTTACCGATAGTATCGAGGGACACTTTGTCAAATACGCTGATCGGGTTATCCGGGGTATCCGTCTGTATGTCTTGGTAACTCCCTTGTGTCCTCTATGTAGGCTATTATTAAATTCAGCAATGATTTCAGGTCTTAGTGCTTCAGGTAAGACTTCCAGCCTGCCGTGACATAAGGTAATGGTAACATTACCACTCCGGAATATGTCAGCTAGCAATTCGGACATCCTGTTCTCAGGTGAGGCACCCAGTAGCTCTCCTGAATTGGCCATTCGACATGTTCTTTGTTTTTCTCGGCCCAGTGCTGTCTTGAGGCACTCTAGTTCTGAAATCACATGTTTCTAGTCAATTTCGTCAAAGTGATTTCTTTTGACTACAGTGAAGTACACTTTGTTTTTTCCAAAAGTTGTTATCAATACCTGTCCCGTTTGAGGTCTATTTTCCCACAGATCTTGGGGATAAACGCGCTTTGTATCTAATAAGAGTTTAGAAATGGGGTTGGTTCACAGTCTTCTGCAATGAAATGGACGTAATTGTCTCTGCGATATGTGAGATCTTCAGCCCATTCGTGCTATACCACGCTTTTATCTGGGGCTGGCGTCGGTTACTGGCCTTTTGATCTACATCTGGTATAGGATCCTCTCTGCCTGAAGAGGAAGTATCTAGATATGGTAGATGTACATTAGGGTGGTCCAAAAATGCATTGCAAAATTTTTTTTCATCCTAAAGGGCAAGTTCCCCCGCAAAAAGTTTCCATTTCCGGAGAAAGAAAATCCCTATTTTTTTTCGAAATTCGAATATAAACACGTGCCACCGGGCTCTTCAAAATCCCATTTAATTAACATGGGGAAATTTTGGATTTTCGAAAAATTGAACTCATACTTCAGGGTTTGATAGAAACGTGCCAAACATTTTAGGGATTGAAGAGGAGTACCTATGAAATAAAAGGATACTAATAACTTGTATTTTCAACTTTTCATACAAATAATTACTAATGGACAATTTGAATATTTCCCATGACTTTTAAACAATTTTTAATTGTTTAAACAATTGTAACTTATTTAAACAATTATTTATTCCCACAAAATGTAAAAAATAATCGTATTTTCTGATTGAAATGTAATAGTTCATCATTTTTTGGAGTAGCTTTTTTTTAAACATTATGTAATTATTTAAACAATTACTTATTGTTTATTCTCAAAATTTCTGAAAATTGACCCAGAGATGTCCAGTTTTTTCTCAAATTGGTATCCTATGCTACTTTTTGTTAAATAATTATATAATTTTAATACATTTCTTATAATTTTTAATAAATTTATATTTGTTTAAACAATTTTGATTTGCTTAAGCAGTTTTTTTTCGATAACTTTAAAAAAATTAAATCAAATTAAATACATATAATTTTTTTTCTGACTGTATAGTGTATACAAAGAATATATCAACAGTTTTGTAATTGTTTAAACAAATATAATTTGTTTAAACAATTATTTTTCCAGCAATATTTTTTTAATCACGTTTTTTTCTTCAAATTTTCTTCAAATTGAGTATGAATGGTTTACATCTTCTTTGGCGCATTATTAAATAAATCATGGAAGTCATAATAAAATTTAAATCATAAAAGTGTATTTATCATTGCTTTCTTCATATTTTTACAATCTTTATCATAATTATATTATAAAAAAGGACATTCACTAATGCAAATTATGATTCAAGATTCAATGGATTGCTTTTTTCCATTTTCAGACTCGTTATAAATATTAAAACGTGTCGCTGACTCTCGTTTTAGATTCATATAATTATTTATAAAACATTCATGGATCATTTAAATCAAATAAAAATTGTTTAAACAATGACACGAGGTTCTTAACAGAATTTACTACTCCTCGAAATCATCCAATATTATGTTTAATTCAGAAAATACGATTTGAAAAATATTTTTGAAAAAATAATTGTTTAAACCAATTATATTTGTTTAAGCAATTGAAAACTTGTTAATATATTCTTTCTATACACTATACAGTCAGAAAAAAAATTATATGTATTTAATTTGATTTAATTTTTTTAAAGTTATCGAAAAAAAACTGCTTAAGCAAATCAAAATTGTTTAAACAAATATAAATTTATTAAAAATTATAAGAAATGTATTAAAATTATATAATTATTTAACAAAAAGTAGCATAGGATACCAATTGGAGAAAAAACTGGACATCTCTGGGTCAATTTTCAGAAATTTTGAGAATAAACAATAAGTAATTGTTCAAGTAATTACATAATAATTTAAAAAAAAATAACTAATCGAAACAATGACAAACTATTACATTTCAATCAGAAAATACGATTATTTTTTACATTTTTTGGGAATAAGTAATTGTTTAAATAAGTTACAATTGTTTAAACAATTAAAAATTGTTTAAAAAGTCGTGGAAAATATTCAAATGGTCCATTAGTAACTATTTGTATGAAAAAGACGACGGAAATTGCTAAAAAGTAACAATAGTACGTGAAAATGTACTTTTTTGATTTTTGGGTCATATTTGGGGCATTGTGGGGGGGTAAGGGTGAGTTGAAAATAAAAGTTATTAGTATCCATTTATTTCATAGGTACTCCTCTTCAATCCCTAAAATGTTTGGCACGTTTCGATCAAACCCTGAAGTATGAGTTCAATTTTTCGAAAATCCAAAATTTCCCCATGTTAATTAAATGGAATTTTGAAGTGCCCGGTGGCACGTGTTAATATTCGAATTTCGAAAAAAAATAGGGATTTTCTTTCTCCGGAAATGGAAACTTTTGGCGGGGGTCTTGCCCTGTAGCTCGAAAAGCGTTTTTTGGACCACCCTAATGTACATTTAGCGTATTTCGTGGTGAAGGGGTAATGCCCTGCTCCCCTGTGATAGATCTCAATTGATTGAATTGCCGCAGGGGTATAGAGTACTTATTGCTGGCAGACATCCCATCTCGACGATTGATTTCTCTTATATTATCACTGTCGGCTGCTTGAGTTGAACTAGCAACGGATATGGCTGAGGACATTGGGGTCTGGAATATTGATCTCCTTGAGGGTTGTGTTCCTACGATAGGAGATTCTATTACCTCGGGTACGTCCTTAAACCGAACAGTACTTCTTCTGTCCACCCCACAATTTTTTGTTTCGGGTGGATTTTCTGTGTCTAGCGCAGTGTCCTTAGGTTTCCAATCATTCTTTGTATCAAGGTGCCTACGAAAGGATTCTAGAAATGCGTTTACTCTAGCGAAAAGGGGGTCGTCAACGTCGGTACATGGATCCATGTTTTGCAAGGAGATTAGTAACTCTTGGTCATCTTCCCCTTCCGATACCGCGGTGCGTTCTATTTGAAGGGTTTCATTTTGGTGGACTTCGTCAAGTCTTTATTTGTCCCAAAGATAAGACTGTTGATATTCTACCGATCAGTCGAATTTGGAGATGTCCTTTCCATTATAGATTCCAGTAGTTTTGTTTGTATGCCTTTGTTACTCTGGCCGTCATCGCTGTCATCACTGTCCTTGCTGCTCTCGGCAGGGGGACTGACATAAACTATAGGGTCTGTATGGCCAGTAGTGTAGTCCGTAGTTTTATCGCACAAACTTGGGAAACAAGAGTTGAAAAGGGTTGAGGGTGCACTTTGAAGTGGTCGATCCTTTTTCGGTATTGATAAGTTAGGGTCAATACTCAGGAGAAGGCCATGCTTCTTTCGATATACTGGGGGATCTGATTCGCTGCCTTCTTCACTTTCGGAAGACGCATGATTGGCTGATGAAGATTGAGAGGTATATGCGAGGGTCTTGGAAGTTTTCGCTCTTCTCTTTCGTTCCTTGAGCCTGCTTGCTATTCCGCTTTGATTAATATCCTTAATTTTTAGATAAGGAGGTGGCTTATAGGGTTTATCTAAATCTAATTTTTCAGGGACCTTATCCGTTTTTCTTCTGCTGCGCGCGGGTCCAGTGCTTGATGTGGATGGCATTGGGTGCCTTCCCTGTAAGCCCTTAGGATCTACGGTGGTCGGCTTCAGAATGGATGGTTTTCGTCTGGAGCTAGTTAATGGCAGCTTAGTCCAGTGGTTGTAGCTTTTGGCACTCCCAATGGTTGTTGAATTCCAGATCGAGTGGGTCGACTCGATTCTTCTGGAAGATATAGTTTCAACACCATTTCTTCCATCGTCCTTGTTGGGTTTTCTTGGAAGTGCCGAACGATCTGAAGCATTTTGCTTTAAGCCCTTGATTCGTTTAGTTTGCGAAGAGGCGGAGACATCAGACTCGGTAATGTCATCAGTTTCTGTTGACGCTTCTCCCTCGTTGAGTCCAATGGGGTTTCCAGATAAGGCCTCTACTCCCCTGTGTAACTTTCCTTTCTTGTATTCGAAGACATATTGGTAGTCGTTTAGTCTATGGCCCTAAGGCTTGCAGGTTGAACCTTAGGGGAGGTTTCGACTGACTGTTAGGTTTGTCTAGACTCCTTGCATTTCGAGTTGATTGAATTAATTTTGTATAGCTATTATAATCGAGGCAATGTTTTCTAATTTTATTTCAGAAATAAAACCAAAAAAGTTTCTGTCGGTTATTTATAAACCTTTAATTGATTTTATTATTTTATTCAAAAACAAATAATGCATTTGTCATCATCAATCAATCATTTGCCAATAAATCATCAAAATTAATCGAAAGGTTATCTATAAACTTCAATGAATGTTGTTCATTGAATTCAAAATCAAACAAATCGCTTGAAAACATTCCAGTGTTTGAATTTTTTTCAACCTTAGGCTTACAGCTTGAACCTTAGGGGAGGTTTCGAGTGGCCTTTGGCTTGTCTATTCTTGCTGCATTTCAAATAGATTAAATTAATTTTGAATGGCCATAATAATCGACGAAATATTTTCTAATTTTATTTTAGAAATAAAATCGGAAATGTTTGTGTCAGTTATTATTTATTCTAAACTAAATTTTCGGCTCAATTAAAAATCAAATAAATCATTTGAAATCATTGAAGTGCTGGCCCTTAGGCTTGCAGCTTGAACCTTGGGGGAGGTTTCGACTGGCCGTTAAGGCTTGTCTATTTTCCTTGCATTTCAAGCTGATTTGATTAATTTTTGAATGGCTACAATAACCAAATAAATATGTCAGTTTTTATTTCATAAATAAAACCAGAGAAATTATTTTAGTTATTATATGACCTAGGCAGTGTGTAGTCAGTAGTGGGTGGTACCATTTTTCGTTTTTTAAAGCACATAGTGATTTTCATTAATTTCAAGAAAAATGTCCTGGAGGAAAAAGGAATCAAGAATTCCACCGCTGCCACCAAGTTTGTAACGTACGAGTAAATTAACTAAAGAATGTGTTGTCCAAAAAAATTTAATTTTTTTTATCTCGTTTGTCGAAGGTACCAAACCAATACGCTATTCCAAAAGGAAATAGCCTACGGTAGCGGAACAGATGGCGGGGTAAGCAATTTCGTCTACTATTTCTTTACAATTCTCGCAACCCGATCCCCCGTGGTTCCAAAAGGGGAGAGACAGGAGAGGGAAAAAGAGATATATACGGTGAACACAATTGTGAATACAGTACCCTCCCACTTATCGCACTACCAGATGCCGCGACTTCTCCTACTTGTTTTGCTCCCACTGCCGACACACGTAAGCGCACGCATTCAACAAAATGCTCGCGCGTAAACATATATATATATTTTTATATTTTGACATTCAATATAACCTACTTAAGAGGGTAATACTTAATTCTGCATTTAATTTCAAGTACGTAGTTCATAAATGCCTACCAATTCTAGACCGAAAAAGAAAAAAACTTGAATGTCTTTTCAGAGTTTTCAAACATTAAACTTTTTTTCAAAGAACACTTGTAAGAAAACTCTAGGTTTTTTAGGATTCGTAGGAAAAATTAGTATAATAACCTCTGAATATTCTGTTATACTTGGTTAATCAACTGTCAAATTTTGCCACTGACTTTTTTGAATAGATTCGATTTTCTCAACCAATCAGATATGAGGATAAAGCGCAAGAAGAGAACGATTTTTGATGTAGTGGGGGAACTCACTTAACGCGAATTCAAGTCTCAACCTTCTGTGATAAGTGAGAGGGTACTGTCTAATAATTTCTGACCTTGTTTTCCTTCGATGCGTTGCGTTCGTAGAGAATGGCTCACTACTCCTTCACTTTCGGAAGACAAGGTGCGCGAACTGCATGGCATTCCATACCGCTTTCCGATAAAAAAGTATGATTATTCTTTAGTGTGTTTAATGCTAAATTAGTTGTTATGTTAATTTTTGTGTAAAACTACAAATAAACATTCCTATTATGGAACAAGTTGTCGATTTCGTGTGAGCAACACTACATATCGCCTGCCGGCGATCTACTTCGCCTTGTACGTGCCAGTGCCCGAGGGTTAAGTCTTTTGTAAATGACACCAGCACTCTGGTTGCACACAGCAGTTTAACTTTTGAATTTATAGACTTCCATCTATTGGTTTCTTAAATTTTACGTCGCAAAAACCCTCTTTATTGTACACTGCCCTTTCGATTCATGTAATTTAGGAGTTACAATCCGCGTACCGAGTCCCGCGCGAGGTAAAATGTCGACGGGCAAGCTGGACTTTAATTCAAACTTCCCTTCCCAACAACTAGTTCCATTGATGGAAAGAAGTGATAAACGACTGCCTCGAGGTGACAGCTAAGCGTAAGATGCACCTCGTAGGCCATGGTATGGATAACTTTGGGTTGGGTTTATTGCTGATATTGCATATGGACTTTGCCTAGCGACTGAGGGAGCGACGACCGGACGTGGTTTTCGTGACTGCAAAATGCTGATTGAAAATTCTTTGAGAATAAGAAATTTTTGCAGGGCACGTGCAGTGTGCACTGTTGCTATGCAAGAAATTTAGATTTTAAATAAATTTACAATTAATTATCAATAGCAATCCCCTACTCCTGTTATGTATAATTCCACTTTCCAGGTCAACCAAGGATAATAATTCCATTGTCAGGCTTTTACGCCCAAAAATAGTATCTTAAAACTATCCATAGTTGACAACCCAGTGATTTGAATGTGAGATAATTAATTTAATTCAAAAAAAGTTAAATCCAGTCAACCCTTTCGAATCCAATTTAGATTCGATATCCTTGATATTAAGGAGAGCAAAATAAAAAGGATCAAATATCTATTCACTTATTTCCCTTCTGGATGAAGTAACGATTGTGATCAATTATTAATTAAATTAATTAAATATATATATATATATATATATATAACCCGTACCAAGGGTTTCTGCTGAATATGGATACAATAATTAATAAGCAGTCGCGGACAATTGTCCAGGGATGGTCCCGAAGGAATAACCCCTAAGCGAAGGTGTGAGAACCGTGCCGAAAGCTGCATGGCACCTGGGTGAGGTGTCTTTAACGGTGACTCTGGGATATCGGGCGATGTCTCAGAGTAATAGCCTTATCCTTGCACGCGGGGCTCTACAAGGATGGACGAACCCTTTCCCTAGCTGCTCGTGGGAACAACAATGAAACCAACAAACCACCAAAATGTTGTGGATGCGGTTCAAAACGATCGAACGCGCAGAGCACCCGACGATGGATCGGCAAACAATGCCGATCATCCTAGAGTTCGGGGTGCTGAAAATAATTTAGATGAAAACACAACGACGAACCGGCGAAACGCCCACATTGAGTGGACGGATCAACTTAAGAATGATGTGCTAGACTGCTACGATGCCAGTATTATCCCTGTTCGTGGAGGCTTTATGGCGCGTATGCATACTCTGTGGTGCCAGAAACACCCACAGCTTCAACACGTTTCGCATCAGTCTTTGCGAAATCAAGCCGACTACCTCCGCAAAAATGGATATGTACGCGGAGCGCTTCCTCAACCGCTGCTTGAACAAGCTGCAGACGAAGATGAAACGACATTAAGACCAACCGCAGAAAGCAGGCACCTACTTGAAGATGATGGCAATTTCAGGACAAGGAGGAACATCAACATGCAAGTTCCTCTTAAGCCCCAAGATCTGGCTGAAATGGATGCCTCCCTTCGTGGAGATATCTCGCAAGAGTCCGACCTCTGGACTATCAATTGCTCAGTTTATGGTGCTGCGAGAGCTTTGGCTGATTCAAATCGAAGGCTCAAACCGACGATGGATCAAAAAACAAGAAGACGCTTGCATCAACTGAACAAGAAAATTGGATGGGCAAGACAGAATGCGTCCCGTGTTCAATGTGTGATTGACTACATAACATCTGGTAGACCGTTCACGGAAAGGGTTCGAAAGTTCGCCCAAGAACTAAGGACCTTGAATCACACACTAAACAAGTCAAAGCATCTGACAATCAAGCAGCATATTGTTGACAAAATAAGGCTGTTATCTGACGCAAGGAGGAGGATACAGAAGAGGGAGAGATGGATCAGGGAGAATCAACAGTTTCTCGCTGACCCATCGCGCCTCTTCAGTGATCCCCCTGTTTTTGTAAAAAATCCACCCAAGCCCAAGGAGGTAGAGACTTTTTGGAGAGAGGTGTACAAGATCCCGAAAACACTAGAGTTGAAGGAAGATACTGACAATATCATCCGCTTCAAGGAGTTTTGCGACAGCCACATAAAATCTGAGGAGTGCCCATCAGTCACTGCCGAAGAGGTGAAAAAAGCACTTAGAGGCACGAAGAACTTTTCCGGTGCTGGACCAGATTGTATCAAGAACTTTTGGTGGAAGAAGTTTACTTCTACACACCAACATTTGGCCCGCATATTCACCTCATATTTAAAGTCGGAGATGCCCATTCCGCAGTGGCTAGTGTTAGGACGCACTATACTCCTACCGAAAAAAGGCGACTTGTCCAAACCAGAGAATTACAGGCCAATAACTTGTTTGAACATACTGTATAAGATCTTTACAGCTGTCCTAAACAACAGGATTGTTCGACGAATTGAGCCTGTATGGCGAGAGATGTACGAACAACGAGGCTCGAAAAAAGGTGTAGCAGGCTGTCGAGAGAACCTACTGATTGACAGGTGTGTCTGTAAAGACGCTACAGTCCATCAGCGCGTCCTGTCAATGGCCTGGATTGACTACCGGAAAGCTTTTGATTCAACCTCTTATAGACTTATCATCTGTCTGTTGGAAAGCTTGAAGGTACATCCACACATAGTGAGATGCATAGAGAGATTGATGCCTCTTTGGAAAACTAGATTTACCATCTCATCTAGGAATTATCGTCTGACGACGAACAATGTCACCTTCCAGAGGGGCGTCTTTCAAGGGGATAGTATGAGCCCTTTGCTTTTTTGCATCACACTTTTGCCTCTATCTCTTGCACTACGAAATTCTCCTGGATACCTCTGTGGCGACACTAATCAGCGTGAGCATAAGGTCACTCATGTATTCTATATGGATGACCTGAAGATCTATGCCGCTGGTAAAAGCAGACTTCAAACTGCTTTAAATATCGTCAAGAACTACACAGGAGAGATTGGGATGGACTTTGGTTTGGACAAGTGTGCCAAAATTCATTTGAAGAAAGGAAAGATTACTGGCGTTCCCAAGGACCCTGAGCTTGTGGATATAAGTGTTATTAGACACCTTAACACTGGAGAGACCTATACATACCTGGGCGTGCCTCAAAGCCGCATTCAGGACGTAACATCAGTGAAGGAGTCTCTCCGAAGCAGATACAAGCATCTTCTTCGACAGATTTGGTCTTCCAATCTGTCGGCGTTGAACAAGGTATCTGCGACTAACATGCTTGCCGTCCCGGTTCTACTCTACTCGTTTGGGGTGGTTCAATGGACGAAGAACGAGCTTAAGGCCCTTGATGTCACCACGCGTAAGATCATGCATATGCATAAAAGCTTGCATATCAATTCGTCAGTTCCACGATTATACATTTCACGCCAGCAAGGCGGACGCGGACTTCTGAATCTCCAGTGTCTTCATAACCGAATTGTTTTAAGTACAGCTTACATCGTTGCGAATGGCAGAGATCCTCTCCTAAAGATGGTCAGAAACCACGAGATGATTGGCGAAGGGGCGTTCCTTTACAAAGCCGCGGAGCAAGCTGCCGAGACCCTTGGCCTGAATTTTAACATCAGAAGTGAGGAAAGTGCATTACTCCATCTAGATGCTTCACGTCTAAAAGCCGAAGTAAAGAAAGCAGAGGTTGGAAAATTTCACCAAGAGCTACTCGACAAGCAAATGCACGGAAACTTTCACAGAAATGTAGAAAAACAGTCCTTGTCGAAGGAGCAAACTTTTGCTTTCCTCAAATCATCAGGGCTCAATTCAGGTACAGAGGGCTTTATTTTCGCATGCCAGGACGGTGTAATCTCCACCTTAGCATACCGCGCCCGCATTTTATGTCAAGAAGTTCCCAGTGATAGGTGCAGAGCGTGTCATGCACACGCTGAGTACCTAGAACACATACTATCGGGGTTTCCGACCCACGCAGGAACAACGTATATCTATAGACATAATGAGGCCCTAAGAGTACTTTATTACCACCTTTGTCGCTCTTACGGTGTTGGTCGCGACCCTGCCCTGCCGAACGCTCCAAGGGATATAGAGTCAATTGTCCGAAACGAGAAGTGCCAGATTTTCTGGAACTACGATTTTCGGGCAGCAGTCTCCGTTGCGCACTCGAGGCCTGACATTGTTCTCCAAGACTTCGAGAAACGAACTATATTCGTGATCGAATTCTCGGCTCCATCCGAATACAACATCACTGCAAAGGAGAAAGAAAAAGAGGAGAGATATCAAGACCTTAAAAGAGAGCTGCGTCGACTGTACCCAAAATATTCGATACGAGTAATTGTCCTTGTGATAGGTGCTCTCGGAGGTGTGAAATTATCGCTGGTTCGTAACCTTAAAGCCATACCCGCGTGCCAAAAATATGCCAAGGCACTTGCGAGATGGATGCAGAAAGCTGTCATCCTTGGGTCGCTTCGTGTCCTCAAGACACACGAGGGTTTCGCCGGCCTGTCGTTGTGATTTCGTCGTGCCCTGTGACCACCCATCTCACGGATGTGAGACGTGGCCATAGGTGTATTTTACCGCGGTTCTACTGGGGGCCATTGACATTTTTTCCAGATGGCAGTTGCTCTTAGTGGTACCCTGCGGTGGTTGTTTAACTTT
>CAKNXH010001907.1:107973-122823 GCA_932178445.1 Andricus quercusramuli | reverse complement strand
ATATATATATATTCCTGTGCGTAGTAAAGTTAGAGACGTTAAGTGAATTCGAAGGTGTTAGGTTTCTTTACCAAGTTCCAATCAAATTTTAATAAATATTTGTTTATATATGACTAATTTGTCCATATTAGCCGCTTAAAGCCACTTTCCTTTAGATCAATTATTTGCATTAGGCTTTTAGATGATTTTACTATCAGGGAATTGATATTATTAGTTTCCTAGACAGTGGGGAGCAGGGTTGAGATTTTTTACCAATAGGGGCTCAAATATGCCTCGGTGATAAGCGTGAATCTATTGGTTCATTGAGGATGGTCGTTGGGATTACTATTAATTATCTACTTTTCGAATCTTATGCGATCGGGCCAATGCTTTTAATTGAGATATTTTGGATAATTTTATGAGTTCTTTATTCTTGAGTGAAGTTGAATTTATCAACAAATGATATTGTTAATCAACATTTTATAGTCACTTATGGATTCAGGGGTATTGGAGGAGCGTGAAGCAGGTGGAGGTTCAATATATATTATTCATGCATTTCAGGTACCTGCTGTGATCATTTTATTGAATAAATTAGGACTGATAACCATTCCTAATTTACTTAATGGTATTACGTCTATTGTTAATGAACTATACGAATTTTGTTAATGAGGGGTATTTCTTGAATAGGGGGCAAGGGGGTGTATAGATGATTTTCGACAATGTCCGGTCTCAATCCCCAACGGTCGCTGCCAAAGTTTAGATTGTCTTATGGCGATTGCCCTTCCTAATAATTTATTCAGATGCACATTTCATCTCGGATGGTTATTATAGTTAATATTAAGTAATTTTTGGCTGGGACCGCTATGTAAGTATCAGCACCGCAGAAAATATTAGAAGTCGTTAGTAGAGGAAGCGTAATCATTGTCCGCCTCCGTCCGTCTCATTATACTGCTCTGCCCGCGCGCGGGTCTGATTAGGTGCGGCTTAGACCAGGTCTGCCCAGATAGGGGAAAACTGTTCATTTGCCAGATGGGAATTTAACACTACCACCGACCTCTACTCATTCAACTTCACGAGAGCGACCACCCCCCAAGCCTCTGGACCTGAGAAGAGGGAAGGGGTAATGGAACTCGAACATGTGGCAATTGAGCAGTTTCCCCCTATCTGGGCAGGCCTGGCTTAGACCCCGGCGACAATCTTATACCACCTCTCTCTCCCCGACTAGTGTGTAATCCACTATGATAAAAGTTAATTCGGAACAATAATGGGGCATCCACCTCGGGCACCATACTTCATAACTCACATGGTACGCGGATACCATGGAGCCCAGCAATGACAACTTGGAGTTGCCCGGCTTGTTCGGGCCCACTGTAACACGCCTTGTGGTTATATGCGAGTCCCATCAATTCTACTTTCCTAAGCCAAACGGTTAATCCTGTTAATGGAACAGAAAGAGGAAAGTGCAACAAATGTTATTTAAAGAATATTCAAAGAATTTATGTTTTTGATAAATATTTGTCAATATTTACATATAATGTTTATATAGTTAAAAAAGAGTCATTTACGTATAAATATATTTATAAATGAAAAAAATGCATAGAACAAGTTTTTCTGTCAATACATTAAAACTTTGTATTGGTTATATTCTTGGTAATATTATCATTCTCGCTACCGATTCCAAAGTAATATAATTGACTCAGAACTCTAACTGAAGTCCTAGAAGCTCGCTCGTTCGCATAACCTTAGTTATAGCAATATCTCGAAGAGCTAGAATATAACAACATAAGATAGACATTATATCAAGTAAAAAAGTTACTAAGATCGTATTTTTTGCCGCAGTTATAAGATCTTCTCTCACTGTGAGATGCATGAGAATGCCTGTCTGCAAACATAATTTGTCGTTATTTATTTACAAACATAACACTATAAACTTTATTTACTTTTATACACATATTCAATAAGTAACTGATGCAATGAATGAAAAAGTACATTTTTGTAATATCTACTGATGGCTTAGAAGACAGACACAACAAACAAAATTTGCTAAAAATATAAATTTAACTTTAATTAATTGGAATATAAGAAGGTAAAGGCCCGATTGGCGGCCTTTTTGGTCCTTTTAATACGAGGTTTCGTTCTTTATCATGTTCTAAACCACTTTCACTGTCACTTATTTCTTTATCATTATTTGATTCTTCTGATGGGCCTGCTTGTACAAGCTTTACTAGTTTCAATTTTTTAAATAAATGTTCTCTTTTTTTTCCAAGATCAATACTACAGTTATCGTAATACCGCTTTCGACTTTCATGTGTGACAACTGTGGACTCTTGGACTTTTAATGGTGGCATATCACTCCGTTCTTGCAGAGTAGAAGAAATCTTCGATGTCTTGGATTTATGGGGATAAGGACAGTGCTTACTCTTACTGCAATTGCCTGCCTTTTCAAATTCAGGACATGCATATATATGACGTTGTTTACACTGTGAAAAAAAATTTCAGTTATTAATTCAAGATTAACAATACAATATAAATGAAGTGCAATACAAAAAAAAAACGTCACGTGAACCTTCTGTTAGTTCTTTAATCGTTTGGATGAAAACTAACAGAAAAATAGTCACGACTCTGCATTGAGCTATGCATATAAATTTGAAGCTTGAGCAATTTGTTTAAAAAAAAAAAACTAATATTCCTACAAAAAATCAGTTCAAAAAGAGGGTGGCAAGCACCTCTAAAAGGGTTTTGTAGTTTTTACCAAAGTATGGAATCTGAGAAAAAATTCACTTCTCGGCTACGCTAGAATTCGAACCTAGGCTTCTGAATTGTCAGTCCAGTGTGCTTACAACTAAACTACGCAGGCACTTTTTGTCAAAGAATTTTCTTTCTCACAGACCTCATTTTTCAAACCGAATCTTAAATGTATATACATACAGTTTTCATTTCATCTAGATTACAGTAATTTAGACCATGTAAGCAACTTACTCATGACTGTAACATCAAAAGTATAGTTACTCGCTATTGCAGTCAATAAGTACTGTACATAAGCTGTAGAATAAGTACTCGACATAAATACTGTTCATAACAAAAAGTAGTGCACACAACATATATTGTTACGTCATTTCTTATGACAATAGTTGAATACCGTCAATATTGAGGATCATCGCGAGCTGCGTTTATATTTTACGCAGATGGAGGTCTACGTTGTTATTGGTAGCCATGACAATTTACTGCTTTTTAAATAAGAACAGTCGAATACTGTAACATGTCAATTTTTTTCATAATTCAATAAATATTTTAGAGGCTAGGAGTGGTAAATGACGAACGTACGGACATTCGATCGTCGTTAGATGGATTTCAGGCATAGCCTACGAAATCCTCAAAACCAAGGGTATCTTTGAATTTCTCTCAGCAATTTCTTCAGGTGTTTTTGGAGTTAAGAGCCCGGTGCTCGAGACTGCAGTCCTGAGAGCGTCCGCTTGGTTAAGTCCCGACCCTAGGGCTTGACGGGCAAGGTCCTTCAGACCCTTAAATAATAATAATATGAAATAATATAAGTAAATATATGTGACGTGCGCCGAAGAAAGGGGGCTTACTCTGAAAAGTGAGATTTTTCAGGGCGAGCAGTCGAAGTCGGCCACTTACCACTACATTCTCACGAGGAAAGCGATAGGTAGTAGACGCGGCTCACGGACGGGTATAGATGAGACGCGGAGATGAAGTGGTGAGTGGTGGGAGGCGTTTCACGTGATCTCGAGCGAAGGCCTGATTTCTCGGGTACCTAATAACTCAATGATTAGCAATAATAACGCTTGAAAATTTTTTTCGATGGTTTCATTAAAAAGAGCAACTCAAAAACTATCGAAAGGTGTGAAAACCTCGATTTCGATTTTTTTAGAGTAAGCCCCCTTTCTTCGGCGCACTTCACATATGTAAATATATCTAATAATAAAAACATTGTTATATAAATACATAATATAATAACATAATAGTATAATATACTAAAGGCCTTTAACTTGTTTAAACACCAGCTGCAAGCTATTCACTGGCATCCTCAAAGAAAGGACATTAACATCTATCGAGCCGGTATGGAGTGCAATAGTTGAACAAAGTGGATGCAAGAGAGGTCTGGAAGGTTGCAGGGAGAACCTGTTAATTGACAGGTGTATTACCCACGACTCGATCAGGTATCGACGCAATCTGTCCATGGCTTGGATTGACTATCGTAAGGCATTCGATAACACGAACAATGAGCTACTTATTAAACTCCTTGAGTGCCTGGAGGTGCATAAAAAAATAGTGAGATGCATAAAAGAGCTTATGCTCTTGTGGCGTACAAGATTTGTCATAACATCTGACAAAAGACAAGCGACTACAAGCTATATCACATATAACAGGGGAGTCCTTCAAGGAGACTCTAAGTCCGATACTTTTCTGTATCTCCCTCTTGCCTCTATCTATTGTGCTTCCAGGCAAAAGCTCTGGATACCTATGTGGCCCGCTGAACAGTAGAAAATATAAGTTCAACCACCTTCTATACATGGACGACCTTAAACTCTTTGCTTCCTCGGAAGAGGACCTTAACATCCTTTTGGAGGCGGTAAATAGGTACTCTAAAGCGATTGGCATGAGCTTCGGACTGAACAAGTGTGACTGCGTCCACCTACACCAAGGAAGACTAGAAACCATATCATCGCGTGACGATCAGGATTTTCAACTCATAGGCGGAAATACCATTCAACATCTTGGTATTGGAGAAACAGATACATATCTTGGAATACCGTAAGCGGAAACCCAAAATGTGCGTGTATTAAAAATAGCCCATGGAAAAAGTTATCGCCAAATTCTCAGAAAAATGTAGGCTTCCGAATTATCTGGAAAGAATAAGATCCACGCGACCAATATGCTGGCCGTTCCTATACTGCTCTACACGTTTGGTGCTGTAACATGGAACGTCGATGAGTTGAAGCAACTTGACCGAATCACACGCAAGATGATGACAATCCATCGAAGTCATCATCCTATTACCTTCCGTACCTCGAATATACCTCCCTCGCAGAACGGTTCTAGCTACAGCCTGATCAGTTCTATATAGCACAGATTCTCTTATGCGACTCGTATGTAAACATGAAGTCGTCAATGCTGCGGCGTCTCTATACTGTGCCGCAGAGGAGCTTGGCCTCCCATTTGATTCCAGCGACACTACACATGGCCTAGCATCACTAACACCTTTGGTGCTTAAAAGTCGTGTACAGGAAGCAGAACATACGCTTCTACTAAGAGAACATGCTAACAAGCCCCTTCATGGTGAATTCTACGGCATTATACGTAGAGAAGAGCTCTCGATGGGTCTGTCCAACATATTTCTCAAGTCTGCTGGATTAAAATCGGAGACTGAGGGATTTCTTTTTGCCTGTCAAGACGGCGTTATAGACATCTTAGTTTACCGCGAGCGCATAATGAATGTACCTGTAGGCGATATCAACTACCGAGCGTGCAAGCAAGAGCCAGGAACACTTGGATATGTTCTCAGTGGATGCTCAAAATATGCACGCTACGGGTACATAGGGAGACACAATGCGGCCCTAAAGGTGTTATATTACCATCTTCGGCACTTCTATGCTGTTGATCTATTGCCCGTCTTGCCATACGCCCATGGGGAACTCGAGTCCGTTGTGTAAGATCTACTGGAATTTCTCATTCTCCATCACTCAACGTATCAGCGCTACGAAGCCTGATCTTGTCCTCCAAGATCTGAAGAACAAGATCATTTACGTGATTGAATTCTCGGCACCAGCCGCTGGTAATATCAAAGCAAAGGAGGAAGAAAAACGGGCGAAATATCAAGCACTTCTTTTCGAGCTGAGCAGGCTGTACCAAGGCTACAAAGTCCATCTTGTAGTTCTCATAATCGGCTGTCTTGGAGGTATGAAAGCTTCATTTATTAGCCATATTAACAAGATTCCGGCTTGCCAGCGTCAGGCTCATTCCATCGCGAACCGGATGCAAAAGGCTGTTCTTCTGGGATCACTTCATCTGGTTCGTCAACACTGTTCCTCATAACATTCTACAAAGATTGGTAGGTCTAAAAAAGTATTCAGAGGTTAAACCTTCATCGGGTGACGAAAAACTGTGCACGGAGCAACTGTGCACGCGCCCGTCTGTGCACGTCAGTGGCCACTGGTACAACTGTGCACGTTGTTGGCCACAGGCACAACTGTACATCGGGACATCTGTGCACGTCTCAAATTTGGCGTGCACAGAGGGGACACTCCCAACTGTGCACGTCAAAATGTCGACGTGCACAGATGGAACCCTACCAACGGTTCACGTGCACAGATAGGAGACTCTCAACTGTGCACGTCTCAATTTGCGAGGGGTACAACTGTGCACGGAACAACTGAGCAGTTGACCAACTGTGCACGTCGAGGGCCGGTGGTACAACTGTTCAGGCTCTGGACCACTAACACAACTGTGCACGTGCACAGATGGGACACTCCTAACTGTGCACGTGCACAGATGGGAGACTCCCAACTGTGCACGTCGAAATTAAGACGTGAACAGATGGTACCTTAGCAACAGTTCACGTGCACAGATGGGAGACTCCAACTGTGCACGTGTACAGATAGAAGACTCCCAACTGTGCACTTCTCCATTGATACGTTCGGGTTGTCAACACACAAGTCCACGTGCACAGATGGGAGACTCACAACTGTGCACGTTTAAATGAATACTATGAGATTTTTAACTGACAAGTCCACGTGCTTGGATGGGATACTCTCAACTGTGCACGTGCACATATGGGAGACTCCCAACTGTGCACGTGAACTGTTGCTAAGGTACCATTTGTGCACGTCTAAATTTCGATATGCACATTTGGGAGTCTCCTATCTGTGAACGTGGACTTGTGTGTTGACAACCCGAACGTATCAATGGAGAAGTGCTCAGTTGGGAGTCTCCTATCTGTGCACGTGCACATATGGGAGACTCCCATCTGTGCACGTGAACTGTTGCTAAGGTACCATCTGTGCACGTCTAAATTTCGACGTGCACAGTTGGGTAATGATATTTTTCCTCGTTTTTAATGTTTAACGTTAAAAAATATAAACTAACACTATATTCAAGGAAGTTACTATCATGATGCAACTTCATACTACAATCCACATGTACACTCAATAATCAATAGCGCAGGCACAAAATAAATAAAGTGTAGGTCCAAGGGACTGAACCCCTCTGCCCCTCCAGGTTTTTGATCAAATTAATCTTTTTGGCAATTTTTTATAAACAACATAGGGCGCGAATCTAAACTTCTCAGAACTTCTAATAGGGCATAAATTAAAAGTTAGGTCTTGTTCTTTAAGATGGTTATACTTAAAAAAATGAAATTTGGTTGCCCATATCGAGCGGTAACTCGCTCGACACGCCACGCCGCTCGGGTGGTAAAAAGTGACGAGCAAGCGCGCACGCAGCAAAAACCTGTTACCGCTCAAAATAAGAGACACAAAAAATTCTTTCAACATAATGTACATTGACTCCCTTTTTGTCAAAGAAGAAATAGAATACTTTCGGCACTGTGACCTCGGTTACGGTCAGTATTGTGCATTGCAAAAACCTTTACTTAAAGCCCTATTAGAAGTATCTCGAACGTCAAGTTCGCTCTCTACGTTGTATTTTTTTTTATAAAATAGCGAACAACGCATTTGACTTCAATTTTCTCACAAACTTGAAGTGATAGAAACATTTCGTTTTTGGATTCGGATTCAGCGACCCAAAATCTACGGTAAACACGTAATTTTCGTCCCGGTAGAATTAATAAAATTTTTGGAGGGTTTTGATGTTTTTTTTTTGGTATAATTGAAAAGAAGAATTATAAAAAAAATTCCTTTGGTGAGGATGTGTATTTAAAATATTTAGAATTTGCTACCTGATAATCTCATTTTCGAAAAAATGTAGTTTGATTTGTTTTGCTATTCTACCCTTCAATTAATCTTTAATTATTTTACATTATGTTTTAACAAAAATCAAAATATTATAAACAATGTATATGTTAAAAAACATTTCTTAATTTAAAAAACACCTAGAGATATTGCTAAGAGAAAGTCAACGGTACCTTTGATTTTTTTATAAGTTTAATTTAAACAAGTTTTACAAGTTTAATTTAAATAATTTCCACAAATCAGAGAACCATAGCCAGATCAATAGATGTCACAGGGCCAGAATGGAGGAGATAAAATCAACAGTTATTTTATTAATTCTTAACTATTGAGTGTTCATTGGAAGTTGGTTCATGATATTACCTTCATTCAGAAAGTGTTAGTTTATATTTTTGGACGTTGAACATTTCTTTTTTTTTGTTGTGTAATTAAAAATGTAAGATCAGGCATTGCTAAGAAGAATTTAGCGATACTCTCCGTCTTCTTATAGGCCTATCAGTTTTCTTTAAACAAATTTGACCAAATTTCAAGCCTATATGCATTAGGGGGAAAAGTACTTGAAGCGCGACCGAACTTATTCCGTGATCAAACTCAGCCCGTGGCAATAGTGAGTCCTTAAACATTTAAATAATAATTTTAATCAATGAAAAATGGATTTTAATTGCTTATATTCTAAAATATTGAGTTTATACCAAATTTGTCAAACAAAAGTTGAAATTCTAATAGAACAGCATATTTTATCTCCCATAACTTTTCCCAGAAAGACAAACTGATGCCAAAAAAGTCCAAACACAGAAAAATCATTTATTCTCGTTACAACTCTTGACGGTGCCATAAAGTTTCTTTCTTATAGGCACGAAATTCACGGTGGTAATTGTAGACAACTTAAAAAGTACATTGTGTTTATTCTTAATTTTTTCCATAAAACTGATTATATTTCTTCTTCCATTCAACTCCCCTCTTTGCAGCATCATTTACAACTTGCAATTTACTCACGATTGCCACCGCTCTCAAAAAACTGTAATTTTTAAGCTTGTATCATACTCGCTTAACATTTGCATTTTCGAATGATAAATCTGATTCACGATTTAAAGCATGAACCATTCTCAGTTTTGATACTCTTGGCGAACTTGCATTGAAAAAATGCTAGTTACGCGTTTGAAAGCGATATTTCTTAAAAAAAGAACTATGGACCATTCATCAAGCGAGAAGGATGTCAAAAGATATTTATTACCCAAAAATGTCTGTCCATTAATGAATTCTTCTTATCGAAGAAGAATATGTGCTCTGCGATATTTGCATTTTTATTCTCAGGATATACGCTAAAGCGTGGTTTTGTGCAGGCTCCGAAAAAGCTGCTATGCGTGTGATTGCGTTGAAGTTTTGCTAGGAGTTTTTTGGAACAAAGGACCAAGGGTGCCACTTTTTGCCATTCATAAACACATTATAAGAATAGATTAAGAATGATTTTAAAGAAAATAATTGCTAGTGTTGAAAGAAATTTGAACTAATTCAAAGAAAATGTTGACCGTTTTGAAGTATTCCTAACCTTTCCGGATTTTGAGTACGAATACCCCCCCCCCTCCACCCCCCTGTAAAGGGGAGGCTATTCGTCTAACAAAATTCTGGACAAATAGACACTTCGAGTTGGAAAGAAAAAACAGGATAAATGAAAATTAATTTCTCGTGAAAATCAGGTCGAAATAGGCAACAGATAAACCAAAAAAACTCATATATTCTTTAGTTTGGCTGACGAAATCTATGAATATTTTCCCCGTTGTAACCTGAAATATCAAAACATCACATTATATTTGAATTGGTTGAAATTCCTTTTTACACTAGAAATTAGTTTCTTCAAAATTTTTCATGGACAGGTTCCATCACTAAGAAAACCTTGATATACTTTTTACCATTTCTAAATTATGCATTTGCACATGGTTTTTGGTACGCTTGTGTGTACCTCATATGTCCTCACCAACGTAGAACTATGTTTATATTAAGAAAAAATTGCGCCCTCGGTCGTTTTTTCCAAACAAAAACTCCTAACTAGACTTTAGCGCAAACAAATATGTACATTACAGCTTGGGAAGCCAGATTGTGTGCTCTTTTGGCCGTAAAAGTAGTCATCGTGCCAAAAATAAGTTCTTTAGAAAAAAGCTTTTTATGATTTTGAGAATTGAAATAATATTATCAGTCATTTGTTATGAAAGAAAAGCAATTTTTTTACGGAAAAAGTGTAAAAAGTACGAAAAATTATTATTTTGACAATAGTTATTGTAACAATTGAACGATAACATTTAATGGCAAAAATCATTGGTCAAATAAATGTTTTTTGTACGTTTAAAAAGTTTTTTATTGAAAAATCATGATTTTTATTTTAAATATCATTATCAGTAATATTATTTTTATTCCTAAAATCATAGAAAAACCATTTTTTCAGAAATCTGATTTTTGGTATTACTCATTCAAGCCCTGAAGACGTCGCATTAGATTTTTTTTATTGAATTTTGCGAATAGAATCCAAACAGGGAATGGCTTATGCTTTAAATCGTGTGTCAAAGCAGCGGACTGGCCTGGGCTTTAGGGTGGGATTCGACTTGCGTCCTCCTTGGTACAGCGCACAGTGTGAACAAACATCATTTTTGTTTCAGAATCGTAGAACTTTTCATATGAATAACCTACAGGAATGAATTTTTTTTAAATTGTAGATGAATACCTACAGAATATAGGAAAATTGCGGAGAAGGTGCAAAAAATGATATTTGACTTTGAAAATCTACATTGAAGTTGACATTTTATGACCAACTTTTAGATTATCGATAACCAAATCTGGCCTGTAACTTGAGCTAGGACTTTCTGGTTCTGAGAAAAAGGCGATTGAACGTCCTACTCGACTTTTCTGAGGGCTGATCTATTTCTCCCGATTCATATTTTATTATTCATGATATTTTAAGGTTTACGGGGTCGTTTATTTCAAATCCGGGGTCAAACCCTACTGGAAAAGTCTACATAGTAATCTACATGTGCACCTATGTTAGGAAACCACATGGGAACCCATATGGGATCCTTGATGAATTCCTGCCTCAAATTACGATCTAAGATAGGAATATAGGATGGGAATCTATATCGGTCCTTATCATGGATTTTTATGAAGGTTCCTACATGAATGGGGTCTCAATCAATATTTAAGGAGTGCGCATAATTTTTCTATAAAAGTTACGGCTTGTAGTGTTTTATTTAATGGAGGTGTACGAGCTGTCATACTTTTCATTAAATAAAACTCAAGAGATGAAAGGAAAAATCAGATTGTGATATATTGTGAACCGTAAGCAGTTTCTTTAAAAATTCAGTTATTACAATAATATTATGCACAATGGTTACCATTCAAGTCTCATTCATTATCCTATCGCTTTCTCTAAGTTAACTTATAAACCCCTACTATGACATTCGAATCTGAGTCCTTAATATTTATATTCCTGAATCCTTAGATTCCGAGAATATAAATTATCCGCTCAAGATTCAGTAAAGATTCTACGTAGTTATTCGCCTTGTCGAAAGTGCCTAATAAATGAATCACTCACATCTTTAAACATTACATACAACAATATCTCAAGTCCAATTTAAAATACAATATCTTTGTCTACTTATCGCTCAATTTCTGGGTTCAATGTGGCTTGTAATCTTCCTCGTCCTCAGCGTTCCTGGTAGATAAATGATATATTCCTCTGCTTCCAATTATGTAGGCGTCCCCACTTAAGAGATCTATGAAGTCGTCGGTATCCAGAAATGTTCACCAAACTCAGAAACCACTCTCGATTCTCCAAGACAGTTTTCTCTTTCTTCCGGTTCGCCGTGTTGCATGTAATTCGCGAACCCTGAGGCCTCCCTCGAGCTTCTGCCTTGTCTCTTTGTCAATTGCCATTTTTCCACCTCTTCCCTTTCCACCTATCCAGCTGATACGTCATACATTCTCGCTACTTTGTATTACGGGACCCAGATTATAAATATGGTTATTACAGGCTGCGCAGTATTTTTTGGAGTTTTTAAGATTGCCGACTATGACATCAAAAGTTCTCAAACATATTTCATTTTAAAAAAGTTATAATCCCATGTGGGATTTCATGTAGGTGCATTTCACAGGTTTCCATGGCGATATTTATACAAGAAAACACATGTGGAAACCCACAAAATATTTCCCATCCTATTTCAGATCGTAATTTGAGACATTAATGCAGAATCGGATCCCATATGGGTTCTCACATAGGTACCTAGGTAGTTTACTATGTAGGCTTTTTTAGCAGGAACTATCAAAATCAAAATGGCGAATCCCATATGACTGATCAAACCTGTTAGAATAACACCGATATGACTAAAATTTGATATTGCAAAGTTTCTTACGTCACTGATTTCGAATCTAAGGTGAAACTGCCAACATTCAAAATAAGGCATCCAATATGGCGGATAAAAACTGCAGAACGATACGGACATGACTTGATATTACCTTTCATCCTTAAAAAGATAAAAATCAGGATCATTGCGAAATAGTTACTTTTATAAATGTTGCCATAGTAATAGATTTTATCAAAAATATCAATTGTTTTAACAGCTAATAAATAGTTTTTGGTTCATGAGATGTTATCGAACATAAAACGATATATTTTTATTTTAATTCTAAGGAGATTCAATTGCATACACATTTCCACACAGGAATAATCTATGGTAAGGTTTTTCAAGCTTCAATATGTTACTCTTCGAAGAAAATTACCTTGAAACCATACAATGTTTTAGATTACTTGTTCTTTTTTTAGTTATGTTTTATATATGATGATAAAAATAATTATCATTTAACAAAAATAAAGTTTCAAAATGACGAGCAACACTAAAAGTTTGAAGCAAAAATCAGGTCGCCCATTTAAAAAGTAAAAAATAAGTAAGAACATCTGGAGAAAACAAGTACATAATGAAGGATCCTCTAAAGCCACCAAGTATAGAAGAGTATTGGAAATGGATAGGCGTTTGGTTCGCAATATTTCTGAAGTATTATCGGCATTCAAATGTATTCAAATGTAAAAAGGAACTGAAATTGGGTAAAAACTTTTATATTTGCATGATTAGTCTTCAAATCTGGGCGCAACATAAAATTAAAGCAAATCACTTTTTAAATAATTAGATGAACTTGAAAAGTTCTGTTATTATTTTGATGCCATAAAACTATGGCGATACAAGATAAGGTTAGGGATGGCCAACGGTAGTTCCCTGACTCGCTTCTTTTCCAATTCTCGGAATGCTTCTCCGTGCTTTCTCCTCGCTTGCTCGATCGCTTGGTTCTCTCTCTACCGAAGGCGGTAAGAAAAGGGGATTGACAAACGGCAGATGTTGGCACTTTGCTCTTGCATGGCCATCCCTGGATAAGGGATGGTAAACACAGTATGCATGTCAAGTTAAATGAACAAGAATCATGTTTATTTGAGAAATCTGTATTTCATTCAATCCAAAAAAATAGAGGATTTAAATTTTTGTCCCACGATTTTGACATTTCGACCATTATGGTTATATTTACATAGTTTATTTGGAGAAGCAAGCTCGCATGCGTTAAAAACTATTAAAAGTTAAAACTTAAGTAATAATAAAAGGAGGAATCGAGCTAAAATACTGTGCACATTTCCTACCCCAAGAAACAGTATTTCGAAAAAATAAATTGGCTGTGTACAATAGGTTGGTCCTTATTTTTTATTTGTTATTCGTTTGCTTTCACTGGAGGAATTTTGTCGTGTACGTTAAACATTTTTTTATAAATAATACGAATATTTATACAAAAATATGATAAATAATCGAGGGGTTCACAACTCGATCGACGGAGTGTACACTGACTTCAATTGATTTCAGTGACTTCGTGTGAATTCAAATTACTTCAGCAAAGGTGTGCACCTGACTTCACGAGTTGTTAGGCCCTCGTAAATAATGATTTTTGTAAAAATTTTTGTAACTATATACAGCAGAATGTAGGGAAAAAATAAATAAAGTGTCTTGTCAATTTCGAAACGTACGATGGAGGCTTGCCTTTAAAATTAGCACAAGAATTTCAAAATTATTTTGAAAGTTATTCCAGTTTTTCGAGGGGGAAAAAAAAAACAAATTTGAATTTTTTTTCAATATGAGAGAGAAATATTTTTTATTAAAATAACAGATATTGCAACATCCAAAGTAAAAAAATATTTGGTTTGGGTCATATTCAAAAAATTATAATTTGAGGAAAAATTATATTTTTAGATCCCCGAATCTTTAAATTAAAAATGTAAATGAAAAAGGAGCGCCAGAAAATATTAAACAATTGTAAAAAATTAGGGTCTTCTACAAAGGCAACGCTTCCGCATTTCAATGGAGTATCCCACTAAAAAATAAATCATTTTTTATAATATAGTTTTACTCTCTAAATATACATACTTTAAAAAATTAATGAACTCCTATTTTTTTATATAACATTTGTTTAACTTCCGTTAAAAGTTGTATGATATGCAAAACGGAAAATTGAAAAAGAAAAGAAACAATATTTTGGTATAATAATTCTTTTTACTCACGAAAAAATATGATGGGATCAAAGGTTTTGAATATTAAAAACTGAGAGATTACGCGTACCAACGTTACTTCAATACTGCATCTATTAAAAGGGTTGAATATAAAAAAGAAAGCAATAAAAATGTAAGTTGAAAAATGAAAACGAACTTTTATCACCTATAATGTCTATAATGATATGAGTGATTTCGATTTTAAAAATTGTAATAATCTAAGGACATCAGAACGGTTTGAATAAACGACTGCACAAATCTATATCAAAAAAAAATTTAAGGGTGTAAGAACTTAAAAGATAAGAGGTAAGTCTTATAAAAAATAAATATTTTTTTAAACAGCAACAATGTTATTATTGGAACATGTGCAAGAATCCA
>CAKNXH010001907.1:92021-107573 GCA_932178445.1 Andricus quercusramuli | reverse complement strand
ATAATATTAAGTTATATAATAATGCAGTTCTTCAAGAACTATAATCGATAATTATAGATAATTATAGATTGATTATTTCATTAAAACAGAATGAAAAAATCTACAGAGACATGGTAAATTTTACTTAATTTTTTCTTTGAAAGTAACTTTTAGAAGAACACGAGATTTTCGTATAACATGTTACGAAACATTAACTACATTCATTATATTTACTATTTTCCTTTGTTATATAACAATCAAATCCAGAAAATACATTGATGATGGTAAAACTAACAATTTCCTTCCTCATTTCACATACGACTCTTATCGAGCAGAAATAACATGATTTAAGATTTTAAGGGTGATGTATTTGTGATGGGGATACAATTTAAAAATTAATAGCTCCAACATAGAGGCCGCAGTATGGACATTGAATGAAAAAATTATCAAAATAATATTCCGACTTATATCACTAGGTAACAAGATTTTGTTTATCATCAATTGATGGGACAATTCAGTATTTTTTTCCATAGAATACGAAGCTGAAGGCAAAAATGTTCTATCTTTTTGCGAATTTCAGAAAAACATATTTAAAAAGTTGTATGTGATATTGAACATTGAATCTTGAATATCTCCGAAAATATTGACGCTACAAAAATTTATGATGTTTTATCTAAGTATAAAATTGGGAAAAATTCATATTTTTAAATTTCCGATGCATTATTAATGTATAAACTGTTCAGTTTGAGTGACATTGATGTGTAATCCATAAACGCAGATTCGCAAAATACTAATTGAGAGTTTATAATAAATGAATAATTTGTTATTAAGAATTGTATTGTTATAAACAGCAGTCTAAGATATTGTAATTATTTTGAATAATTATCAAATGACTTTTGTCTGTAATTCAATTTGAAGTTATGAACAAGCATTATAAAAATAAATGGAAGTATATTTCTCATTATATTAAACAAAGAAAACCGCTGCGAAGTAATATGGATGTATTTACTATGGGTTTATTTATTTGTGCTCATTTTATAGTATTATGCATCCTCATAGGTATGAAAAAAATTTGCTTACTCATAGAGGGAGGCTTCTCTCTAACAAATGAAAAAAAATGGTGACTTTCAATATTTTGTGTTCTGTTACAATAAACAACTTTTTAACTTACGGCAATGTTATATTCCAAATTAAAACATAAGTTTTCTTCATAGAAACCATGTAACTTCTATTTAACTTTCTAAGTCGCTATTCATTAATCAATAATGGTCATCTACAGTTCGTCAACAAATCAATCCACTCTTCTGGAAGACGCGAACAATCACATCAAAGACAGTAGTGTTATATTCCCAATATAAAGAAAATCCTCTTATGGAAAAGGTAAATAATTTTGTTTAAAAATCTGAAACCGATATTGGTGGGTTACGGTAGGTCATGAAATGTTCTTCAATTCCGCAATCGATGCGCCTTGAAGACGCGAACAAATATATCATATACATTACTGTTGAATACCCACTATTAAAAAAGTTTTCCTCGTATCAACAAGATAAACAATATATTTTTTAATCTTATAAATCGACATTACTAGATCATAAGTTGTCATGGAAGGTACGTCAATAAATCATTCGACGTGACACGAAGACTGGAACAAACATGCCAGGTACAGTACTGTAGTATTCCAAATATGAGACAAAGTTTTTCTCATATAAACATAATACACAAATTTTTTTGAACATCAGAAATCGCTCCTGGTGGGTCATAAAGGGTTCAGCAATAGGTCGATCGACGCGTCTCGCAGATGCGAACAAATACACTATATGCAGTATTATTGTGATTTGAATATCAAAAAAGTTTTTCTCTCATAAAGAGATACTAGTGGATGATAAAAGATTCAACTATTGGTCGATCGATGCATCTCGAAGACCAGAATAAATAGGGGAATGTCGTCAGGGTTAGAAAGGTCTGAAAAAAGGAACACTTTTGCTGAACATCACAAATGGATTGAATGAAAAATGTTGTCTAGTTTGGCCCATCGCTGAAAATCGACGAAAAATTTGCTGAAATGATTGAATATAACCTTTCAAAATGAAGTGAATGGAATAAAGAGCCGTATTTGTTGCCCCGATTTGTCGCTTGCTTGTTTCGAGATATACTGCTGAAATGCAAAAAAAAAAAAAAAAAAAAAAACGACAATGCATGACTTCCACTTTATTTTCTCTTCAATTAATCAGATTTCACGTTATTGAGGTATTGTAGCATCGAAAAACTGACGCAGCGTTATCAACACCCTGATAGAAAAAACAAAATTCGACCGAACTTTTTTTTCTCCATCGGACATGCGCCTTAACGCATACAATCACGGTGGGCCAACCCATAACCAATATTTTTTTACCTGTGGAGTGGAATATATCACAGACTTTTTTTCACCCTTTGCATTGCTCTCATGTAAGTTTATGCAGAAAACGAATTGCACGGACGAGCAATGCGATGTAATCGCGTTGGAAGTGATAAGCGCTAAGTGTTCGGACGATGCGCAAAGCGTTTAAGCAACGCGCAAAGCGTTCATATAATTGCACGTTATCGAGCATCAAACGCAAAATACGATTTCAATTATCAAGAGGTGTTTGATTATCTGAATCAGTGATAAAAATAGCTAATTCACAAACGAATGACAAACGCTACTTTTGTTTAAGGGGTTAGGTTCAGTTAGGATTTTCAAAAAATCGATTTTTTATTGCAATTTCTGAAAGTACAACATTTCAAATATGTTGTGTTAAAATTTTATCGAAATCGGAACATAACTTACGAAGATACACGACTTTAACCCAGCTTAACTTCGAACGCGTGGGCCAGCATTTCAAAGGAATTACAAAACCGAACAGGCCTCTGTGGGACTTGGGGTGTATACTAAAACGCGCTTTTGTCGAAACCACGTTTTTGAAATCGGTGCGCATGATATCTCCAGAATGGCTCAACCGATCATTACCAAATTTTGATCAGTTATTTTTAACATAATTTTGAAGTACCTGAACGATCCATATTTCAGTTTGTAATTTTTTATTTTTTTTTTGACCGAAAAATTAGCGATTTTTTCAAGGAAAATAGAAATCTAGTGTTAACGCATCCGCCATTTTCTTGAAAATTAAAATATTGACATAATTCTTCGTTCAAGTACAGGGGAATATCGTTTTTCAACTAATCCTGTTGTATTTTCTGTTTCGGATTGTTCGACTGACCCTGACCCCTTAAAAGATTGCATTCTAAGTTCGTCGCAAAGCGCTTAAGTTAAATGGCCAGACAAAAGACTCCATACCCAGCGCTGCAATTTATCACTGATCAACCAGTTTATGTAAAGCACTTTGTAGCACCTTTTACAGAATTCTCCTTTTGTGCCAATGCTTCCATCCTACCTTCAACGCTAAGCTTTTAATAAAAGCACTCAAGACAACAAAATAAAATTCCATCATTGCTGTTTGGTTTTGATTCGCCAGTTTTAATCAAGCAGTCTAAAACACCCTATAAGAAATGCTTATCTCTTTCTAACGGTCCCACTTTAACTTGAACGCTAAGCGTTTAAGAAAGCATCTATACAACAAAATCAACTCCAAGCCTTGCTGTTTGGCTCGGACTATCCAGTTTAAGGCAATTAGTCTAAAACACCTTGTAAGGAATACTTATCTCGTTCTTACGTTCCCACTTTAACTTCAACGCTAAGCGTTTAAGAAATCACCCAGAAGCGTTTGCACGAAAGGAGAATTCTGTAAAAGGTACTTTAGAGTGCTTGACATAAACTGGTTGATCAGTGCCCAATTGCAACGCTGGGTATCGATTCTTTTGTCTGGCCATTCAACTTAAGCGCTTTGCGACGAACTTGGGATGCAATCTTTCAATCGCAAGTAGCGTGCGTTTGTGAGTTAGCTATTTGTATCACCGATTCAGACGAACAAACGCTTCTTGATTATAGAAATCGAATTTCGCGTTTGAAGCTCGATAACATGCAATTATATGAACGCTTTGTGCATTACCTAAGCGCTTAGCGTATCGCCCGAACGCTTAGCGCTTATCACTTTCAACGCGATTACATCGCACTGTTCGTCCGTGCAATTATTTTTCTACATAAAGTTGCACGAAAGCAATGCAAAGGAGAGCATAAACTAATAAATATCAAAAACTTTGAAAATTCCCTCGGGACCTTTTTTACCATGTACACGGAAAAAATAAGTTGTCGAAACTTTACTTGACTAGTGAACCATTCTAGGATAGGCCACTTTTTGTTTAGAATTTCGTACAATTTTGATTAAATAACCGCAGACTTCATTGAAAAAGTGAAAAAAGTCATCGAATTATTGGAAGACAATCTAGGAACATCAGTTTTCGAATTTGTATTCAGCAGTTTTTGACAAAGTTCTAGACAAGCATTCAATTTTTCATAAAAAGTCCTCTAGATTCCACAAGATTTGGAATACAATAACTCTAGCACAGAAACGAATAACTGATTTATAAGTTGTCGAAGAATTCGTTGACTGTCTTCTAGATATCGATATATCCTCAATGTACAGTCACATTGGACGCTTGTATTAACACGTAGTGACGCTCAGGTGAAGTGGTACACTCGAACTCCAAAGATACGAGCACTCTACAGATACGAGCGTCTCGACTCCAAAGAAGCGAGCCGAATTTTTTTCCCTCTACCCCCAGTATTTCCAAGAGTGAGGCGCGCGCGAGTGCGCGCTGATTTGAATTCGACGTTTGTTCATTGCAAATTGCATACGCGCGCGTGCGCGTAGTAGGCCTATGGGCGTTCTCACGCATTACCCCCAAAATCTAAACGTTGCAGTAGTGGGAGCCCGTTTGACGCTCGTATCTTTGGAGTTCCCGATTCCCGAACTTCTCGTATCTTTGGAGTTCGAGTGTATATGTATAAGTCTGAATGGAGTCGCGGTCACCGGCAATGAACAAATGAGCGCGGATTTAAATTTGCCTCTTCACTGAGATTTGTGCAAAATATTCAATGTGTCAAGTTAGCCGTGGGGTCTAGTTGTCAAGGATAAGTTGCGTTTGATAGGCGTTAGGTAGTTCGAATCCCGCCGACAAATTTGTTTCGAATTTTCATAGGTTCGTGTGTATCCGTAAAAATAAATATAACTTAAGCGTGAGTCTATGTGAATAAAAATATATTTAATATAACCGCGAAATATATATTTTTTTAACTTGGCTATACTGTTTTCTAAAAACTCGTTAGGAGTAATCGAAAGTTTCATTGACTGGCTTCGAAGCATTAGTGTATCAGTGTTTCAAGAACTCTATTCCTCTGGTCTTCACATTTTCTCTGAAATTATTTTGTACTTTCGACAACTCTTTCTACTTTTTAAACATGTATCAATCAAGGTTTGTGAGACGATTCTTCCAATTTATGACATACGTTTAGCCCTATCCTAGAGTGTTTGACTCAGTCATTCAAAATTTCAACAACTAATTTTTTCCGGGTAATTGGTGCGGGGTCCTTTGTAAAGTAAAAAAAAAAATCGCTGTTACCGAGATAAGTTTTGCATCGCTCGCACATTGTCAACGCTAGTGGTCAAAACTAAAAAATCGCAGTGGGCCGATCTAGACGACTAACCAAGCCTGACGACATTCCCCTACACTAAATTTAGTATTGTTGTATTTTGGATATAAAAAAAGTTTTCCTCATATAAACAAGGTAATTTTTTTTTAAATCCTAAAACTAAATAAAAAACCCTTCTAAATGGCCGATATAGCTCAAAAGCCTGTCAGATCTGGATATTAATCAAAGCTACAATTCATCCAAATTTTATAATCATAACTCTTTTTCTTTTCGAGATATGATGAACAGAAAAAAGTTACATGCACACACACGGAAATTAGGTAAAAACTTAGGTCATTACAAACATCCTTCTATGAGGAAGCAATGTAAACAACTATTAGTGAATTGTAAAAGTCAAATTAAAATTGAAGACAAAAGTACAGGTTTTTTTAAGAGAGAGGGCACTGATCGAGAGTGGACAGTTTCAGCGTTGTGAGTAAGCGTATGTTCGATGATGTGCGTGGTAGTAATTAGTTGGTGTCGAGCGTCTAAAAAGGGTGAATTGATTATCTTCGAGCGTTATTCCAATAAATCTTTGGCGTTGATCATAACAACGAATCACGAGTCTATTCGAGTGCTATCCTGTAGTGTTTCTAACAGTGATTTATATTAAATATATACATTAAATGGATGTCTGGTGTATTATTCATAAACTGGACCTAGATCGTGGACCTATAGAATGAATCTATTAAACAAATGAAAAGTATGAGCAATTTTTGAAAGGTTGAGGTACGTTTTTTTTTTGAAAATTTCAATTTGTTTGCCAATTTAGGATACCCACCAGTTCCCTTTTCCTCTTTTCCCCGTGTTATCCCTGTCTTTTACTGGTTTTCCCGGTCTCTTTTAAAGCCCATTTTTCGCAATCTTAATGGTAAATCCGGATATTTTGAGTGATGAGAACAAGATTTTGGTTATTATTCTAGGAAGAAAAGGCATCTGGAGGAATAATAGTACATAACTATATCCGAAAAACAATGTTGGTAGCAGTGCGCGCAGTCCGCCGCTACACGCTACTGCCCCCCCCCCCCCCCCCGCGCGCCCTGTGCAGCGGTTTCGTCTCCCCACCAGGCACGCGCGTGCACACATACACACACCCCAACGGGTGCCTCGCAGTAGGCAACAATGCGGGAATATATAAGCACTTTATTCTGCAAGAATTAAGAACATAATTCGTTCTCTTAGAACCATGGGCTCGGAGCTTACTTAAGTTCTGAAAATTATTGCTGCGGGCTGAAGATGGAGCTAAGAAACAACTCTAAGCGCAACGGTTGTCGATTTTCCCTGTGTTTTCCCTGTGACTTCCTCATAAAAAAATCCCTGTGTTTTCCCTGTTTTTCCAGAAATTCGGCACCCTGCAATTATATTTCGGAGCAGTACATTGACATTTTTTGAAAAACGTGATTGTTATGAACCAATGACATAAACAAATTCCCTGTTTTTAAAATTGTTGAAAGGTTTAGGTACTTTTTTTTGGAAATTTGTTTTAATTGGTTCTTCAGTGATATTTTGGAGCAGTACATTGAAAGTTTATAAAAGATGTGATTGTTATAAACAAATGGCATACACAAATTCGCTGCTTGTGGATTTTTTAAAAGTTGGAGGTACTTTTTTTGGAAATTGGTTTCAATTGGTTTTCCAGTGTTATCCGGGAGTAATACATTGATATTTTATAAAAAATGTGATTTTTATAAGCAAACAGCATAAACATATTTGCCGGTTTTGCCATTTTTTTAAATTTGAGATACGGTCTTATATAGCTATATACAAATTTAAACTAGCGGTGAATTCGATCTCGAGTGTTTCCACTTTGTTTGCATTTATAATTATATGGTGCTCATTTCTCGAGCACAAAATTTGTCAGAATTACTCTATTTGAAAATTTATGATCCAAAATTATTTTCTATTCATGCGTCAACTTTGAATTCTGTCGATTAAAAAAGTTTTTCTGTTTGAAACAGATGATTCAAATATTATAAATGAGCATAACTTCCCTACTCTTCAATAAAATGTATTAATATCGTAAGTCAATCGATTCGTCTCGAACCAAGGAATCTCTTATATTCTTGCATCAACTTTGAATTATGTTGAAGAAAAAAGTTTTATTGTAATAAATCGTATTTTCAATTATTATGCATTACCATAGCTTCCTTACTCTTCAAGATAAGGTATAATTATTATAGGTCAATCGATTCGATTCGAATCAACACATCTTTTCTGTCCTTACATCAACTTTGAATTATGTTAATGAAAAAGGTTTACTATAAAAAACCGATTTTCAAAATATACTAGAGTATCATACGCGCGCTCCGCGCGCGACCAATTTATTTGCATGTCATTATTGTATTTGGAAAAGAAGTTCAATAAAATACCATGAAATTAATTTTTACTTCAATAATTTTGATTTGTACACGGCTTCGCATGGATACCTTCTCACAATGCAGAATAAATAATTTTACAACTCTAAAACATTTTCATGCAACTTTGGAAAAAAACCTATAAAATGTCGGCGCGTACAAATATTCATGGAAATACACAGTAAATTATCTCGACTCGAGAAGAGTCCAGATCACTTCGGGCGCGCATAGCACTCGGATGGATGACCATCTGCGACGTATACGGCCGAGTTGTGTATTCGCTGCGTTTTAACCTCGGTTTTAACTAATGCCGACCAGGAAGTTTGACGGGAGGGTTTCTTCGACAAATTGCCAAACTCTTAATTTTCCAATGAAAATATTTTAAATAATTAATAAATCTTGGAAATTTGAAGAGCATAATGAAGTCATCGGAAAGATATTCTTAGTTAATTCTGTAAATAATTCACCCTATTCGTTGAAAAATAGCCAAATTCTGATTTTCTTATGAAAGTTTTTCAAATAATTAATAATTCTTGTGAATTTACAAAACAAAATACAAAAGATCATCGGAAAGACAATCTTAGTTGACTCCGTAAACAAATTGTGTCTATTCCTTGAAAAATACCCAAACTCTGAATATGTTTATGAAAAATATTTAAATAATGAATAATTATTGTGAATGTGCAAAGTAATGTACCTCTTATTTGAAATGCATACTTTGTTGCTTCCGTAAAAAAGTGGGCCTATTTCTTTGGACATAGACAAACTCTGAATATGTTTAGGAAAATTGTTTAAATGATTAATAATTATTATAAATTTGCGAAGTATCGTATAGTTCTCGCAAATACATTCTTAGTTGCTTCCGATTTGCTGATAAAAGTAGTTTAAATAATTATTAATGCTTGGGAATTTACAAAGTATCACAGAAAAAAGTTATCGGAAATATATTCTTAGTTAATTCTGTAAAAAAACGTAGCCTACTGCTTAATAAATAACCGCACTCTAAATTTGTTTATGTAAATTGTTTAAATAATGAATAATTCTTTTCAGTTGACAAAGCAACATAGAATAGAGTCATCAGAAAGACATTGTTAGTTGAATCCGTAAACAAATTGTGTCTATTCCTTGAAAACTACCCCAACTCTAAATATGTGTATGAAAATCGCTTGAATAAATAATAATTATTGCAAATGTGCAAAGTAATGCAGGAAAGTCTTATTGGAAATACGTACTTTCTTGATTCCGTAAACAAATTGAGTCTATATTAGTTTCAAAACAGCTACACTCTCAATTTTTTTATAAAAATTGTTTAAATAATTAATAATACTCGAGAAGTTACGAAGTATCACAAAAAAAAGTCATCGGAAACATATTCTTATTTAATTCTGTAAAAAAATGTAGCCTATTCGTTGAAAAATAGCTAAACTCTGAATTTGTTTATGAATATTTTTTAGATAATTATTAATTATTGTATATTTGCAAAGTATCGTAGAAATCTTGATGCACTAAACTAATTGATCCTAGTCGTTGAGAAATGGCCAATTTCTTGATTTCTTCACGAAAAATGTTTAAATAATTAATAATGCTTTGAAATGTGCAAAGCATCATATAAAAAATTCATCGGAATGATATTCCTTGTTAATTCTGTAAAAAATGTAGCCTATTTATTAAAACATAGCCAGATTCTAAATTTTTTAATGAAAATGGTTTAAATCATTATTAAGTCTTGCAAATTGACGAAGCAACATCGAAAAGAGTCATCAGAAAGACTTTTCATAGCATCATAGAAAAAAAGTATTCGGAAAGACATACTTTGTTGACTTCGTCAGCAAATTGCGCCTATTCCTTGAAAAATAGCCAAGCTCTCGATATGTTGATAAACATGTTCAAATAATTAATAATTATTGTGAATTTTCAAAGTATCATACATAGAAAAGAGTTATTTAAAAAACAATGTTTATTGATTCCGTAAACAAATTGAGCCTACTCGTTGAAAAATGGTCCAACTCTTAATCTGTGCATCAACATTGTTCAAATAATAATTAATTCTTTGAAATTTGCAGAGCATTATAGAAAAATGTCACCGGAAAAATATTCTTATCTAAATCTGTGAAAAATTGAGCCTATTCGTTAAAAAATAGCCAAATTCTAAATTTTTTAATCTAAATTGTTTAAATAGTTGTTAATTCTTGTAAATTTACAAAACATAGTAAATAATCAGCAGAAAGACAATCTTAGCTGACTCCACGGAGAGACTTTCGATATCAATATTTGGTACACACTGCACCTATAATTAAAATAAAATGTAAGAATTTGGGGATAATCGGAGTACTGTTATAAAGATTCCTACTATAATAAGAGATGATGGTATTTCTGTATGTATTATTATAAACTTGAGCGAGCAAAAATTAGTATTTACCTTAAGAAAAAGTCTTATTTACTGTTAGAAAATTGTGAGTGTGAAAAAGTGATAATGGTCAATAACAAGTTTTCTAAAAAATATTGTCAATAGTAAATATTTTAGGTAACATAAGTTATAAGAAATGTACGAAATTCTAGTATTCTCAAATATGAATGCGTATTGAAATGAGAGCCGCTAGTAATATCTGCAACCGGGATTTGCGAGAATTCTAAAAGACTATACTAAAAACGCCCGAAAGTTTCCGAGCTGTTCCGTCTATAGCCGAATACGCGACGACCAGGCCAGCAGACCGACTGCATCCGACTCGTGGCCTGTGATTTCCCGCCAAAGGTTTCAATTATACGCGTTTGTAGTACAAAAATGTTTGTAACTGATGTTGTAGGCATTGAAGCTTAAACAAATTGCAATTCGGAAATTATCAATAAAAAACTGCGAAACTTAATTTTTTACACTTTTATAAATTGAACAGTTCAAAGATTTCTGGTTAAAAAATATCAATCCACCCTATCGTTTTAAATGCTCTAAATTAAAACTAATCGTCTATTTCGATTCTCATTAATTAAAATGTTGAAAAATGAAACATGTCCCTCTCCCAACTCAATAAAAACGTTCAAAACCAAAAAGTGTCTCTTCCTATTTAGAAAAACTTTAAAACACTCTTTTAATCCAGACTAAATTGAAAATCCAAATTTCATCCCCTCATACTTAATAAAAATGTATTTGTTAAATTATCCTCCTCCTATTACAAAAAAAAAAATCTTTCCTCAAACTCAATAAAAACCTTAAAAATATAAATTGTACTGCCAATTTAACAAAAATTAAAATTTTCTCATTTCAAGCTTGATAAAAATGTTAAAAATACAATACTTCCCATTCTTCCACTTAATACAAATTTTAAACCAAAAAAGTTCCTCTTGCAATTGGGAAAAAAAGTAAATACCAAAATTTATTTACTTATATTGATTCTGGTCGTATCGATTTGATAATTTTGAATTGTTATTTAACATTAGAATAAAAATTGTAACGTTACAAGTTTAAATTTTTACCATTCAAAGCCTCCTGTTTCAAACAATTCAGTTTAAAATTCTTTGGTTTTGAATATTTCATTTATAATTTCTCCTTTTGCAATTTTTGTGATTGAAAAATGTCCAACTGAATGGGTTGAAAATTGAATATTTTAGACTAAGACAATATTTGGATAGGATTCTAAATTGAATAAAAGTGTGTGATTATGAATATATTAATTTTAAGTTTTCACATTGAAAATAATTTATGAAGTTTCAATCAGACATTTCAATTTGTTTAATTGTTATGGTTTTCGTATAAAAGAAGTTTAATTTTCAACGTTAAAATTTGTAAATTTTTTAATTTCGAACAGACTTAGAATCGTATTGTGAAATAATTATTGTACAATTTTTAACACTCTAACTACAGTTGAATTTAAAAAATCATTAATTAATTTATATTTACAGTTGATCAACTTAAAACATTTTTATAAATAATTTTAAATTTCTAACGCTTTTAATTTGTTATTCTTAAAGCCTTCAAAACTGAATTTTTAAATACTTCCAATTAAAAATTTCCGTTTAAAAATGAAGACATAAAATGGAAAAATTGTAAAGTAAAATATTTTAGAATTAAGCGTTATAAACTGAATGATGCAGTAATTGAAACAGTTAACAACAACTGAACTTAATATTCAAAAAAAGTTGAAATCGAACTTTTTTTAAATTGAATTGCCCGTAAATGAAGTTCACAATTCTTTGAATTTTAAGTTACTATAAAATAATTTGAAAAAAATTATTTAAAAAAATATCCAATATGTCAAAGGCATTTTTCGTTAAAAGTTGGATTTTTTTTAGTAGTTATTATAATTTTTCTAAAAGCTTGTACCATTAAGAAAGCTCTTGTCCTTCTATAAAGTTACTTTCATAAATTAAGGAACATCATTATTTGATTTTATGTATAAAAATTTCAATAAAACTAAACTAAAACTAATAAAACTTTTAATAAACTCAAGTAATTACAATTTAACCATCCACAGATATGCTTAACGATAGGGCTTTTTTTAGGTATTATGTTATACTTTGAAGGGATGTAGGATTACAATTGCTATAAAAATTACGATACTTAATACTTGAGTGGCTCCTCATTCAGGAAAATTATACCTTGAAAAAATCTATAGATACCTGGAAAAAACTGGGATTGCCAGAAAATTTTTTTATAGAATTTGAGTAGACGCCCTGAGATAATTCTAAAGATAATATTTTGTAATATTTGTATTGATGTGTTTCAACATATAAAATACTCATAAAATATACTTAATAATAGTATGAACTTCTGTGCTACTGTCTCAAGTGAGCTGATAATCACTTTTGAATTTTCAAAAAAAAGTCGCTGCCTGAATTCACTTCCTTATTACGCTGCTTTTAATTTTGTGTTTCAAATTTTGAAATAATTCTCAAGCATTCTTTCAATTCAGTTCTTAAGTTTTTGAAACCAAATTTGTCATGCAAATGTTTGCCGAGTTAATAGTTTATTAATTTAATTATAGTTTATATGCATATAAATGATCAATATAAATATATAATGAAGTCCGGGGCACCTGAAATTTTTGACCCAGCACTATTAGTTTCTCACAAGTAGCGATACGTTTCACTGGTTAGTATATAAGGGCAGAAAGAATCATAAGTCTCAGCGTAATGCGTGCGATTTATAGATATAAGATAGTTTTATATATGCGTATAGGTGTTAATATAGGATTCGTAAACAAACCACACTGTAGCCAGCGAGCGTCGTCAAAGAATACACAAATATATATAAAGATGTATTTGTAGCCCATGTAGTAGTGTGCGTTCATACACTTCCACCCGTCTTTCTTTTTGCCATGCGCCAGCCTGAAATACAAAATCACGTGACCCCCATTTTTCGTATAGTGGTTTAGAAAGATTGCAAAGCGTTTGTTTCGTTTCTTTCAGAGCACTATACCAATTTTCGTTATTTTGTGTGTGTAAGAGTCTAATATTCTTACGATTTATTCCAATCAGAAATATTAGTCTGCATTTTCATAGTCACTATTCGACTTTTTCTAACCCTACCTCGATTATCCCTAAATTCGTATATTTTATTTTAATTATGAATATGCGATAAAAGAAATATTCATACCAAAAGTCTCTCCGTGTCCGTAAGCAAATTCTTCTGAATCTGTTTATTAAAATTGTTTATATAATTAATAATTATTGTAAATTTTCAAAGTATCATAGAGAAGAAGTATTTGAAAAACATTCTTTATTGATTCCATAAACAAATTGAGCCTATTCTTTAAACAATAGCCAAACTCTCTACTTGTCTACAAAAATTGTTTGAATAATGATTGATCCTTTGAAATTTGCAGAGCATTTTAGCAGAAAGTCACTGGAAAGATATTCTTACTTAATTCTATAAAAAATGGAGCCTATTCGTTAAAAAATATCCAAACTCTCATTTTTTAATTGAAATTGTTTAAATAATTCGAAATTATTGTGAATTTACAAAGCAACATGGGTAACAGTCATCGGAAAGATATTCTTCATTGAATTCGTAAACAAATTGAGCCTATTCGTTGAGAAACAGCCAAACATGGAAGATTTGTATGACAATTGATAAAATAATGAACAATTATTGTAAATTTGGAAAGTCTCATAGAAAAGACTCATTTTTAATATATTCCGTTTGGTTCTGTGAAAAATGGTAAAATTCTTAATTTGTTTATTAAAATTGTTTAAATAACAATTATTTCTTTGAAATTCGCAAAGCATTATAGAAAAATGTAACCGGAAAGGTATTCTTATAAAATTGTTAAAATAATTAACGATTATTGTAAATTTGCAAAGAAACATAGCAAAGACTTATTTTTAATACATTCTTTTTGGTTCTGCAAACAAATTGAGCCAATTCGTTGAAAATAATGATATTATATATAATAATTCTTGTAAATTTACAAAGCAGCATATAAAATAGTCATCGAAAAGGCATTCCTAGTTGACTCCGTAAACAAATTCTGCCTCTTCCTTGAAAAATAGACAAACTCTGAATACGTTTAGGGAAACTGTTAAAATAATTAATAATTATTGTATATTTGCAAAGTATCGTAGTAAAGATTTATTGGGAATACATTCTTTCTTGATTACCTAAACTAATTGATCCTATTCGTTAAAAAATGACCGGGTTCTTAATTTCTTTATGAAAATTGTTTAAATAATTAATAATTCTTGCGAATCATCATACAAAATGGTCATTGGAAAGATATTATTAGCTAATTCTGTAAGAAAATTGTTAAAATTATTATCAATTCTTATAAATTTACGAAGCAACATAGAAAAGAGTTATCGGAAAGACATTCTTCGTTGATTCCGTAAACAAATTGAGCTTATTCGCTTATGGAAACTGTTTAAATAATTGATCGTTCTTATGAATTTACATAAGCATCATAGAAAATAGTCATCAGAAAGACTTTTCTTAGCATCATAGAAAGAAGTAATCTGAAAGATATCGCCTTTCGCATCTACGAGTCCCAGCCTAAAACTGGATAGAACTGGATTTAAATGAAAACTAAGTGTTGAAATGAATGAAATCAGATTTTCAATTGCGTAATACTTCTAATTTTGTTTTCAAATAAAAAATTAACAGAATTTATTATAAAAAATATAAGCACAAACTTTCCGAAATGCCAAAGGCTTTAATTAATAAATATAAAAGGTACTCAAAATTTGGAAATTTTCATACATTATGAATTGTAAATGAACTGTGACTGAAACGTTAAATCGAAAATGAATTTTCCAAAATACGAATGAAATATTTAAAATATTCAAAAAAATGAGTCAAAGGAATCATATATACCGAAGTGTACCATTGTACATGCACATACTTCGCCGAAGTTTCTTATGAAAACAAACATCTTGAGTTCAAATGAACACAGCTCGCCCATCGTCGATGAGATCACCTTATGCTTATCATCGACTCATCACTGGTAGCTATTTTGGCTGTTGGCACAATTTAAATTTGGCAGAATATGTGCTGGACCTGGAGCGCGACCGGTGCACCCGGATCGTTCACTCACCAATGTTAGTTATTTAGGATGTTGGCGCAACTTGGATTTTCAAAAACTTCTCGTAGAATATGTGCTAAACTACCTGGTGCGCGACCCGGTGAAC
>CAKNXH010001907.1:56944-70100 GCA_932178445.1 Andricus quercusramuli | reverse complement strand
GGCGACCTCGCAGAGTATGCAGCCTTATCCTTGCATGCGGGGCTCTAGAATGACGGATGAACACTTTCCCTAGCTGCTCTTGGGAGCAACAATGACACCACCAAATCATCAAAATATTGCAGATGCGGTTCAAAACGATCAAACCCCCCACATTAAGTGGACGAATTAACTCAAGGATGACTTGCTAAGCTGCTACGATGCCAGCATTATCCCTGCTCACGAAGGCTTTATGGCGCATATGCACACTCTGTGGTGCCATAAGTACCCAGAGATTCCGCACGTTTCGCATCAGTCATTGCGAAATCAACGTGCCTACCTCTTGAAATATGGATATGTACGTGGAATGCATCCCCAACCGCTGCTTGATCAAGCTGCAGACGAAGATGAGGAAGCGACATTAAGACCAACCGCGGAAAGCAGGCACCTTCTGAGAGATGATCGCGATTTAAGGACATCCTAACATCTACAACCACACACTGAACAAGTCAAAGCTGCTGACAATAAAGCCGCATGTTGTTGATAAAATAGGGATGATATCTGAAGCAAGGAGGAAAATAAAGAAGAGGGAGAAATGGATCAGGGAGAATCAACAGTTTCTTGTTGACCCATTGCGCCTTTTCAGCGATCACCCTGTTTCGGTTGAAAACCCACCCAAGCACAATCAGGTAAGGACTTTTTGAAGAGAGGTATACAAGAACCCGAAAACACTGGAGTTGAAAGGAGATACTAATAATGTCATCCGTTTAAAGGAGTTTTGCGACAACCTCATAACATTTGAAGGAGGAATGTCCATGAATCAATGCAGAAGGGGTGAGGAAAGCGTACGAAGAAACGGGTACGAAGAACTTTTCTCCTGCAGGACCAGATGGTATGAAGAATTTCTGGTGGAAGAAGTTTACTTCTATACACCAACATCTGGCCCGTATATTCACCTTATATTTAAAGTCGAAAACGCCCTTTCCGCAACAGAACCGCCGAGAATGAGAGAACCTGCTGATTGACAAGTACGTCTGCAACGACGCAGTAGCCCATCAGCGCGTCCTATCAATGGCCTGGATTGACTATTGGAAAGCTTCTGATTAAACCTCCCATAACCCTCTGCTTTCTTGCATCACACGTCTGCCTCTATATCTCGCACTACGAAATTCTCCTGGATACCTATGCGACGACACTAATCACCGCGAACAAAAGGTCATTCATATATTTTACATGGATGACCTGAAGATCTGCATATGCTATGTTAAAATCGCACATACACTATGGTCCTACTTTACTCGTTTGGGGTGGTTCAATGGACAAAGAACAGCCTTACGGCCCTTGATATCGCCAAACGTAAGATCATGCATATGCATAAGAGCTTGCATATCAAATCGTCCGTTACGCGATTATACATCTCACGCCTTCAATTCGGACGCTAACATCTGTATTTCCAATGGTATAACCGTCGCAACTCCCTCATAAGATTTTTATACCTCTCTTTTTTTCTTTTTCCTTGGCTGTGACGTTTTTGTCAGCTGGTGCCAAAAATTCGATAACGAACATGGTTCGTTTCTCGAAGTCAAGGAAAACTATGTCAGGCCTCGAGTGCGCAACAGAAACAATTGTCGGGAATATGAAGTTCCAGTATACACGGCACTTCTCATTTTCGACAATTGACTCTATTGCCCTAGGAGCGTTTAGCGGAGCGGTATTTGGGCCCATTTCGTAAGAGTGACAGAGATTGTAATAAAGCACTCTTAGTGCCGCATTGTGCCTTTGGATGTAGGTCGTTCCCGCATGAGTTGGACAACTAGATAGTATGTGTCCTAGATGCTCGGGGTGTGCATGACACGCTCTGCAGCTATCATCGGAAATATCTTGGCTCAAAATTTGGCGACGGTATGCTAGAGTGGAAATGACACCGTCTTGACACGCCAAAATGAAACCCTCCGTGCCCGACTTCAATCTGGATGATTTAAGGAAAGCATTCGTCAGCTCATACGACATCGACCGATCCTCCACATTTCTGTGGAAGATGACGTGCATCCTCTTGTCTAGGAGCTCTTCGTGGAAGTTTTTCTCCTGTGCTTTCTTAATCTGGGCCTTCAGAAGTGAGAATTCAAGATGGATAAGATTTAATGCATTTTGCTCACCCCTGGTATTTAAGTCAAGGCCTAGTGTCTCAGCAGCCTCCTCCGCTGCTTTGTACAAAAACGCCCCTTTGCCCGCTTCTTCATGTTTCCTGACCATTTTAAGAAGAGGGTCTCGTCCATTTGCAACTATATGTGCTGTACCCAGAATAAACCTGTTGTGAAGACATTCAAGATTCAGTATTCCGCGACCACCTAGGCGGCGTGAGATGTAAAGTCGCGGAACAGAGGACTTAAGGTGCATACTTTTCTTCATGTGCAAAACCTTTCGCGTCCCGATATCAAGGGATCTGAGCTCGTCATTTAGTCCGCATTAAACTCACAAGGTATTTTCCTTATGATAGTACAAATTCAACAACTAATTTGCAAAAAATATAAGTGTGGGTTTTTTGAGAAAATCGAATCTGAAAAGAAATCGTAAATATCTTAATTAGGTCAAAAGTTATACGTGTTTAAATAAAAAATTGTGGTTTTTTTGAAAAAGAAAGCCTAAAATTCGAATACGCATAACTCTGTAAAAAAATTTTTTTTCACAAATCGCAAAAACACGTATCGCCTAATTTCCTTTAAAAAACAACATATTTTGTTCCCGAGAGATTCTGCGACTTCAAGTGTAGAACCTGCCTGATTTGAAATGGATACGGTCCTTTGCAATTTTTTTCAGGATTGTTAGCAATTATTTTCTAAAAGATAATTCATGTTTTATTCACCCTATTATTATTATTATTTTATTCACCATTTATTCATGTTTTATTTAATTCATGTTTTATTTTTATCCATGTTTTATTTGACCAATAGATCGAAAAAATTTAACATCAAAAAATTAATTTGTTCACCCCTGTCTTCGGAAAAAATTGTTACTGCCTTTGTAAATAGGGAAAGATTTTTTTCGAGTTGAAATCGTTCTAGTGACAAAAATGCACTAGAAAAAAATTGCCAAGAGGCAGGAATCGAAATTGGAAATACAGCGAATTAAAATTTTTTTTTTTGGTATTGAAAGAAATTATCTTTCTAACTTGTGGTTCAAACATTTTTCTGAACATGTGTGTGGTTTTTGACATAGAAATAAACTAGAACTAGCACTTGGCGATACACGAAAAGGCGACCTCTGGCGGCCACTACACGAGACTCTAACAGCTGGCTCGTCCTAGAGTCGGATGTGATTTAGTTGGAACAATTTTTTTTATATCTTTTATTATTGAATGACGGCATTTAACGTAGTTTCCTGTCGGCTCTTGCATTTCTGAAAGTTTGAGGCCGATATTTTACGTATAAAAAAAGTTTGAACGTTCGAAAAATTTCGAGGTTCAGAAAAAAAATGTGACAATAGTCTCCCAGTTTTAATTTGTTCGGAAATAATTTTTAGTGAAGTTCCTACCCAAATGAAGTACTTTAACGTACTTTATTGTATTCTAATACATTTTCCAAAGATTCAGCTCGATATTTTATTCTTTAAAAAAGTTCTCAGGTTCAAAAAAAAATTCAGTAAACTGATAAAGTGAGGTCGGCAATATAGGTATTTGGCTGTGTCACATGCCCTTAAGCGAGTTCTAAAAATAAGTTTATCAAAAAAAGAAAAAATACGGAGTAACTTATTTACACAAGATACCATTTCGAGGGTAGGCCTTTCAAATACCTTAAAATCAGATTTATTTTGGTTGAATACGTATCTCAATATTATATCTTTTAAAACGCTTGCTCCTGAGAATTAAACTACATACTTTAAAAATAAAGTTACACATATTTTCCATACAAAATATTTTCAAGTTTATAAAATTAAAAATGTCTTGAGGGACAAGTTTAAAAACAAAAAGAAAGTACTGATTTTTTTGCTAAAAAAGACATTTGGATGGGTGACCCTCAGTAAAGCAAAATATTTAAATTTTTCATTATAGCCTTACTAGACATTTACCCTCGGCGTCAAACCTCCTGCTCGACAGCATTTAAAACACTACTAGGCGTAAATCATAAACGCTCATCCATCCAAACCTTGACCGCGCTCGAATCGAGATTCACCGCGCAGTTGCTACTGTCAGTTAATTAAAAATTAAAATACAGATATTCTCACCTTGTTACCATTCTCACAGTAACCTTGTAAAAATTGGCGGCAGATAGGAGTGCTCGATGAAACTTTAACATGCAGATATGGGCAAGCATCGCGAGTACAGCAGCCTTCCAAAAAGTACTTGCATGTTGGCATTTTCTCGGGGCCAACATCATGAGACAGCCCACAATGATCCAAAATACATTTTCCCTGGAGAAAACTAAATTCATACCAAAATTTTAGTTACGAGAATCCAAAAACATTGCGAAGCAAATATCTTAGAGAATAAAGAAGGAGAATTATTAAAAATTCCCACCACGATTCCAGCTGTTTCAAGAAAATCCGTAACCATGGAAGGTCTACACTAGTGGCCGGTAAACTTTTTGCTCATTTTTCAGGTAAGGGCAGGGTTGACCCAAGACATTTTTTTTCGCTTGCCGGGCTTTGTTCGTCAACGCTACGTTTTTCCTGATATGGGTTAGCTTTCCTCGGCGGGGGTTCATTGTTAGAAGGGATACTCAATGGGAATAATAAGTGACAAATTAATTTTGTTTTACATTCTTATATTAGCGATTTAAGGGGTAACACCACTCGAGAGGCCGTAAACAAGACTAACTTTGTGAATTATTTTTGAGAATATTAAAAAGGGAATAGGATTTTTTTTTAAAGTGGGTGTTTAAGCATATATTGAAGTATGGAAAAACATTTTTTTGTTTACATTTCTATACAAAATGGCGCCGATGCAGCTGATTTTGCGAAATGCCTTTTTTAAAACGTCTCCACAGGCGGATGGATTACTTGAAAAGTATGAGACTTGGAACGAAAAACAAAAAAAATTCTAAATCTGTATACCATTGGCTAAGGTACTACGTAGGGGTTTTTGTTTAAATCAAATTTTGTGAAAATGGCGCGACTTTGAAAACAAAAATCGATTTTTTGCCAAAAAAAAGCTGAAAATTGTTTATAAAATTAAAAGTTTACGTCCAATCAAAAAACGGCTACGTAGTACCTTAAAGAATGTAATTGTGAAGCTACTGTCCAAATTTGAAGTCAATCCGTTCACTGATGCCCGAGTAATCTGTCCGCCCAGTTCGAAAAATGTGGTTTCGAGAAAAACGCGTTTATAGTTTTACTAACAAAAAATCCATGAAATCTCATTTATACCTCTAATCTGTGATGCCTGCACAGACACACCAATACTATTTTTAATAGAAATCAGCGCTCCCTAGTTGACACTTAAGGAACCCTGATGACCTCCTGATAAGCACTTAACCATTTCGACAGGTAAAAGAAATATAAAAGCGTTGGATCCGAGTGCGCCGCTGGAGCACTCAATGCACACTTCGAGGCGCTTCGGTGAAATCAAGATTCCGACCTGTTAAATTTTTTTGTTGCAATGGGACCAAGTGCACACTGTTTTTAGGCCCCTAAAGTACTTAAGTACTTAAGAAGTTAAAAATCAATTTTTTGATGATATGTGATGAAAATTCAATTTGAAACTAAAAGTGTTATACTTAATTGATTTTTAGTTTTTTAAGAAGTTTTTAAGATTATTTTCGAACGCGAAAATTCAGAGATTTTGAATTTCGAAGTTTCAAAATGCTAATTTTCCAACTTGAGAATTTTTATTTTTTAATTTTAATCCCCGTTACTGGAACCGCTTAACAAAGGAAGCATCCGTGGCAAGTAAGACCTTCTTGGCGGCAGCAGGTACAGCCACGAGATTTTGACTCGAACCGCCACGGCGCACAGTGGACCTTTTTTGAAATTCTGTCTCAAAATCGTAGAACTTTGGATCGGAATGACCTAGAGGGATATTTTTTATTTAATTAAAGAAAAAACCTTTCCGAATATAGAAAAATCATAGAGAAAATCAGAAAAAAAATTGTGACCTTGAAAATCTGTGTTGAAGATGGAATTTTTTGCAAAAAAATCGTTTATTGAATACCAAAAACGCTTAGATCTTACATTTCATGTGCTATACGTGTTTTTATATAGATTTTTGCATGCCTAATCCGAATCTGACATGTAAATCGTTGTAAGACAAAATCCAAAATGGCAGAGCCAATATGGCATACTAAAATTGTAAAACGAAACCGATTTGACTAAAATTTGCTACAAGGTGGTTTTTCAGGTCGCTGATTACAAATCCAAGGTTAAAATTAAATAATTAAGAATGATGGATCCAATATGGCGGACCAAAATTGTAAAAGGAAACCGATGTGAATAAAATTTGCTACAAGGGGGTTTTTCGCGTCGCTGATTTTAAATCCGGGGTCAAATTTGGAACATTCAAAATGGCGGACCAAATAAGAAAAGGGGACCGATTTGACTAAAATTTGTTACAATGGGGTTTTTCGGGTCGCTGATTTCAAATCCGGGGTCAAAATTGAGAAATTCGAAATGGTGGACTAAAAGTGTACAAAAAACCAGGTTTGACCGCTTTTTTAAATTCTGGAATTTTGACTTTGGATTTCAAATCAGCCACCTGCAAACCCTCCAATAGGCTATTTTAAGTAAAATAAATTTTGTTCTATAATTTGAGTCCACCATATTGGATCCGCCATTTTGAATTTTTCAATTTTGACCCCGGATTTGAAATCAGCGTCCCGAAAAACCCCTTTGTAGCAAATTTTAGTCACATCGGTTTCCTTTTAAAATTTTGGTCCGCCATATTGGATCCACCATTTTTAATTTCTTAATTTTGATCTTAGATTTGTAATCAACCACCTTAAAAACCACCCTGTAGCAAATTTTAGTCAAATCGGTTTCGTTTTACAATTTTAGTCTGACATATTGGCTCCGCCATTTTGGATTTTGTCTTACAACGATTTACATATCAGATTCGGATTGGGCATGCAAAAATCTATATAAAAACATGTATGGCACATCAAACGTAAGACCTAAGCGTTTTTGGTATTCAATAAACGATTTTTTTGCCAAAAATTCCATCTTCAACACAGATTTTCAAGGTCACTTTTTTTTCTGACTTTCTCTATAATTGTCCTATATTCGGAAAGGTTTTTTCTTTAATTAAAGAAAAAAATATCCCTCTAGATTATTCCGATCCAAAGTTCTACGATTTTCAGATAGAATTTCAAAAAAGGTCCACAGTGCGGCAGCTAGGGCTGCCGCGGCAGTAGTTTGCCGATCACTGTAGTGGAACTCCGATACCGTGTCGAAAGTCGAAAATCGAACGGACCTCTTTTTCTAACGTGTGGAGATAGAAAGAGAGGTTCGTTCGACTTTTGACTTCGAAAAAGCATCGGAGTCCCACTGCTGATCTACACGTTGGTATTTACAAAAACGTAAAAGATTTTGTGGACCTTGCAAGTTTAATGAATAAGTAGCGCGAAACTGTTTCGATAAATATTTTTTAATTAGGCTGTACCGATTTCATTGAAATGCGGATAACAGAGAAACCCTGAAGTAAGCCAGTAAGTAGCAAAGCTTATCCAGAAACTACTAAAGAGCGCCAAACACTTAGAAATATTATTAAAGAAATAAAAGAAGCAGGAATTTCTACCAATACAAATTCCTCATATGCAAGCTCGGTTTTATTGGTTAAAAGAGCAAATGGCGAACCTCGAATGGTCGTTGATACCCGTAAATTAAATAGCCAGACTGAACCGATTCCCTTTTAGTTACCAAATCTGGACGATCACCTAGCAATGTTGAACGGCGCGGAATTGTTTATCACTCTCGATCTTGCGAATAGTTATTTACAAGTTCCGATTGCGAAAGAGGATCATCATAAAACAGCCTATATTACAGCAGCTGGGACAGGGAGGGTATGCTGTGGGCACTTTCTCATATATATAGAGGGTGCTTCAGCAATACCGCTTCAGAAGTCAGTTGTTGAGAGGCTTCAAGGTGTGGCGTGCCAGACCAGCTAGTAAGCTAGATAGGAAGCATGTTACTCCGGAGGCGATTTGAAGCCTGACGGGGCGAAGGTCTAGTCAGGGCAATAGCACCGCAGGGATGCCTTGGACAGCCAAGCGACATTAACTGCATTTGGGAAACCAGACATAACATAAGAGCTGGTTTGGGAATGCAGAAAGGCATTAAACCAACTTGCAGAAAAGAACAACGTGAATTTAATATGGGTTCCTGGTCACACAGGAACCAAGGGGAACGAAAAGGTGGAGCAGTTAGCAAAAGGCGGCTCAGCAAGTGAATCTATAGGATCGGAGCCGGTACTGGGACCAGCGTCTTGCTTCATCGGGACGGCCATAAAAAGCTGGATCTGGACGAAGCACTGGGAATACTGGGAAAAATCCCAGGTTTGCGACAGGCGTAAGCCAGCCTAGGCTATACGTACAGGATGGACAGAGCCAGGAAAATACTAGGTTTACCCAAAAAAGTCATAACGACAGTTGTTCGGATGCTTACAGGGGACAACCACCTGAACTATCACATGCACAAGATGGGGTAAAACCGCATGAAAGAGTGCAGGCAATGTGGAAAGTATGATGAAACATCCCTGTATGTCTTATGCTTGAGCGCCAGGGGACTGCAACGGGGCTCTCATCTCGCATATGGAATAAACTAAACTAAAGAATTATATTATTTTAACGGAGAGTCGATACAAATCCTTTCTCAAACATTAAGGAATTAGTTTATAAAAGAGTAGGCAAAGTGATTACAGACTAAAGTGGAAAGTTTATTTCTAATCCTATTTACAGGGAAAATTATTCGTTGTTGTAACTCGCGTGACTTGTTTCTCTACTATAATAATAATAATTATGAATGAATTATTTTTTCATTATAATCCGTCGTCCTTTTATATTCGCGAACGGGCAATATAAGCTATTCCTCTTATTTCGTCAGCTTTGTCTAGTGAAATAGCCTACTTCTCTCATTTTGTCAGCTTTATCGGGCGAAATATCCACTCCGTAAATTAAAAGTGAATTTCACAATTTTTATTCGAATATCAAAAATATCGAAGACCAAAAGTTTTTTACTTCATAAAACCAAGCATCTTGTATTTTCTCAAAAACGTTTTAACTTAATATTCAAGATAAGTGAAAAAAACACTTAATAAAATTTTAAAAATGCAAACGTAATATATATGGGGCATTATTTCTCAACTGCCCCAACTTTAAAAGTCATGTTCTTCGATTTTCTTTAAATTCTGGGAATATGTTCACCTACCTAATAGTACTTAATCGACAAATTTATAGACCACAAAAACCACCCATCTCCAAGTGATGGGGGTGGCATTTTCAACCCCAACGCCTGCACGGGTATTTTTAAAAGCTTGTAACTTCCTTTCTATTTTAGCAATTTGAATTTTTGATGTACGCCTTTTCTTTTCACCATTTTTCTTACTATTTTTCTTTTCTTTTGAACTTCTCTCCCTATTTAAGGTACGTTTAGGGTTAGGAAAAATGTCACTCTTCTCATCATAGGAAAATCGTTTAAGGTTCAGCTGTCCCTTATCACTAAGGATGAAAGCATGGTACTTGAGAGTACCGGGTATTGTGACAGACTTACTGAACCGATCTGCTAATTCCAATGTCATTGCTGAATGATCATCTTTAGAACTAAAGAGTACAACTGTTTCCTTTAAATTTTGTCTGGCCCATTTATATCAATTACGAGCACTTAGAATCTGCTTATCTGCTGGACGTTGCAAGCTGGCTCTTGGTGCAAGTCGCTTTAAATTTCCTCCGATTCCATCGCATTGTCCTTTTCCATGCGCTGTTGGATGGAAAGTCCAGTCTGCTGGAATTTTAAAGTGTTTTTCGTGGCAGGAAAGATTGGGGAAATTATACTTATTTTTTAAATGCTACGGTGCTCCATCTGTGACGTAATGAAACTTTACAAGTTGAAAATGCTTCTTAAGATATTCAATAATTAATTTTTTACAAAGATAAACAGCAGCCGTGTCATGGTGTAAGTTATAGGAAATTATAGCCATGCTCACATGCTTCAATTCATCTTCGTCTGTGTAGTAGATAACTACTGTGAAAATGGATGCCTGATTATTATTCCAGTGAGAAGACTGGATAGCATTTTGAAAAACGTAAGCATAATTTTCCCTGAAATCAAACATGATTAAGAAAGCTCCAATCAATAGAGTATCTTTGAGATTTCTGATGAACGATGCTTGCATCCTGGCACAAAACTCATGAGATTTCAAGTTCATAAGTTTTTCGCAGAATCGCTCTATGAAGATATCGGTCTCAGCTACGTCAGTTACCAGATTGCTCCTATCTGTTTGTTGCCAAATTTGATATTTTAACTCAATGACGCAGTTTTCATCCAGAAGTTCAGTCAGGTGTTCCTTCAGGATATCAATGCCAGGACAATTTTCGCATTCGCGAAAATACCAGATTCATGAAAAATAGATCATTAAGACATTGCGGAATTTTCACCTTGATGTAAATCAGCAATAACTAGTAGCCATAATAACGAAAAAATAATAAAAATAATTTCTTCAGTTTTGGCTTCAGAATAAGTTGAAAAATTGTAAAACAAATTAGTAATCGAAATTCATCTAAATTTACAAAATCAAGCGCGACAACCAAATCGCGCGCCGTGAACGCGCTCAAACTTTTGAGTTTCCATTAAACGCTGAACAGAAACGAGCGTGAAGCACAGGGTTTACATGATTTTAAAACTAAATATCGAGCGCGAAGCGCGAGTGTCTTGATGAGAATGTGTTCCTTCAGGTCGATAGAACCTTAAGTAAATTAGTTCCTCTTTCTATGTAAAACGTACATAATTAAACCAAAAGCAGGTCATAACGATGAAGCTAACTAAGAGAGTATTAGCCAGCGAAGAGCGCAATAGCGAGCACACGAAGTGCGAAAACCCAGAGGAACCGAGCTTAAAGGCTCAGGCAAATATGGCCGAGCGCGTAACGCGAGGCGAATATATTATCGAGCGCGAAGCGCGAGATAAACATATTATCAAGCGCGGCTATATAAATGCGGACACTTGAGCCTGGGACACCCTCTGTGTGTGTGTATATATATTTGGGTGGTTCTTATTTATACTTGGTGGATTTTTTTTCTCGAATTTCTCTGCTCTCACCCCCCAGTTTTGTTTGAATGCCAAAAAAAAATCTCCAAATTTGAGCAAAATCGGTTAATATTTAGAGGTCGCGCAAAGACCATGAAGTTTCCCATTGATTTAACACGGGAAAAAGTCAGCTTTTTGTAAATCTAATACTTAAATGCGATAAAATGTTACAAATAATTCCGTGTTTTAATATATTGTTCTGAACTCATCAGAGAATAAGAACCAATCATAAATTTTGATGTTGAATAATTTTAAGCCACTCTTATGGGTCCTCAAAGAAACCCACATAAGTGACAAATGTGAATTTTACGTAATATTGCGGTTTATTGAAGCTTTTAAAAGTTTTTTTAAAATAAATAATCATTGATCAGTAATTTACGAATATTGAGTCATTTGTTAACTAATATTCAATTGTTTAACCAAATTTTTAATTTGTTCAAATATTTGTCTTTTTCAGTTAACTCGCGAAATGAACGTATGTTCTAGACTTTATGAGTTATTTAATCGATAATAACAATAAAATAATTTGTTTAAATAATTTTACAATTGTTTAATTAATACGTATTTGTTCAATAATATATTTTACCTAAAAAAACAGGCGAAACCTTTTATATCACTGAATTTTCGACAAATTTTAATATTTTTAAGTACTAATATGTTTATTATGAATAGTCGTGGATGTTTAAACAAATTTAAATTTTTTAAACAATTTTTTTGTTTAAATATTTTTTCTGCTTTTTTTCGAAAGACTGAAATATTTTCATGTTCTACTTTGCTTTTTAAGAATACTCTTGAATGTTTAAACAAATTACAAATTGTTTAAACAATTGAATATTAGTTAACAAATGACTGGGTATTCGTAAATTATTGATCAATGATTATTTATTTTTTTAAAACTCTTCAAAGCGTCAATAAACCGCAATATTACGTAAAATTCACATTTGTCACTTATGGGGTTTTCTTTGGGGACCCATAAGAGCGGCTTAAAATTATTCAACATCAAAATTTATGATTGATTCTTCTCCTCTGATGAGTTCTGAACAATATATTAAAACACGGAATATTTGCAACATATTATCGCGTTTAAATATGAGATTTACAAAAAGCTGACTTTTTCCCATGTTAAATCAATGACTATTTTTTTTTTCGAAACCCCCACATAAAAACTTCCGGGAAGGTGTAAAAAGACGCATGTGAAAATTATAGCTTTTAATATTAATATTTAGAGGTCGCTCATCGCGAATTTCTATTTCCCATCTAAATTGCATGTGAAATTTTTTTTTCAATTTGCAGTTTTGTAACTCTTGAACGGTTTAATGAATTGCTAAGGCCATACCATATTTTTATAGGAAATTCGACGCTCTACAAAAAAGGTCTCTTTATGGTTTTTTCATAAATTTATTCCTTCAAAAGTTATTCAAGGTTGAAGTTGAACACATGATAAATTTATCGTTGTTTTCTTCATTTTTGGCAAAAATTTGAAATTTATCACTAATTATCTTAATTGTTTTTTTCGGAAATATAGTTTGAAATGTTTTCTAAAAAACAATAATCTAACTCAAATCATCACATTATCAAGTTGAACCTTGTTTGAAAATTTCTTTTATTGTTCTACTTTTGATAAGAAATAACTTTTAAATCATTAAACTTGATAATGTGATGATTTGAGTTAGATTGTTTTTTTTTAGATAGAATTTTAAACTATAAAATTTCCGAAAAAACTATTACGATAATTAGTGATAAATTTCAAATTTTTGCCATAAATTAAGAAAAAAACGATAAATTTATCATGTGTTCAACTTTAACCTTAAATAACTTTTGAAGGAATAAATTTATGAAAAAATCATAAGAGACCTTTTTTGTAGAGCGTCGAATTTCCTATAAAAATATGTTATGGCTTTAGCGATTCATTGAGCCGTTCAAGAGTTACAAAACTGCAAATTAAAAAAAAAAA
>CAKNXH010001907.1:10754-41944 GCA_932178445.1 Andricus quercusramuli | reverse complement strand
AAATTTTGTTTAGTTTTTTTCGTTAATAAAATAGAAGAAAAGAGTAATAAATAACCTTTCGAAAACCCTCATAAAAATTTTAAATCGCTAAAATAGAAAGGAAGTTACAAGCTTTTGAAAATACCCGTGCAGGCGTTGGGGTTGAAAATGTCACCCCCATCACTTGGAGGGGGGTGGTTTTTGTGGTCTATAAATTCGTCGATTAAGTACTATCGGGTAGGTGAACATATTCCCCGAATTTGAAGAAAATCAAAGAACATGACTTTTAAAGTTGGGGCAGTTGAGAAATAATGCCCCATATGTTCAATTAAGTGCTAAATCACAGTAAAATATACGGAAAAATATATGGCAAGAGAAAAATTATTCCAGAAATTCTTGATTAAGCAAAATATCATTTAATTGAAGAGATTATTAAAGTACTAGAAGAAATTAACAAAAACAAAAAAAAACTGAAATTAATGAAAAGGAAAGTTTTTACCAGTATAAAAATTTGTATGCTTCTTTAATTCTTATTAAATATATAGTGCATATACTCTCTTATAAAAATGAATTTGTTTAAAATGCTCAAATGATTTTGATTTTAATATTATAGTTCATATAGAAAAATTTTACTTATTATTAAAAAGGTTATAGCTGCATGTATGTTTTTATGTAAGCTAAAAAATAGCCAAACTCTAAATTTATTCATGGAAATTGTTTCAATAAATAATCATTATTGTAAATTTGTAATGTTTCGTGGGAAAAAGTTATCGCAAATACAGTATTTGCAAAGCATACAAGAAAAAAGTCAACGGTAAGATATTCTTATTTCATTCTCTAAAAAATTGACCCTATTCAATGAAAAAAAGCCAAACTTTGAATTTGTTTATGAAAATTGTTCAAATGAATATCCATTCTTGTAAATTTACAAAAAACATAGAAAAGAGTCATCGGAAAGACAACCTTAGTTGACTCTGTAAACAAATTGTGTCTAGTCCTTGGAAAATAGCCAAACTCTGAATATGATTATGAAAAGATGTATTGGAAATAGATACTTTGTTGCTTCCGTAAACAAATTGAGCCTATTCTTTTGAAAATAGCCAAACTCTGAATATGTTCACTCATTAATTTCTGAATAAATATCTTTCTCCTTCGCTCCGCTGGGAATCGAACAACAGGTCTTCCGATTGCCGGTCGGGTGCTCTTACCACTAAGCTACCAGAGAGATCGAAGGCAGATATTTTATTCAGATATACGCTGTTCATAACAAGATCGTATGTTTGAATAATCCTTCTAAAAAATGTTAATGTTTTCAAAAAAAAAGCACAGGATGAATTTATATTTTCAATTGTTCAAGATTGCAATAATAGTTACAATTAGAAGGACGTCATATTCTTTGAAAATGTAACTGAAAGTTACATAAAGTTTAGTCTGAACAGTGATTTCCTTCGAGCCGGATTTTATAACAGTGCAATAGTGATTTTTAGTTCAAATGTTAATAACAATTCAAACGAGTATTTCGCCGCCAAGGGATCAGGCGCCTTGGCGCAGAAATGTGGGTAAGCTTGCATCAGGTGAGCTAGTGATTCACTGGCAAAGTCAAACCGTGCTACGTCACACCGGTTTTGTGTAATCACTGTACATGCAGTGTACAGTAGCATCTAATCCGCTGCGTTTTTGTCGTAATTGTGTGGGTAATGACGTGCATCTGTGAATGTAGTGGGTGTAATGTAAGCACTACTCGAAGGCACACAGCCGCTACGAACGTATAAAGCTATAAGGGACAACAATATCGCCGAGAGCTGTTAATTTACGGACTACACGTGTATCTTTCGCACCGCTATCTTTTCCTTCCACTTTCTTTCCTTCTTTATGGCAGACAGTATTGACCAGATACGACAACAATAGATTGTTGATAAATAGTTATTTGGCCAAACTATTCAATTTGCCAATGATTTCCAGGGCAAGTGCGTCAGAGCTTCGTTCATTGTTGAACTTCATTGAGGCCGTGAGGTGAGGCCCGCGTGAAGGCATTAGCTTTTTTGAAGTGTCCAACCGACAAGTGGGATGGCTTACTTGTTTACATGCTTGTTCAACGTTTGGACACTACGAATCGCAAACCACGGGAGGACAGCTTAGGAGCTTTTAATACGTAGTCGAAGTATGGTGCTTTACATACTTTTTCAGTGGGCAAAGTGACCACTTTGGAAGCGGTCGGGAATTCGGAACTTGGTACATCCAACACGTCCAAGGTATCATCAGGCAACAACAAAGGTAGTAAGAAAGGCATCTCCACACATGCTCACAACAATGCCGTCTTAAAGAGAGGCATTTGCTACTTTTGCTCTGGTAAGCATGTGGGTTTTGCTTGCCCTAATTTCCGTTTGAAGACTGTCAAGGAGCGGAAAGACATGGTGAGACAAAACAAGTTGTGTTTCAACTGTCTAGGTCAGGCCTGTCCAAGTAGGGGAAAACTGCTCATTCACCCCATGTTCATTTTCCACCACCCGTTCCCTCAGCTCAGCTTCGGAGGCTTGTGGAGGTGGTCGCTCTCTGAAATGGTAGGGAGGTATCCAGTACCGTAGATAAGCAGTATCTTGGAAGGTGTTTCAGGGCCACTTGATTTTGACATAATATAGAATGAATTAAGTTATTTAGAATTTAGAATATAATAAATATATTAGCAGCAAAAGAATGAATAAGTCTTTCAAATAAGCAAAGTTCATAATATTTTGTGTAAAGAAGGTTTGGAATAAATCTTCAAAAACCAACAGTTTCATGGAAAGTAGGTTTATTCTGAAAAATTCTTGAAATCTTAAAGCTTAAATCAAACACCCTTTATAAAAGTAGTTTTTCGGAATATCATTTGTTGACACAATAATGACAACAAATTTTTTCATACAATTTTAGTAAAAATTTTGTAACAGTTTGAAACATGCTCATAATCTTGTCCAACTTATTAGCATTGACATTTCATGAAATTATTATAATTTGATTTAAAAAAAGTATAGCTTCTTATATTTTTTGGGGGGTCTTGAGCAAATAAATACCTGCCATACTTTGGTAAAGCGATTTTCAATTTTAATTTTCTCGAAACATAATACTTCTTTCGATGCACAATTTTGTATTCACATTCAGTATCCTCACATCTCGGGAGCAAGTTTCAGTTCTAGTTAAAAATGAGGAATTCTATAAATAATCACAAATTAAGGCCGATATTAAAAACCCACCAAATTTCAACCTTAATTCTCGGCGAATTTTCTCGGAAGTAGCTGAATTTTGTTACATTAACCTTTAAGTACCCGTATCACGTGAGGTTTCTCTTCTTTTCTAAACAGAAAATAGAATTTATTTTCGCAAACCACCGCCTTGTAGTTTAGTGTCACTATAATCTTTTATTCTCAAATTCCACATCCACTGTCTCAAAGTAAGAGAACTCTCTTTGATTTTCCGATAAGCAAGATCTCAGAAAACTCAGAGCTTGTAACATATACACCATACAAATTAGGACTATTTACATAAATTAACATGTAAATGAGTCTTACAGGAGTAAAAGTGAAAAATGTTTAATATTCTTGTAATTTCAACACACTTGTACCGTACTTCTGTACATTAAATCACCTTGTGACTCATTTGAAGGACCGTCAAAATAAGACCATTAATTTCTGAAGACGAGCAAATTTTCACGGAATAGTAATCTGAAATTACAACAAAATATCAGATGCACTGATTGTTCGGTTTCGACGCCAAAAATGATTTTGTAACCTATTTTCAACAAGTGCATCGATATCGGTACTCATTAAAGCAAGCCGATTCTCATTAAAGCTGAAAGATTTGAGCCCATTCATGAAGCACTAACCTTGGACTTGATGTAATTCATTACAGAAAAAGAACATTCACATTGATAGCTGGACCCAAACATAGAAAAAAGACGCAAAGCAAATAATCTCAACTGTGGCCTTTTTTGAAATTGAAATATTAATTCCCCTGGTGTACAAAGTAAGAAAGGCAATTACATTCTCTACACTTTATAACTGTATTGTAATAAACTCACAATCAATGTATGAACTGTTAGGATTTGGGCATTTTATAAAATATCGGCTTAGACTTTGCAAAGAAATTGTCAAAATTATTTGAACTGAGGATCATTCAACACTCCTATTTAAAGCTGTCGCGCTTATACATTTCCTTAATTTGTTTCTGTAAAGTATAATGAAATAATATAATTACCATTCATATTTTTTAATTGTTGCATTATTAGTAAAATCATATTCCTGTCATAAGAAACGTTACCTTTTTCACCGCAGGATGTCAGTAAACTTTTTTGTTTCATATGAGGTTCATTTTACAGCATTAAAATAAACTAGAGCCTCAAACGCACGCCCCGCGCGCGATCAATTTATTTACATGTAATTATTTGATTTGGAAATGTAGTTCAATAAAATACCATGAAATTAATGTTTACTTCAATAATTTTGATTTGTACACGGCTTCGCATGGATACCATCTCACGACGCAGAATAAATAATTGTGCAACTCTAAACATTTTCATGCAACTTTGGAAAAAACCTATAAAATGTCGATGCGTAGAAATTTTCATAGAAATACACAGTAAATGATCTCGACTCGAGAAGAGTCCAGATGTCAAGCCATTTTGAGCGCGCATAGCACTCGGATGGAAGACCATCCGTGAAGTATACGACCGAGTTGTGTATTCGCTGCGTTTTAACCTTGGTTTTAAGTAATGTCGACCAGGAGTTTTGGCCGGAGGGTTTCTTCGAAAAATTGCGAAACTCTTCATTTGCTCATGGAAATATTTTAAATAATTAATAAATCTTTGAAATTTGAAGAGCATAATGAAGTCAGCAGAAATATATTCTTGGTTAATTATGTAAAAAATTCACCCTGATCGTTGAAAAATAGCCAAAGTCTGAATTTGTTCATGAATATTATTTAAATAATTATGAAATATTGTATATTGGTAAAGTTTCGTAGAAATCTTGATGCACTAAACTAATTGATCCTAATCGTTCAAAAATGGCCAAGCTTTTGATTTCTTTATGAAAATTGTTTAAATAATAATTAATGATACTTGGGAATTCACAAAGTATCACCAGAAAAAAGTTATCGGAAAGATATTCTTAGTTAATTCTGTAAAAAAAATGTAGCCTAATTGTTAAAACATGGCTAAATTTTTAAATGAAAATGGTTCAAACCCTTATTAATTTTTCCAAATTTACAAAGCAACATCGAAAAGAGTCATCAAAAAGACTTTTCATAGCATCATAGAACAAAGTAATCGGAAAAATATTCTTGGTTAATTATATAAAAAAATGCAGCCTATTCGTTGAAAATAGCCAAAATATGAATTTGTGAAGCAATCTAGAAAGAGAGTTTTCTGAAAGACATACCTAGTTGACTCCGTAAACAAATTGTGCCTATTCCTTGAAAAATAGTCAAGCTCTGGATATGTTCATAAACATTGTCTAAATAATTAATAATTATTGTGAATTTTCAAAGCATCAAACACAGGAAAGAGTTATTGGGAAAATATTTGTTATTGATTCCGTAAAAAAATTGAGCCTATTCGTTGAAAAATGATCAAACTCTTAATTTGTTTATCAACACTGTTCAGATAATAAAATTAATTCTTTGAAATTTGCAGAGCATTATATAAAAAAATTCAACGAAAAGATATTCTCACCTAATTCTGTAAACAATTGAGCCTATTCGTTGAAAAATAGCCAAACTCTCAATTTTTTATCAAATTTGTTTAAATAATTAACAATTCTTGTAAATTTATAAAGCGACATAGAAAAGAGTGATTGGAAAGATATTCTCAGTTGACTCCATAAATAAAGCCTACTCCTTGAAAAATTCCTAAACTCTGTATGTTTATAAAAACTGTTCAAATAATTAATAATTATTGCAAATGTGCAAAGTATCGTAGAAAATAGTTATTGGAAATACATTTTTTGTTGATTCTGGAAACAAATTGAGCCTATTCTTTCAGAGATAGCCAAACTCTTAACTGTTTAATGAAAAGTGTTCTAATAATTCATAAATCTTGTAAATTTGCAGAACAATATAGAAAAGTCATCTGAAATATATTATTATATAATTCTGTTAAAATTGAGCCTAATCCTTGAAAAATAGCCAAACTCTGAATGTTTATAAAAACTGTTTGAATAAATGATAATTATTTCAATTTGCAAAGTACCATAGAAAAGAGTTATTGGAAATACATTCTTGGTGATCCCGTAAACAAACTGAGCCCATTAATTAAAAAATGGCCGAACTCTTAATTTGTTGAAATAATTAATAATTATTGTAAATTTGCAAAGCAATCTTGAAAAGATATTCTTGGTTAATTCTGCAAAAAAATTGAGCCTATTCGTTGAAAAATAGCCTAACTCTGAATATGTGTATGAAAATTGTTGAAATAATTAATAATTCTTTGAAATTTGCAAAGCATCATACAAAAAAGTCATCTAAATGATATTGTTAGTTAATTCTGTAAAAAATGTAGCCTATTTGTTAAAAAATAGCCAAACTCTGAATTTTTTTTACGAACATTGTTTAAATTATTATTAATTCTTGTAAAGAACCCCGCAGAATTTGTACAGAAATTGGCTTTCGGCTAATTTGTTTGTAATTGAGGAAAAATGTAGTTCATGTCATGGTGATCAAAAGTCTCAAGGACCACAACTGTAAAAAATGAGGTTTTCGTGGTGTAATTGGGGTTCAAATATCACTATGTGTGGATTCGAAACGGGCCAATTTTTAGAGTGTATGACATTTTTCTCTCTATTTGAACCACAATTACACCATGAAAACCTCATTTTTTACAGTTGTGGTCATTGAGACTTTTCATCACCATAACATGAACTACATTTTCCCTCAATTACAAACAAATTAGCCGAAAGCCAATTTCTGTACAAATTCTGCGGGGTTCTACAAAGAAACATAGAAAAGAGTCATCAGAAAGACTTTTCATAGCATTATAGAAAAAAAAGTAATCGAAAAGATATATCTTGGTTAATTGTATACAAAAATTCGGCCTATTCATTGAAAATAGCCAAAATATGAATTTGTGAAGTAACCTAGAAAAATAGTTTTCGGAAAGACATACTTAGTTGACTGCGTAAACAAATTGTGCCTATTGCTTGAAAAATAGCTAAACTCTGGATATGTTGATAAAAATGTTTAAATAATTAATAATTATTGTAAATTTTCAATGTATCATACATAGGAAAGAGTTATTTGAAAAGCATTCTTTATTGATTCCATAAACAAATTGAGCCTATTCTTGATTTGCTTATCAAAATTATTTAAATAATGATTCATTCTTTGAAATTTGCAGAGCATTCTAGGAAAAAGTCACTGGAAATATATTCTAACTTAATTCTATAAAAATGGAGCCTATTCGTGAAAAAATAGCCAAAATCTCAGTTTTTAAATTGAAATTCTTCAAATAATTGAAAATTATTGCAAATTTACAAAGCAACATAGATAACAGTCATCGGAAAGATATTCTTAGTTGAATTCATAAACAAATTGAGCCTACGTTATTCGTTGAAAAACAGCCAAACTCTGAATATGTTTATTAAAATTGTTATAATAATCAACAATTATTGTAAATTTGCAAAGTAACATAGGAAAGACTTATTTTTAATATATTCTTTTTGGTTCTCTAAACAAATTGAGCCAATTCGTTTAAAATAATGATATTACAAATAATAATTCTTGTGAGTTTACAAAGCAGCAAATAAAAGTCATCGAAAAGACATTCCTAGTTTACTCCGTAAACAAATTCTGCCTATTCCTTGAAAAATAGACAAACTCTGAATAAAAATAGCACAGATGAATTCATATTTTCAGTTTTTTAAGATTGCAATTATAGTAACAATTAGAAGGAAGTTAGATTCTTTGAAAATGTAACTGAAAGTTAAATTAAATAAAATTATAAACGCTCATAGTTTTTTATTATTAGTTGAAATCATAAGGATATAATCGTCTTTGAAAATGTAAATTAAAGTAAAATAAAAGAAATTTCTAGATGTTCATGATTTGTAGTTTTTATTATTCGAATAAAAAGAATTATTTTCGAAAAAAAGTAAAGCTGTATAATTGTAAAAAGAATTAATAATAAGTAAGCCAAAATATTAATTAAAATTAAATTTTTTCTTTAAAAATGATTAGCCCAGAATGAAATAATTTTTAATTGCTTAAGATTTCAAAAATAGTTTAAATTTGAAAGGTCATAGACGTCGAAAATGTAACTAAATTAAAAATAAAATGAATTGCTAAATATTCATAATTTTCCATTATTTATAATTATAATGAAAAAGTTTCAACTTGTAGTCGAAATTGTAATTTTTTTTAAATTTGCTTGAAAGCTTTCTAAATTTTGAAAAAAAATGAAAAAACACAGAATGAATTCAGTAAAATGTTTTAATATTATATCACAGTAAAACTTAGGGGAAGATATATTGCATGTAAAAAATTAATTCAGGAAATCTTAAAAAAGCACAATATCATTTTATTGAAGAGATGATTAAAGTACTGGAGGCAATTAACAAAAAGAACAAAGACTGAAATTAATGAAAAGAAAAGTTTGTACCATTATTAAAATTTGTACTGGTTTTTTAATTCTCATTAGATATATTGTGCATATATTTTCTTATAACAATGAATTTGTTTAAAATGTTCAAATGGTTTTGATATTAATATTATAGTTCAGATAGAAAAGTTGTGCTTATTATTAAAAAGGTTATGGCTGCATGTATGTTTTAATGTAAGCTAAAAAATAGCCAAACTCTGAATTTGTTTATGAAAATTGTTTAAATAATAAATAATTATTGTAAATTTACAAAGTAGCATAGAAAAGAGTCATCGGGAAAAGAGTCATCGGGAAAACGTTCTAAGTTGATTCCGTAAACAAATTGAGCCTATTCGTCGAAAAATGGCCAAACTAAACATACGAGGTTCATTATGCAAGACTAATCTTAGGTGACAGCACCGACCCGAGTACTAGTCCCTCTGTCAATGAGATACGAATTTCAAGAAAAGAAACTTGGTTAATAAGTATAAAGTGCCATTGGTACCTTGTAAACATAACAAAATATACTTTTCAAACTTTTTTATCAATATTTATCATATAGCATTCGTAAAAGGTTGATAAATCCTTTTCTGACTGTCACTTTCAAAGTGAGTTTAGGTTTACTGTAGTTCACCATATATTCTATTGTATGTATAATTTCCACTAAAAGTAAAATTACCTTCGTATATGAGCACTAAACATATATTTAAGGATTATTTACCCTCATATTTTTAATTATAAGCAACCGTACACCTAGCACCATATTTTTTTCGTCTTTCATCGACAGAGACTCTAGTACTCGGCTCGGTGCTGCCACCTACAATTAGCTTTGCATCATGAACCTCATTCACAGATAATTATGTAAAAAAAATTGGCCTATTCGTTGAAAAAAAGCCAAACTCTGTATTTGTTTAGCCTTTTCGTTGAAAAATAACCAAACTCTGAATTTCCTTACAAAAATTGTTTAAATTAATAAATCATAATTCTTTGGAATTTGTAAAGTACTATAAAAAAGAGTCATCACAAATATATTCTCAGTTAAATCTGTAAAAAAATTGAGCCTATTCACTGAAAAACAGAATTTATTATAAAAAAATCTTAGTTTTAAATAATTAATAATTCTTGGCAATTTGCGAAACATCATGAAAAAAACACATCTAAAAGACATTCGTAGTTGATTCCGTGAACAAAATTAAGCCTATTCGTTGAAAAATAGAAAAGTCTGAATTTCCTAACAAAAATGGTTTAAATCATAATTATTGGGAATTTGCAAAGCAACATAGAAAAGCGTCATCGCAAAGATATGCTCAGTTAATTTTTTTAAACAAATTAGCCTATTTGTTGAAAAATAGACAAAGTATGAATTTGTTTATAAAAATTGTTTAAATAATAACTCTTGGGAATTTTCAAAACACCATAGAAAAGAGTCATCGCAAAGATTTCCTTAGTTCATTTTTTTTATTGAGCCTATTCGTTGAAGAATAGACAAACTCTGAATTTGTTTATGAAAATTGTTTAAATAATTAATAATTGAGGGTCTGGATCGAGAAACTCGCTCAGCGCTTGAGATCGGGTAAAAGTATTGTCCAAATGTCTGGGTGGACGGAAATATCAAGTCAAAAAATTAATTTTTCAAAATTATAGGCTTGTAGATAATGACGGGACGGAACTTTTTTCTATTTTCGGTTTTTTGATCGGATGATTATTTTTAATAATAAGCCTAATAAACTAAAAAAAATGTGTCTCCAAATTCAATTAGTTTTTAAGAAATAAATCGTCGTAAGTTAGACAAATATCATTGAAACTGTTTCAAACTTGATGTACGAACGAAATATACCCTAGCGATGTTTAAAAAACAAACAAAAAGTTGAAAATCGCCTATTGTTTATTAATATTTAATTGCAAATTGAGACAGATCGGTAACCCCGTTTTTTCAGATTCGCCGACAAAAAGTATCGAGGGAACTTTAGAGTTGATACAACTTCCAGTGAGACATTTGTTTCTTAATATTAAAGGAAGATTTGTGGACATTTTTAGATCGATTCATTAAAAATTGGCGGAAATATGCATTTTACAATAAAGCATGAGGCGCCGCCAACGATAGCTCCGTGAGTACTGAGCACCATCAGGCAGCGGGCTAGCCGTTTGGCTTTCCAGAACTCAATTTTCAATGATTTTTTAATGGTTATTATAGAGGCCTTGATTGTGATACAAGTGAATTCTGTCTAAATTAAAATTATTGAAGCATCTGGCGAAAAATAATGTTTTGAAAATTACATGTATGCAGTGAAAAAATTAACTACTGTTATTCACTAAATTATAGTCGTCCTAGAGATCGGTTCACTTTAGTGTATGTGATATATTTGTGTTAGAAATAATGATTACGATAAAAGTATTTCATTATTTGCCGAAAAATTAATATTTAGAAAATTACGTCCACGTATTAAAAGTTTAACTACCGTTATTTATTAAATTATAGAGACCATTTCTCTTCAGTTTATATGATATATTTGTGTTAGAAATAATAATAATAATAAATTTATTTAATTAAGTAACCTTATAAATCATAGTTTGTCATTTTGATATTTCTTGGGAAGGTTAAGGGTGTCATTTAAGCAGATAACCATTAAAAAAACATTGAAAATTGAGTTCTGGATAGCCAAACGGCTAGCCCGCTGCCTGATGGTGCTCAGTACTCACGGAGCTATCGTTGGCGGCGCCTCATGCTTTATTGTAAAATGCATATTTCCGCCAATTTTCAATGAATCAATCTAAAAATTTCTACAAATCTTCCTTTAATATTAAGGAACAAATGTCTCACTGGGAGTTGTATCAACTCTAAAGTTCCCTCGATACTTTTTGTCGGCGAATCTGAAAAAACGGGGTTACCGATCTGTCTCAATTTGCAATTAAATATTAATAAACAACAGGCGATTTTCAACTTTTTGTTTGTTTCTTAAACATCACTAGGGTATATTTCGTTCGTACATCAAGTTTGAAACAGTTTCAATGATATTTTTCTAACTTACGACGATTTATTTCTTAAAAACTAATTGAATTTGGGGACACATTTTTTTTAGTTTATTAGGCTTATTATTAAAAATAATCATCCGATCAAAAAACCGAAAATAGACAAAAGTTTCGTCCCGTCATTATCTACAAGGTTATAATTCTTAAAAATGAATTTTTTTACTTTTGAAATTTCCGTTCACCCATATGTTTGGACAGTACTTTTATTCGATCTCAAGCGCTGAGCGAGTTTCTCGATCCAGACCCTCAATTCTTCTAAATTTGCTAAGTTTCATATCAAACAGTCACCGGAAAAGCATTCTTAGTTTATTCCGTTAAAAAAATTAAGCCTCTTCGTTAATAAATAACCAAACTGTGATTTTTTTTTAATTGCCAAATAGCATCTTCTTTCAAGTAACAGTAATAAAACTTTTATTTCTCGCACATTCCATACCAAAACTCTGGATTTCAATGAGCTAAATATTCCCAATCCAGAAGAGAACTTTTATTCAATAATTTGTTTATAACGAAATAAACAATTTTTTAAATCATTTTTAACTACTGGAAATTATTAACAGAGTTTCAGCACAGATATAAAACCTTTTTTGATGAATATGAAATTTAAAAAAAATGGTACTTCTGAAAAGTTGAACAAAAATGTAAAGTTGGGTTTTAAATGAAAAATTAACAAAATTTATTATAAAAAATGCAAACGCACAAATTTTCAGAATTGTCAAGAGCTTTAATTAAAAAATAAACGGTACTCAAAATTTGGAAATTTTGAAACATTTTGAAATGTAAATGAACTATGACTAAAACGTTAAATGGACTTCCGTTTCCCGCGTGAAAGTGTGTGGCAGCGTTGAAATTTGGTGCTGAGTTTTTCTGAAAATTGTGGTGAAATTTGAGGTGAGTGACTTGTGGATGTATGTAGAGGGGTTCGTTTGTGAGGGATTGTTTGAGAGATTGAAAGATTAGCAAGGGGGTGAGGATATTATTGAGGATCAGGACAGATTTGGGTGGAAGTTGAGGTTAGGTGGGTTTGCGGTTTGTGACAGGGTGGGAGGACCAGGTTGGTCGTAGCAGGGCAGGGTAGAGAAGGAGAAAGGCAAGGCAGGTAGACGCGACGACGTGACGATAGATGGAGACAGAGAAAGATAGAAGGCGGGATCGTTTGAATTGGATTCATGGCTAGCGGAGCGAATACTGTCAAGGAAAGCAGGGATTCAGATCAGGAAGTTTTCAGTACACCGAAAGGGGAGAGCAAAGAAAGGAGGGCAAGGGGAAAGTACAGGAAAACGGTAGAAAAGGACAGATTGAGGGCGAAGAGCGTGGGGTCGATTGAGGTATTTATCAAAAGGAAGAGAGGGGATAGGGGAAGCAGTGAGGACAAGGAAGATATAGGGTCAAGCTTGAAAAATCCAAAAATGTACGGAACGCCGCCGGGAAAACATAGTTTGGTAGAGAAGGATGAGAAAAATAAGGAGAAAGAAAGAGATAGAGCTGAGGCTAAAGATCCGATGGAAATCGAAAGATTAAAAGAAACGCGCGAAATGATGATAGAAGTGATGGGGATGTATGAAGAAAGGCAGGAGAAAAGGGTGGAGGAAATTAGGAAAGAAATTAGACAGGAAATGGCCGAACTTAGGAAAGAAATGAGGAAATGGGAAGAAGTTAGGGAAAAGCTAGAGAAAAGGATGCAGATGTAGGAGCAAAAGCTAGAAAATAAGGAAGAGCCTAATAAAAAGGTAAATGAGTTGGAAGGTAGAATAACAAAAATTGAAAGTTCAAACCGTGAGTTTGGAGGTGGGGAGAGTGGGAATAAGGAGAAGGAAAGGCTGAGAAAAATAGAACAAAGAATAGAAAAGAAAGAGAGAGAAGAAAGAAAAAGAAACATAGTGATAAAGGGTCTAAGATTACAGGGGAAGGAGCTGAGGGAAGGAGTGGAAGAAGTACTAAAAAGGATTGATGCTAAGGTAGAGATAGAGGAAGTGCGAAGTATAGGAAGGGAAGAGCGAAGAGTTGAGAGAATGGTATTAGTAAAACTAAAGAAATGGGAACATAAGAGGGAAGTGATGACGAAGAAGAGGGTGTTATATGGTAGCTCGGAGAGAATAGAGGATGATTTGACATGGGTAGAAAGGAACATGCAGTATAAATTAAGGAAAATAGCGGAAGAGGAAAGAAAAAAGGGAAAAAGAACATGGGTTAAGTATGGGAGAATACAGATAGAAGGTGTATGGTGGAATTGGGACGAGGACAGGGAAGAGATAGTAAAAAATGAGGTATCGGGAAACTAGAAGAGAAAGGTACGGGAGGTAAAGAAATAAGAAATAGTGAGAAACAAAAAGAGACGAGAAACGAAAGTAGGGAAGATTGGAGGATATGCTACTGAAATATAGCAGGCTTAGAAAGAAAGGATAGGGATTTTATGAGAAATTTGACACAATGGGATGTAGTAGTAATGATGGAGACGTGGCTAGATGAAAAGGGATGGGAAAGAGTAAGGGGAAGATTACCAAGAGTTTACAAATGGCAGGTTCAAAATGCAAAGAGGAAGAATAAAAAGGGCAGAGCAATGGGTGGGATGGTGATGGGAGTAAGGAACGAATGTATAACAGAGAATGATAAAAAAGAGTTAAAAGAACATAGAAAAGGATTAATAGTAGAAGAGATACATGTGGGAGGAGAGAGGTGGAAGATAGTGGGGGTTTATGTGAACGGTGATATACAGGAGAAATCAGAGGAGATAAGAGAACTGATGGAAGAAAATAAGCAAGAGAGTAGGCTGATAATAGGAGGTGATTTTAATGTGAGAACAGGAGATAGAGGAGGAAGGGAATGGGATGGAGAGCGAGGAAGAAAATCCAAAGACAAGATACTAAATGGGGAGGGAAAGAAGTTGTTGAAGAGCCTAGAGGAGATGGGATGGTTTATCCTAAACGGTAGTATAGAGGGGGATGAGGAAGGGGAATATACACGTTGAGGAGGAAAGAGGGGAACGGTAATTGATTATGTGGTAGTGGACGACGAAGTAAGAGAGAAGGTTAAGAAACTAGAGGTAGGGAACTATGTAGATTCGGATCACTTTCCCATAATAGTGACGGTAGAGGGAGAAATGAGTAATAAAAAAAAGGCTAAAAAGGAAGCAAAAGTAAAAAGAGCAGGAAGAGGGGATTGGTCAATGGAAGGTAAAGAACAGTTCAAAGAAAAAGTCAGGAATATCAAAATGGGGGAAGGAAATGTAAACGAGGGAATGGAAATAATGATAGGAGAAATAAAAGGAGCATTAGAGTGCACAAGCAAAAAAGAAGTTAGTGAAGGAGGGGATAGAAGTGGATGGGATGAGGATTGTAAACAGAAGAAGAAGGAAGTGAGAAAGGTATTAAGAAAATGGAGAAAAGGGACAAGTAGTGGAGAAGAATATAGGAGAAAAAAGAAGGAGTATACTGAGTTGTGTGATAAAAAAAAAGAGGAGGAAAATAAAAGGTTTGAAGAAGAAGCGGAGAAGGCTAGGACAGAAGAAGAGGTTTGGAAGGTGGTAAATAAAGAGAGAAGAAGAAGAAAAAGAGTAAATCAGGATATTGAGATGATAGAATGGAAAAAATATTTTATGGAATTACTAGGAGGGGTAGAGAGGAAAGTTAGGAAAGGAGGAAGAGATGGTAGGGAAACAGATGAGGAGGAGGACATTTCAAGAGAGGAAATAGTCAAGGTATTAGGGATGATGAAAGATGAAAAGGCACCTGGTATAGATGAGATTCCAAATAAAGTATGGAAATACGGGGGAACAGAATTAGAGGAATGGGCATGGATAATGTGCAATAGAGTATGGAGAGGAGAGGGGTGGCCAAAGTTATGGAAAGAAGGAGTAGTGATACCAATAGTGAAGAAAGGCAAAGGGGAGGAGGTTAAAGATTATAGAGGAGTGACACTAATGCCAACACTGTATAAAGTATATGTGACTGTTTTATCGGAGAGGATAAAAAAAAGAAGTTTTGGAGAAAAAGATAGAGCCACCGAATCAGACAGGGTTTAGAAAAGGGATGGGGGTAATGGACAATATATATGTTCTGAACTACTTAGTAAATAAGACGATTAAAAGGGAGAAAGGGGCAATGATAGCAGTGTTCGTGGACTTGAAGGCGGCGTTTGACTCATTAGACCGAGGCGAGATAGAGAAAGTTATGGTGAAAAGGGGGATGAGAGAGGGATTAATAAAGAGAGTATCAGAAATTTTTAGAGAGACAAAAAGCAAGGTAAATGTAGGAGAGCAAGTGGGAGATAGTTTCTGGTTGGTGAGAGGGGTAAGGCAAGGATGTCCTCTGAGCCCACTTTTATTTAATATATTAATATCAGACTTGGAAGAAGATATATACACTGGCATACGCAGTCGATATAGTGTTGATGGCAGAGGATGAAGAAGGGATGGCGGGCTTAATTACCGGATTAGAGAAATACTTAGATGGAAAAAAGTTGAATTTAAATGTAGAAAAGACAAAGATAATGAGGTTTAGAAAAGGAGGGGGAAGAAAGAAAGAATGGACGGGCAGATGGAAGGGGAAAAAATTAGAAGAAGTAAAAGAGTTTAAGTATTTGGGATATACCTTGCAAAGCAAATGGAGATCATAGAGCTCATATATAAGAGAAAGGATAAAAAAAAGCAGCAGGGATAATGAAACAGATATGGGGAATAGGAAAAAGAAGATTTAAAAAAAATTGGAGAAGGAGAATGTGGTTATTTGATACGCTGGTATGGCCGGTATTAGGTTATGGAGCAGAGATATGGGGATGGAAAGAAAGGAAAGAAATTGAAAGTTTACAAGAAAGGTATATAAGGTGGACGTTAGGGGTAGACTGGAGGACACCGGGATATATGGTGAGAGAAGAAGCGCAAAGGGATAAATTAAGTACTAGAGCAGGAAAGAGGGCATGGAATTTTGAGATGAAGCTGAGGGAGGGAAAGGGAGGGGAGTTAGCGAGAAAGTGTTTGATGGAGGTAGAAGAAAGGAGAGGGAGGGCGATTGAATTAACAAGATGGGAGGAGGAAAGGAGGGAGTTCTTTCAGGCTAGAGATATAGAAGACGGGACTGGAGTCAACTATGAAGAAGTGGAAAAAAGGGAGAGAGAAAGACAATTAATAGAAAGATGGGGGATGATTGAGGAATCAAAATATAATATATGGTATAAGATGATAAAAAAGGAAGGAGTACCAAAGTATTTAGAAAAGGGATGGGGAGAGAAAAGATGGACAAGAATAGCAAGATTTAGATTGGGAAACGAGGTAAGGGCAAGTATGTATTGGGAAAAGAAAGATAACAGGAAGTGCAGAATATGTGAATGGGAAGAGGAAACATGGGAGCATGTACGGGAAGGATGTAGGAGAGGAATGGAAGATAAAGGAAGTTGGCAAGAGAATGTTGTAAGGATTTTAGGGGAGGATGGTTTGGGGGAAGAGTGGATGAAGGAGTTAGAGGATGCTAGGGGAGCAACTGAAAAAGAATGAAAGAATGGATGCAAAAAATGGCAAAATGGAGGTACAAGAGAAGTGAAAGAAAAAGGAAACGGAAGTCGCCCAAATTAAATTATAAACGTAAAGAATTGTAAGTAATGATTATGTAATAGCATAAGTAAACTAAGATGCACTCGTTCGCTAACACGTCCCAAATTGCGCTATCGTTAACAATAGATTTAAGGCTTTAGATATAAGATTTTATGTAAATAGGTGTAAATAATTGTAAATAGTAAGGATAAGCTTTTATAAAACATGTAGAAGGAAGTGTTGTAAGAAATGGAAGTCATGTAAACCCTTAGGGGACACATTATGAATAAAGAAGAAGAAGAAGACTAAAACGTTAAATCGAAAATGAATTTTTCAAAATACAAATAAAATATTAAGAATTTTAATGAAAAGCCTTGTTTTAAAAAAATGCGTCAAAGAATCTTATATATACCGAAGCATACATGCATATACTTCCCCTAAACTTATTTTGAAAACAAACATCTGGAGATCAAATAAACACAGGTCGCCCATCGTCGATGAGATCGCCTTCAGTAGAACTGAATAGAAATGAAAACTAAGTAACGCTGACAGGAACGAACACTAAGCAACATTCAAAGATAGGAAAGATTATCTTTCAACTTAGTCGCCCCAAAGTACCTACACTCGAACTCCAAAGATACGAGCGTTTGGACTCCAAAGAAGCGAGCGGAATTTTTTCCCCTCTACCCCCACCATTTCCAAGAGTGAGGCGCGCGCGAGTGCGCGCTGATTTGAATTCGACGTTTGTTCATTGAAAATTGCATACGCGCGCGTGCGCGTAGTAGGCCTATGGGCGTTCTCACGCATTACCCCCAAAATCTAAACGTTGCAGTAGTAGGAGCCCCTTTGACACTCGTATCTTTGGAGTTCCCGATTCCCGAACTTCTCGTATCTTTGGAGTTCGAGTGTACTTTAAAACGTATCTGCGATCCTGGATTCTTCAAACTACGTCACACGGCACGTGCCACGAACCACTACAACGCCTTTCTAGAGGCGAGTAGAGGCCCGTGGTGGTGGAAATTGAGCATGTGGTGAATGAGCAGTTTCCCCCTACTTGGAGAGGCCTGGTCTAGGTAATCATATGCTGAATACGGGGCATTATTTCTCAACTGCCCCAACTTTAAAAGTCATGTTCTTCGATTTTCTTTAAATTCTGGGAATTTGTTCACCTACCTAATAATACTTAATCGACAAATTTATAGACCACAAAAACCACCCCTCTCCAAGTGATGGGGGTGACATTTTCAACCCCAACGCCTGCACGGGTATTTTCAAAAGCTTGTAACTTCCTTTCTATTTTAGCTATTTAAATTTTTTATAAGGGTTTTCGAAAGGCTATTTCTTACTCTTTTATTATATTTTATTAACGAAAAAAACGAAAAAAGTTTGAAGGAATTTTCAAACAATGTAATTGTTTATTTAACTTTTTTAGCAATTTAGGTTATTTTTATTATTTTTCAAATAGTCTTAAAAGATAGCTTGACCTTTTGGCTTCAAAAAAGATCCGTAGCAAAAAATGGTCCAGTGAATAGTTTTCGAGACATAGGCCCCGATGTGAAGGCAGTCCTAATGCTCGTGCTCAGACGCAATCCTTTAGTAGTCCACAGACTAGTTTGCAAGTCTGTCATTCTTTCAACGCATTCAAGTTTATTCAGAATGACATCAAATCAGCTAATACACAATTTAAGAATGCTTGTCGGCGGGTCAGAGGATGTTTATATTATTTGTTATTTGTTATAAACAAATAAAAAACGCAAACTACCCTTTTCAGAAGTGATGTTGATTATTCTCAGTATGAATGTTTCGTTACTATTATAGTTCGTCAGTTAACAATAAGTATTGATTATTCATGAATATTCCATGAATAAGTGCCCAATTTAACCATTGTTAACATATAAACAGTGCATTTTCAAATGAATCAACTGCAGACAAATTATTAATAACAATGGTTAAACTGGGCACTTATTCATGGAATATTCATGAATAATCAATAATTATTGTAAACTGAAGAACTATAATAGTAAGGAATCATTCATACTGAGAAAAATCAACATCACTTATGAAAAAGGTAGTTTGCCTTTTTTATTTGTTCATAACAAATAACAAATAATATAAACTTCCTCTAACCCGCCGAAAAGCATTCTTAAATTGTGTATTAGCTGATTTAGTGTCATTCTAAATGAACTTGAATGCATTGAAAGAATGGTAGACTTGCAAACACGGTGGTCGGGAAGCAAAAAAAGTCTGCTTGAAACACCTAAGAAAAGTGAATGTGGCACGCTCTTTCGGGTACCTAGGAGTGCTAAAAAATCATTGAGACAAAATCTGAATAGATCCTTTTCGCGAGAAAATCACTTTCTTGTTCAGTAAAAAGTACCAATAATCGGTTTTTTGATAATTTCTCCTCAGGGGTGTATTTCATCACAAAAGTTGTTCTTATATGATTTGTAGAGAGTTAAATTACCTTTCGAACGAGCCCTATAACTTTCAAAAATATTCATTGGTTGCCGAGATAGAGCGCATATCAGTAGGCCATAAATACCGAAAACTGATTTTCGGGAATATCTCTCAACGGTTGTATCTTATCACTGAAGTACTTCAAACATGATTTGTAAAAAATTTGATTACCTTTAAAATGAGCCCTATAACTTTCAAAAATATTGATTGGTTACCGAGATAGAGCGCCTATTAGTGAAGTCAATTAGTGAACAAAATCGGTTTTTCCGAAGTACCTCCTCAGGAACATATTTTATACTTAATATGATTATTGCTGTTGGTAGAAGACACAATTGCCTTTAAAATGAGCCCATGAACATTCGAAAACGTGCAATAGCCACCGAGATAGAGCGTCTCAACTTGTACCCTTTTTGATCATTTTTCACGAAAATCGTTGAAAATCAGTTTTTCAAAAATTTCTTATGTCTTCAGATGCTAAAAAAAAGTCGAATCAAAATCGGAAAAAATTATATTTTTGAGAAATTTCTGAAAAACTGATTTTCAACGATTTTCGTGAAAAATGATCAAAAAGGGTCCACGTGAGACGCTCTATCTCGGTAGCTATTGCACATTTTCAAATGTACAAGAGTTCAATTTAAAGGTAATTGAGTCATCTACCAACAACTATAATCATATTATGGAAAAAAGACATTCCTAAGAAGGTATCTCGAAAAAACCGATTTTGTTCACTAATTGACTTCACTAATAGGCGCTCTATCTCGGTAACCAATCAATATTTTTGAAAGTTATAGGGCTCATTTTAAAGGTAATCAAATTTTTTACAAATCATGTTTGAAGTACTTCAGTGATAAGATACAACCGTTGAGAGATATTCCCGAAAATCAGTTTTCGGTATTTATGGCCTACTGATATGCGCTCTATCTCGGCAACCAATGAATATTTTTGAAAGTTATAGGGCTCGTTCGAAAGTTAATTTAATTCTCTACAAATCATATAAAAACAACTTTTGTGATGAAATACACCCCTGAGGAGAAATTATCAAAAAACCGATTATTGGTACTTTTTACTGAACAAGAAAGTGATTTTCTCGCGAAAAGGATCTATTCAGATTTTGTCTCAATGATTTTTTAGCACTCCTAGGTACCCGAAAGAGCGTGCCACATTCACTTTTCTTAGGTGTTTCAAGCAGACTTTTTTTTGCTTCCCGACCACCGTGCAAACTAGTCTGTGGACTACTAATGGATTGCGTCTGAGCACGAGCATTAGGACTACCTTCACATCGGGGCCTATATCTCGGAAACTATTCATTGGACCATTTTGTTGCAAACGATCTTTTTTGAAGCCAAAAGGTCAAGCTTTCTTTTAAGACTATTTAAAAAATAATAAAAATAACCTAAATTGCTAAAAAAGTTAAATAAACAATTAGATTGTTTAAAAATTACTTAAAGCTTTTTAAGTTTTTTTCATTAATAAAATATAATAAAAGAGTAAGAAATAGCCCTTCGGAATCCCTCATAAAAAATTTAAATCGTTAAAATAGAAAGGAAGTTACAAGCTTTTGAAAATACCCGTGCAGACGTTGGGGTTGAAAATGTCACCCCCATCACTTGGAGATGGGTGGTTTTTGTTGTCTGTAAATTTTTCGATTAAGTACTATTATTTTTAGCACTTCGAAGAGTTTGTAAGACCTTGTAAAGGAACAACGGCAGCAACTTCGTGGGAGCTGATCGACAACTAAGGTAAATGTTTTCTGTAGCATGAACTAAAGATTCTAAAATTGTCCGTCATCTTATGGAAAACCAAATTCAGTGGAAATTTAATACGCCTGCAGCTCCACATTTTGGTGGACTTTAGGAGACGGTAATTCGTTCCGTCAAACACCATATTCGACGTGTTCTGGGTGACACCACGGTTACATTCGAGGAAATGACGACATTCCTTGCTCAGGTAAAGCCTGTCTGAACCCGAGACCGATCCAATCATTAAAGGAAAACCCTATTTATCTCGTCGCCTTAACTCTTCTAAATAATAAAGTCAGTCCGTCTGTGCGTTGGCAACTTCTAACAAAAATGTATAAGACTTACTGGAAGAGATGGTCTTCCGAGTATCTACACGAACTTCAAAGTTTGTTCACAGTTCGTTCAAAATGGCCGAAGCAGAAACCTCTCGAAAAAGTTGGAGATCTTGTACTGGATCTTTAGAAGAAACTTCTTCCCATAAAATGACCTCTGGCCTGGGTAATTGAAGTCTATCCAGGCTCTGACGGTCAAATTCGTTCAGTATCACTCAAAACTACAGCAGGTCAATTAAATCGACCCGTTGTAAAACTTGTAAAACTTCCTGTTTCTGTTTCAGATTCAACGTTAGGTATTTTAATTACCTTGTTCATCGTCATCTCTCTCAAGGTGAGCGCATACCTTTTGCGACTCCAGGCGCGGATCCAGAGAAGGGCTTTAGGGGGGGCCATCCAATAATTCCCCTTCCCCTCCACTCTTAAGGGGGAGGGGGAGAAGGTAATAATCATTTTAAAGTTATTTATTTGCTTTGAATGTTTATTAAAAATTATATAAATATATTATTCACAAATCTTATAAACATAATAAACAAATGTTTCAATAAAAACCATGTTTTTATATTTACAAGCTGCGTCTTGCATGTCATGGTATAATCATTATTTAACAAGTATAAAATACTCATAAAATTTTCGAAGTCAAGCATAAACTATAAAACGATTATTTTTAAAAAGCAAAATTTAGGCGTATATTTCCACCCTTTGCGATATTCATATTCCCGGTTGAAATCCTGGCTGAGGCAGATTTTTTGTTTTTCTTACAAATTATTTGTCTGAAGTAATCGTGTTAACGAATCAAAATTGGTATTAATTATAAATTTACTCTATTAATTTCAATGATCTAAATTGAAAATTGAATCAACAAATACATAAATCTTCAAAATTATATGATTTTACGCAATTTTAAGTTAGAAAAATTAAAAATTGAAAAATTATAATTTTTTTCAATTGAACACTTTTTAAATTAGAAGTTGAATTATTTTAAGTTTAAATCCCTTTGAATGAATGATTATTCAATTGTTATTTCTACATTAAAATTTGTTTTGAAATCTTTTGAAACGTTCTCTTAAAAATATGTTTTTTTACTGGAAAATGAATTTTTTCCAAATTTATAACTGTTCAATTTTTATTTGTTCATCAAAATTTGCGTCCGTTTTAAAATATTTTTAAATATTCTGTGGACATTAATTTTTCAAAATAAAAATCATTCGAAAATTTTCCCACGAATCTTAAGACAATATTTGTATTATCTTAAGACCTTACAAAATCCTTAAAAGCTTAAAAATTTTATTTAAAAACTTCTAAATATATCTCCTCAACTTACTCTAATTTTTTCTGAATGGATACATTTTTATTTGTTATTTACACATCAATATTCAACATTTTCACTTGCAAATACAAAATTTTAAATTAGAACAATTAAAATTAACATTTTTACGTTTAGCTCTCCGAAATTCTAACGATTCAAGGCTTTCTGTTTCAAACAATTCAGTTTCAAATTGTTCGGATTTCAGTATTTCATTTATAATTGTTCATTTTAAATAAACAGTCAAATTTTGCTGACTATTAAAAAATTGTTCTTTTTTTTAATTAATAATTTTCATAATTGAAGTCGTTAAAAATGGTATATTTTAGACTGAAACAGCAGATAATTTATAAAGTTTCAATCGGAAGTTTACATTTTGTTAACTACTACGGCTTTCGAATTGAAACAGTTCAATTTTTAACGTCAAAATCTGTACATTGTTTAATTTCATCAGATTCAGAATCGTGCTATAAAATCAATCAATTATTGTTCAATTGCGAATACACGAACTACAGTTTAATTTTTTAAATCATTACTTAATTTATATTCACAGTTGATCAACTTAAAACATTTTTTGTCGAAAATTTTCAGTTTCGAAAGATATTAATCGTGTATTGTGTAAGTCTTCAAAACTGCATTTCAACACTCTTTTAATTGAAAATGTACCCTCAAAAATAAAGATGTAAAATGGAAAATTTGGATCGTAAAAGATTTTCGAATTCCACATTGCAAACTGAATGATTTCATAATTGAAAAAGTTAACAACTGAACTTAGCATTTAAAAAAAAGTTGAAATGAAACTTATGTTGAATTGCATTATATATCTTGTGACATGAAATTTGTGATATTTCAAGTGATTGGATAGGTTTTTCTTTGAAAAAATTGTAAAAATACCGGTCAAAAAATAAATTCACTGTTATTTCCCGCTCTCAAAAAATTCTGATCATCTCCTGGTTTCCCGGACATTGAAGTCTTTTAATTAACACAATAAAAACTCTGGGATAAATTTTGCTGCGCCTAATTTTAACATGGGGTTCCATCTCGCTCGGAGTTGGGTTACGAAACTATCATTTATTGTTTTTGCCGCAAAAACTGTAAAAACAATTGACTACAGGTGACTTTTCATACCCCAAATCCAAGGGAAACGATACCTTTTGTAGTGGTACCATTCACACTACCAAGACTAATTTTTTTTGAAGGGAAATGGTACCCTGAAATTAGCGCTAGATTCACACTTTGTTTTTTCTGTGAAATTTCTGTTCAATATAGCAAACTCATTTTAATGTTTTTGAAAATATTGATAAATTTGAAAATAGTAAGCTTTCTACGAAGTTTTTGACTTCTTTTTAAGGGTATTTTGACACCTTATGTTTTAGTTTTTTTTTAATTACACTAATTTTTCCATTTTTTAATTTATGCAGTCAAGGTAGACATCCCAGTAATCGTGACCTTAGTCCCAGTAATCGTGATGGCAATTTTCTTGCTTTTTATGTGTGTAAATTCGTGAAGAGTAATATAGTCTTCAAATATCCTATCCGTCTGAATTCAGCGAAAATATTTTAGGGGACCTTATTCATTTGAAAGTGTCAACAATTTCAATGTCGGCCAATTCATTTTAATCCGCTAGATTTTAAGTCAAGCTCCAATTCGCCAGAATTCGCAGCGCGAATACACTTAAAAACTGGCCTATTCAATCGAATTCTTAAGGTATAACTCAAGCGTGGGCGCATATAGGATTTGTTGTTAATATATATTAATGTTTTCTGTAGCTCAGTGTTCTCCTCTGGACTTACACACTTGGGATCGCTGGTTCGAGACACGATGCATGCAATTTTTATTAATTTTTTTCGAAATTACCTTGACCACGAATTAAGGCAAATTGACAAGCATTCAATTCGCGCTGGCTCAGTTCGTTTCAACGAATCAGAAAGCAGCATTCGGGCGAATTTAAGCATGTTAACTCGCCGCAATCCTCCCGAATTAGTTTCTTTTTGCTGGGATAGTAAACTTCAATTATCTTATTTGAAAAATTCGGGTCTGGGCTTGGGAAGGGGGGGGGGGCAAGCCGCCGTGGCCCCCCCTCTGGATCCGCGCCTGTGCGCACTTGTCACGTTCCGCGATGGATGCGATATTCTGGATATTCGTGACATGTCACGAAGGTGGGCGTGGTCTTTTTTTCGTCTACCTGAACGCCCACTGTACAAGCGTACATAGGTCGGACGAAGGGAGCCTCACTACAGTTCTACCCCTGGTGAACCTTATAACAGGGGAACACGAAAAACTACCGGGTACTTAGGGGCATATATGAGGCTGAGGAGAGCTGCCAAAGGCAAATCGGGTATTTAGGGGTACCTGTGAGGCTGGGAAGAGTAGTTTTACGTGGATGACTTTAATATCTATGCATTTAATACAAAGCAACAAAACCGTGCTCTAAGGATCGTGTAACGTCATTGGGATTGAACGAGATACAGATTTTCTTGACTAAACATGATTCTGGTTTAATTAACTTGAAATGCATGCTGTACTGTATAACCTTACCTTGTATCGCCACAGTTTTAGGCATAAAAAGCATAAGAAAATTTGGATCTCCAGAAGGTAACACACACATCCGGACAATTGCTTAGAACATTGTATTGGACATTTTTAAATTGGGGAAGGTTCGATTAAATGAATTTAAAATTTTTGGAAAATGTTACCATTACAAACCTTCACATGCCCTTAACGTCTGTTTTCAGTTCTTATTAACTGATAACTATTGTATATTGTTAAGTAAACAATATTTTTTGGTATTTTTACCATGTGTCACATGCAATAGTAGGTTTACATGCCACCCAGCGCCACCTACAACTCAGCTTACGTCAAGAAGCGGCGTGAACTAACGTCAATGCATAGGGCTGATGCTAAGCAAAATACGAAAGCTATAAAAAATCAGACAGATAATTGCATTTGCAAGGATAATGACAATTCTTCCGAAGCTGATTATGGCTTAGGTGACTAATTCACCTTTTTGATTGAATTAAACTATTAGGCTGAAAGCACATTTATGATATGTTGTTGAAAATTATTCTTTCTTGGTAGAGAATTAATATTTTTGTTGCAAATTCATTTCTTTGTATGAAAATTATTATTTGAAAATTTGAATATTTCCTTGAAAATTTATTTTATTAGCTTAAAAACTCATTATTGATTGAAAAAATTTTACTGGTTGAAAATTCAACTCTTTGGTTGAAAATTCGTAGTTTTTGGTCTGATTCAACAGTTTTTTATTGAAAAGTAAAATATTTTTTGATGGGCATATCAACTATGTATTACATTTTTTGTTGTTGACTCATTTTTCTTTTATCAAAGATTCATCATTTTGGTTGAAAATTTAACTATTTTGTTAATAGTTCCCTTTTCTTGGTTTTATAATTAATTATTTTGAATATAATATATACATACATATACATACATATACATATATATATATATATATATATATATATAATTTAATCGATAAAATTACATATTTAAATAATATACATACTTAAATAATTGTTCTCGGATCTAGTTATTCACATCGTGATATTAGTCCTATATTGCTTGGGATCAAACATGATCATGCAAGTGGTTCAGGAGTCTTACGTAATACAATATAGTATTAAAAACCTCCCCTAATCGTCAGCGCCTCTGTAAGGTAAACAGCTAATTTTTCAGAGTCGTGGCATCTGATGAGGCCAACATGTCCGCCCAAAAGTACCTAGTGGCCACCCTGCGACCAAGAATTTGAGAATGTTCATTTCATAAATTCGTAAACATCGAGCAAATCACTAGAAAGTGATATGCATCGTCCTTATCGGGTTCCCCGCGAGAAGGGCACAATCTCTCTGTGTTAAATTCGTATCTTTCTGATTAGTGAATAATGCGATAAGGAAAATTAGAAAACAAGCGAGTTTGTGGAATTAGCCTTGTGACGTAAATTGGTAAATTTAGCTTTAAGTATAGCTGGTGGGATCTTTCTAAGGGAATAAGGGAAGATTTGAAGACATACACTCTCCACCACTGTGTCAAAATTGCATTTTCTCAGGTAATTTTCGTATGTCTTCAGTATAAATTCGCGATTTTTAGACAGAGAATTAAGGCTACGGTTAAGCCAATATTCCTCCGACCCGCAAATAGCAAGCTTAGGTCTATCTTAAGTAGACCTAAGGGGGGCCTCGCTATTGCGTTCAATAAACTTTTATACTGACATGACATTATTGATCAAAATGAAATCTACATTTTTGTTCAATTTCATTCAGGGGCATTATCTTTTATTGTAGGCCTAATATTTTTAAACCCAGATCTGAACTGTAATATGTGCCTAGATCTTTTAAATGATGTGTTGATCAAGGTCGAAACTTTGAGCTCTAATTGTCCAATAGTGTTAGGGGGTAACTTTAACTGCCGAGTAAGAAGATTATACGAACTGAGCGAGGATATTATACCGAGTAACGCCTCTTATATTTACCCGACTAGATTATCACTAGACTTAAAAACTAATAGTAAAGGTGAAGTTCTGATAGATATCTTAGAGACCTTTGGACTTCTTTTACTGAATGGAAGAACAAAGGGTGATGTGCCCGCTCAGTTTACTTTTTTAGGTACAAATGGTAACGCTGTAATAGATTGAGCACTATGTAGCTTGAACTTTTTGGAACTATTATTTTAAATAAAAATGTAATAATAAAATGTTACATTAATAAATATTCAATGTTTGTCAGTTCCATTAAGCATACAAATGTGATATTCCTTATCACTGTCCTTCAAATGAAACTCAATTCTTAACCCTTCGATGGCACACTTCCCGACGCGTAGCGTAGCTGGCATACTGGGGTCTTTTTGACCCCAAGTGGAAAAGGCTTCCCGCAAAGAGCCATTTAGTTAAAAATTTATTTTAAATATGATAAAAAGATTGTTAAAGTTAAACAATAGTGAAAAGTGACATTTTTTCACGAAAAAATTAATATCCATTAATGCCATTTTCCATTTACCATTAGTACCATTTTTGAATGTTGAAGGGACTTAAATAAGTTTCAACGAGCCTGGGGTCTTTTCGACCCCAGTGTGCCAGCGAAGGGTTAATTATGTGTGGTTAATTTGGCAACATTCCTTCCGTCGAGTTTTTCGCATTCCAAAATTCAGATTTTTGTAACACACCTACTTTTTCTAGAAAAGATGAAAAACTTTTCAAAAATATTTGATATATAGAATACAGTCATACATTGGTTTATCATGGAATCAGTAAACGCAATCCTTACAAATAATATCCAGCAGGAAACAAGATTTTTATAAAAGTTTTTATTTGTTATTAACAGAATTATTGAGTGAAAAGTGCTATTTCAAGTTAAAAAATACATTGAGACTTCATTTTTTCAATTTTTGTTAGGGATATAGGTAAAAAAATGCTTATTATAGTTTTAATTTTCTTCAACTTCATATTAATTTTTGATTTACAAAGTTCAATTCGGAATGAAGTTCAAAGGCTTTGGAATTCAGAAAAACAAAATACTGTAAATCAATGTTCGGCAGACGATTCAAATTTAAATGTAATTAAAGCTCAAATAGTTATACTTCAGCTTTATAACGCTGATACCGCTATTCTCAGGGAATATAAATTAACTTTTAAAAGTTAAAAAGTCGGATGTAAAGCCGATTATGGATAAAGATGATCAGATGAAACAGCTAGACTCACGTAAGGTGAGATATTATTTTGAACAGGATTGATCATCATAATTATACAAAAGTAAGTGACCTGGAGGATCCGAATTTTATTTTGAAAAATCTAATAGAATTAAAATTTGTTGAGAAGAACAGTAATGGAGAAGCAAAAAATTAATATAGGATGGAATAAATGTAGGGTTCACGAACATATTGGCGTTCTAAGATGCTACAAATGTTGTAAATTTAGACATAAAGCTAATGATTGCAATGGGGAAGAAGTGGGTTGTTACTGCGCTGGAAACCACTCTCAAAAAGATTGTAAGAATATAAATAATTTAAAATGTATAAACTGCGTGAGAAATAGGGGACAGAGTGTAAGTAATAATGAAGATCAGTTAAAGCATGCGGCTTATGACAAGGAATGTCCTTGTTTTAAAAGAATAAAGGACATTCAGGGTAGTAAGATTAATTATTCAAATATATAGCTTTGAATGAAACACATGTTTATGCCGATGTAGCAGATAATGAATTACAAATAAACGGGTACAAATTAGTCAGATGTAACACGTCTTACAGAAGATCGGGTAAAATATTAATTTACATAAAAAATGGAGTGAGATTTGAAGTAACTGAAAATATAGAATATGAGAACGTCATGTGGCTATCTCCAATTAGAATATACGGGTGAAAACATTGTGAAATTATTGTAGTAGTTTATCATTCGCCTAGTACCAGCGATGCAGAGTTTATACGATTATTAGAAGATAAATGCGACAAATTAACTGAATCTAACCAAGTGTTGATAATGGGCGATTTCAACATAGACATTAGTAAGAATCCTTTCTACGGGCATAAGATAATTCAGATGATGCACTCTTATGGACTAAAACAATATGTTGAAGGATATACGAGAGTCACGGAAGTATCAAAAACATGTATTGATTTGGTTTTTTCTGAATCCAGGCAGGTAGTTAATATATTGCATACACCAAAGATTAGCGATCACTCTATAATTCAATTAAAAGTACATAGTAATAGACGTTTAAATTCCAAAATTTGTAGAAAAGTTACGTATAGAGATTTCAGTAATTTCAATGAGGAGTTGTACTTAAATCAGTTAAATACATTAAAGAATAGTAGTATATTAAATATAGCTGAAGATAAAAGTTTGAATACAAATTCAGACAGATTTGTAGAAATAATAAAAAAAGCGTTAGATGAATGGGCACCTTATGTAACGAAGGATTCTAAAGAAAACCTAGTTAAAAAGAAATGGTTTACACGTAATATATAGGATGAAATAAAAAACTAGCTGTGAATTCGATCTCGAGTGTTTCCACTTTGTTTGTATTTATAATTATATGGTGCTCATTTCACGAGCACTTTGCTTCCCGTTAGCAAATGTATTTGCTTCCTCATAGAGGAAGCATTAGTTATTTTTTTCAATAATAGACAAACCAAAGTCTTCATTTTGCTCAATTTAAAAGTAGAAATTTACCAAACATGAAAAATTACAAAATACAAAAAATGTTTTAAATACAAAGACAAATCAGACAAATCAAATCTTGCGTTTGAAATAATAATTTTTTGAGCTCGAAAGGGGAAAGGAAAAGTTCTGTCGCACCCTATCCCTTTCCCAGCTTTATGATTTCTTCACAAAAATTGTCATAATATTACTCTATTTGAAAATTTATGATCAAAAAGTCTTTTCTATTCATGCATCAACTTCAAATTATGTCGATAAAAAAAGTTTTTATGTTTGTAACTGACGATTCAGATATTATAAATGAGCAGAACTGCCATAATCTTTAATAAAGTGTATTATTATTATTATTATTATAGATCAATCGATTTGCATCGAATTAAGAGATTTTTGCCGTTCTTGCATCAATTTTGAATTATGTTACTCAAAAAAGTTTTACTATGAAAAACCGTGTTTTCAAATATTATGCAATTTCACAATGGAATGGAAGCTTCTAATGTGTCCCGTAAGGGTTTACATTTTTCTTGTATCTCTTCCCTATTCCTTTACACACACCCCACACACTTACTTGGTGGTGGGAGGGGGACCTACAGTTTAAGGTGGGTTCCGAACCACCAAGAGCAACAGCCTTAAGTACTTAGAGAACCTTTTTCTCTAGAGGTACCGGTCCCACGACTCTCCGGAGATGAACAACTCCCTTGCTAGGCAAGTGTTCACCGCATGGGCCACCGAGGCTCTTCCAGAGTGCGAGGCGGGAATCGAACCCGCAAGCCGACGGAGTGGGTCCAAAGCCTACGCCTTAACCCCCACGACCATCGTCCCACTAAAAAAGTTTTACTATGAAAAAACGATTTTCAAAATATATAAATTACCATAACTTCCCTACTCTTTGATCAAATGCGTTATTATTATAAGTCAATCAATTCGTTTTGAACCAAGTTATCTTTTATATTCTTGTATCAACTCTGAATTATGCTAATGAAAAAAGTTTTACTATAAGAAACCGATTTTAAAAATATATAAATTACCATAACTTCCCTACTCTTTGATAAAATGCAT
>CAKNXH010001907.1:0-10744 GCA_932178445.1 Andricus quercusramuli | reverse complement strand
ACTCTTTGATAAAATGCATTATTATTATAGGTCAATCGATTCGTTTCAAACCAAGGAATTTTTTATATTCTTGCATCAACTCCGAATTATGCAAATGAAAAAAGTTTTACTATAAGAAACCGATTTTTAAAATATTATTGAGTGCTACAAAAAAATGCAATAAATATTTTGAGAAATCCGTCGGTCAGTTTCAAGATATTAGTGAGGAAAATAAGCTTTCCAAATTTCATCAATTTATCTGCAACCGTTTTCTAGTTATCGTGTTCACAAAAAAGCGTGACATCCACACATCCACACATCCACACACACACACACACACACATCCGGACAATTGCTTAGAACATTGTATTAGACATTTTTAAATTAGGGAGGGTTTAATTAAATGAATTTAAAAATTTTGAAAAATTTTACCATTATAAAGCTTCCTCTATGAGGAAGCAAAAAGATAATTTATATTTGCTTGCTAAAAATTCGAAAAGTTTCGAAGATTGGGCGAATTATAAAAGCTGCAGAAATCATGTAGTCGCATTAATAAGAAAAACAAAAAGGGAATATAATGAAAATAGATTAGTTGAAAACAAAAATAACCAGAGAGGAATGTGGAAAATAATAAAAGAGCTTGTGAAAGGACAGTCTAAAAATATTGTTGATAAGGTGACATTTGTAGATGTTGAATATAAAAATGAGCAAGGAATTGCCGAAAAATTTAATAGATACTACATAGAAAGTGCTCAAGAAATTATTTAATCAATATGTAACAATAGCATAAGTAATTCTGTGAACTTGAATACAACAAGTAATGAAATGAATGATTTTGAACAAATAAACATAGCAGATCTTAGTCAAATAATAAGTAAGATGGAAGATAAGAAAGGGGGTGAGAATGGAATAAATACATCTATATTAATAAAAAGTTTAAAGGCATTAGGTAATAAATTTGTTGATATTATAAATCAGTCATTAGAGGCAGGCAAATTTCCGCGCAATTGGAAAGAATCAACAGTCAGACCAATACCAAAAATTACTAATACGAATTAAGGTGAGGAATTCAGACTAATTAATATGTTACCAACTTATGAAAAAGTCATAGAATTAGTAGTTAAAAATAAGGTAGAAGAATATTTTGAGAACCACAACTTATTTACAGAAGACCAATCTGGATTCAGAAAGAATCATTCATGTGAAGCGATACTACAAGATTTATTAACAGCTTGGAAAGAAGAAATTGGTGAGGGAAATGTAGTATTGGTGGTCTTTCTAGATCTCAAGAGAGCTTTTGAAACGGTAAATAGAAGCATTTTGCTAAAGAAACTGAAAGTTTATGGAATAAAAGGGACTGTACTGCAATGGTTTGAAGACTATTTAAAATTTTTTAAGTAGAACATTTAGAAACACAATATTATCAAGTCAATCGGTGCAAAAATTCCATTTTTGAACAAAAAGACTCAGAGACATTATGAATCCAAAATTCAGTTCTTTTGAAAAAACATATTCGAACAGCTCAATATATGAGAAAGAATTGCATAGAAAGGCCTCAAAATATGTTTCCAAAAAAACATTTTAATCGGCTCATTAGAGACAAGTACATAACTATAGGGAAAAAGAGGGAGAGAATTGGAAAAGAGACAACCAAGCCATCCTCACTCTCATTTCCTTTCTCTTTCTCCGTCTTTTTTATACTACTTTTGGGAACCAACATGTTTCGAAACCACTTTAGATCTCCTCATCAGGGTATCATTTTATAGGATACTAAGAACATATTTACCTATCTTATGCTTAATATTCGTAATGTATGTATATATGATACTGAAATTTCTTATCATACTGTTATTTATATTATTTTAATTTTCTTCTGGACGGATTTTTAACTTTTAATTTTCAGTACAAGTGTAAATCCGTAATGTTTCAGAAATCATTAATGTCAATAATACTTGTCTTGATAGAGAATGAATGGAACCTTATAGTTAAACAGGCTTCTTATAAAAATTTGATAAAACTATCAAAAGCTTTGTTATATTTCGAAAGGTCTTTTTTCAAATTGATTGCATTGTTTCCCTCTCTTTTTATGTATAACATTTCCATGAATTCCCTTTTTCTTTGATTTTTTTCATTGTACAGGACTCTAACACCATCCCAAACAAACTCATGTCCATGTGTGATTCTATGTTTTGACAACACACTATGGTATTTCTGACTCCTTCGAAGATTATTTTGATGTTCATCTCTCCTTATTCTTAGTGGTCTCCTAGTTTGGCCTATATATACTGCCTTGCAAGACCTACATTTTATTTTATACACTACATTTTGTTTTTCCATTTTGTCCCGTACGTCTTTTCCCAATTTGACAGTTCTGTTACTTTTGAATGGAATTCTATATATTGTATGTAAACCCATTTTCCTTAGTAAATATTTCAAGCACTTTGAAATTTTATCAAAATAAGGTAAAACAACCGTGTTATATTTATCAAAATCTCTAGTATCTGTGTTAATTACATTGTTGTCTTTCTGATTAATCTGATGGATTCTGTTGTTTATGTGTTTTTCAATGAACAAGGGTGGATAGTGGTTCAAAAAAAGGATCTGTTTACAAATTTCAATATTTTTTCTATAGAAACTTTGATGTGATAATTTTATAGCCCTATCTACCATATTTTTAACAATTGCAATTTTCATTTGTATTAGATGATTTGACAGAAAGCTCAAAGTTCGTCCTGAAAATGAAGGCTTTCTGTACCAATCTGTTATAATTCTACCTTCATCTGTTTTAATCAGAGTTAAGTCTAGAAAATTCAATTTCATCGACGTATCTCGCATAGAAAAGGCATTTAAATCCTACTTTTTCTAATTTGTCATTATTTAGATTTTCCATTTTGTTAAAAACTGTATTTTCTAAATCTTCCATTACAATTTCTGCTAAAATAGGTGAGAGAACAGATCCTATTGGTGTTCCAAATTTTTGTTTATAAAATTTGCCATCAAATTGAAAATAGATCGAATGAAAGACAAAATCGATTGCTTCAATAAACTTTTTAAATGGGATTTTCGTGTGTTGCTTTATGTAATCCCATCTTTTTTCTATCGATTCTTTAACTTTATCTAAAGGAATGTTCGGGAACATAGCAACTACATCGAAAGAAGCTAGTATGTAATCATGAGGAATTATAATTCCTTCAATAAGTACAAGAAAAACTGTACTATTTTTAACTGAGTTTTTTGAAAATTTTTTGATTTACAAAACAGATTAGATTTTAAATTCATTAACATCAAAAACAGAGAAAAATTTCATGAAACCACTAATAAGTTTCAAAGATCAATTTTAAATTTGGTTATTAGTGACTGTCACACAAGAATTCATAATTTAAATGGAAAAATTAAAAATACTCTTGACAAATTAAATGAACAGGTACCACACCTTATGTCATTCAAGAGTGTATTATTAAAGACAATGAATTAAACCAGAGAATTAATCAAAATAATAAAAAAAATGGATAGAAAGTTCAATAACTTAATTGAAATTCAAGGTGATATTCAGAAATTAAATTTAAATATTCATTGTGCGCTTTCACGTGAAAAATCGGACCCATGGTTTCTGAATCTTTCGAAGATTGATATCCCTTTTCAAGTTACCAACATTTTGAGATTAGGAGAAAGGTTTAGTAACAAATTTTGGGAAAAAAAGTTTGTCCAGTTGCTAGAAGTTGTGAAAGATGTAGAGCTAAATATCCACAAACTTCCAAGTAATAAATTGCAAGAATTTAGATCAATACTATCAGGTTTATCTAATGATTTTGTTACAAATAACAAAGTATTATCAATTATTCACAAAGAATTAAATGAAGGATATAAGCTAACGATTGAATTTTTAAAGAAAAATCCTGATCTCCTGATAACATGTGCAGATAAGGGTAACATTAAAATTGCAATTTTGAAAAATGATTATAACAAAAAAATGATGACAATTCTCGATGACAAAAATAGTTTTAAAGTAATAGAACAAAACCCTCTCAAAAAATTACAAAAATCTACTTTTAATATTTTAAATAAATTCAGATCGAGTGGATATCTTGGGAACGTGAATAAAAGTGATATAGATACTGTAAATTCAGTTCTTCCCTTATCTTATGGTCTCATTCAAGCACACAAAGTTGATTATCCACTAAGACCTGTGATATCAAGAATAGGTTCTCCGACGAGAAAATTAGAAGAATTACTTAGTAACATCATTAAAAAATCAATCACAACTTAAAAAAACTCAGTTAAAAATAGTACAGTTTTTCTTGAACTTATTGAAGGAATTATAATTCCTCATGATTACATACTAGCTTCTTTCGATGTAGTTGCTATGTTCCCGAACATTCCTTTAGATAAAGTTAAAGAATCGATAGAAAAAAGATGGGATTACATAAAGCAACACACGAAAATCCCATTTAAAAAGTTTATTGAAGCAATCGATTTTGTCTTTCATTCGATCTATTTTCAATTTGATGGCAAATTTTATAAACAAAAATTTGGAACACCAATAGGATCTGTTCTCTCACCTATTTTAGCAGAAATTGTAATGGAAGATTTAGAAAATACAGTTTTTAACAAAATGGAGAATCTAATTAATGACAAATTAGAAAAAGTAGGATTTAAATGCCTTTTCTATGCGAGATACGTCGATGATTCTGTTCTTTGTGTAGAAGCTAGCAAGATTAATATACTGTTAGATTCATTTAATGGTATACATCCCAGATTACAATTCACTTCAGAAATAGAAAAAGAAAATAAATTGAATCTTCTAGACTTAACTCTGATTAAAACAGATGAAGGTAGAATTATAACAGATTGGTACAGAAAGCCTTCATTTTCAGGACGAACTTTGAGCTTTCTGTCAAATCATCCAATACAAATGAAAATTGCAATTGTTAAAAATATGGTAGATAGGGCTATAACATTATCACATCAAAGTTTCCATAGAAAAAAAATTGAAATTTGTAAACAGATCCTTTTTTTGAACCACTATCCACCCTTGTTCATTGAAAAACACATGAACAACAGAATCCATCAGATTAATCAGAAAGACAACAATGTAATTAACACAGATACTAGAGATTTTGATAAATATAACACAGTTGTTTTACCTTATTTTTATAAAATTTCAAAGTGCTTGAAATATTTACTAAGGAAAATGGGTTTACATACAATATATAGAATTCCATTCAAAAGTAACAGAACTGTCAAATTGGGAAAAGACGTACGTGACAAAATGGAAAAACAAAATGTAGTGTATAAAATAAAATGTAGGTCTTGCAAGGCAGTATGTATAGGCCAAACTAGGAGACCACTAAGAATAAGGAGAGATGAACATCAAAATAATCTTCGAAGGAGTCAGAAATACCATAGTGTGTTGTCAAAACATAGAATCACACATGGACATGAGTTTGATTGGGATGGTGTTAGAGTCCTGTACAATGAAAGAAATCAAAGAAAAAGGGAATTCATGGAAATTTTATACATAAAAAGAGAGGGAAACAATGCAATCAATTTGAAAAAAGACCTTTCGAAATATAACAAAGCTTTTGATAGTTTTATCAAATTTTTATAAGAAGCCTGTTTAATTATAAGGTTCTATTCATTCTCAATCAAGACAAGTATTATTGACATTAATGATTTCTGAAACATTACGGATTTACACTTGTACTGAAAATTAAAAGTTTAAAATCCGTCCAGAAGAAAATTAAAATAATGTAAATAACAGTATGATAAGAAATTTCAGTATCATATATACATACATTACGAATATTAAGCATAAGATAGGTAAATATGTTCTTAGTATCCTATAAAATGATACCTTGATGAGGAGATCTAAAGTGGTCTCGAAACATGTTGGTTCCCAAAAGTAGTATAAAAAAGACGGAGAAAGAGAAAGGAAATGAGAGTGAGGATGGTTTGGTTGTCTCTTTTCCAATTCTCTCCCTCTTTTTTCCTATAGTTACGTACTTGTCTCTAATGAGCCGATTAAAATGTTTTTTTGGAAACATATTTTGAGGCCTTTCTATGCAATTCTTGTTCATATATTGAGCTGTTCGAATATGTTTTTTCAAAAGAACTGAATTTTGGATTCATAATGTCTCTGAGTCTTTTTGTTCAAAAATGGAATTTTTGCACAGATTGACTTGATAATATTGTGTTTCTAAATGTTCTCCTTAAAAAATTTAACAAACAGAGACATTAAGCCATAGACCTTGATATTTATTCCTTTGGGTTCGGATTTTAATGCCATTCTCAGGGAATAGGTTTCTGGGTCAACTCTCAAAACTATTTAAAAGATAGGAAACAATATACAAAATGGGGAAATATGAAATCGTCTAGTATCAATGTCCAAACTGGCGTGCCGCAGGGCTCGGTTTTAGGGCCTTTTACGTATAATGTGCACATGAATGATATTGTCGATGTTGTTAGTAAGTGTGTATTGAAATTATTTGCGGATGATACCATGATTTATTGCATGGCAAAACGTGTACTTGAAGCCGAAGAAATCATGAGAGAAGAATTGAAAAAGGTTGAAAATTGGTTAGAATCTAACGAATTAAAAATCAATACGCAAAAAACAAAATGTATGATAATAAGCAGTACAAGGAGAAAAGTTGATGATATAGATGTAAATCTTCAAATTGACGGATTAGATATTGAAAGAGTTAAAAGTATGAAATATTTAGGAGTGGTAATTGACAAAAAGCTAAGCATGACTGAACATATAGAATATATAATTAAGAAGATTAGCAAAAAGATTTACTTTCTGAAAAGATTGTCGTATTCCGTATCTCAATACACACGTTTAATTATTTATCAGAGCATTATAGCACCCCATTTTGAATACTGTTCGACGGTTATGTTCAACGCCAATGAATCATCCGTAGATGAGCTACAAAAATGTCAAAATCGGGCAATGAGAGCAATTTTAAATTGTAATAGGTACACAGCTGTAGATGAGATGTTGAGTGTTTTACGTTTCATGTCAGTAAGACAGAGAATAGCATTGAATGTTTGCATTTTTTTTTGCATAAAGCAGAAAATGGGTAACTACCAAAATTCATAGGCAAGAGAATGAAGAAAGTAATTGAGAAGCATAATTATAATACGAGGAGTAAGGGAAATATACAAGCAGGATTCAGTCGTACAACGGCAGGCCACAAAGGCATTTTCAGTAATAGGCCGCTCAGTAAAGCATTTGGTGGTACCAAAAATCCAGAATGGAAGCGACAGTGATATTTGTGTATTGTTGATACCTGAGATGAAGGCCAGTATGTTTCAACAGCACATTCGCAAACGCAAGAAACTGCGCGCTGTTCAAAGCTTGCGAAATCATGTTTTTTGAAGATTGCGAGAAAGATATGAATCTGCGGGGAAAAAAGTATAAGTATAAATTCAAGATATTAAAGAGATGTACAATTTGGTTAGTCGAACTTCGAGATCGGTTAATTGGTTTGCTTAGAAAAAAATCAAAACCGTAAAAATTGGTCACTTTTTAATTTTGGCAATAATGCTTGCAGGTCCTTCAAAATCTGTGAAAATGTGTATTTTTGTGAGGTGAAAGCTTGTGCGAAATTTCAGATTGAAGCAGTGAATACTTTGGCAGGAAATCTGTTTGTTGTTCACAGATTGTCTGTTTTTTCAGATGCTGTACTTTTTAAAACAAATGTTTAAAAGCAATGAAAATGCAGAGTTTTGATCACCAACATCTGCTGTACCCAAAGCAATATTCAGATATTTTTTCGCCCTGATTAAAGTCGGTCAAAAACGGCCGAAAGCAGAAAGAGGCGTTTTTTCCTTATAAACAAATAAAATAACTTCCTTGATTTTCGTCTTACAAAATTGCGGTTTCCCTATATGATCAATTATGAGTTCTGAATGAAGAAACAAAAAGGAAAATAGCTCTACGATCATTAGGAGGAGACATATTTTTTTGTTTGTTAACAATTACTGCAGGTCCAATTTTGATGGCATTGAGCTCACATTTTAAGAACATGTAGATGAAGACTTCAACCAATTTCAGAAAAATGGTCTGAATTTTCATTTGAGAATTGAGGGTTTGCCATCGCGGTGAATTTGCGGACAACATGCAACTCATTGGGTGACGGCGGAGTGGGGGAAGCCCGAAAGCAGCTTCCACGTGCGAGGCATTCGCGCTCAAAGTGAATTACCGTCTTCAAAATGCATCACCTGGAAATATCTCGTGGACGAAGCGACATATTGAGATGATTCTTTTTTTAATTGGGGCTAACTTTTTGCGCTGATTAACAATCCTACATCAAAAGTTAGCAAACAGTACATTTAATGCTTCAAATGTAAGGTTATTTTTATTATTTTTCCTAATTGCACAATTTCTGAATTAACTGTGTCATTAAATGTGAACTGTGTTTTATTTTTATTAAGGTTATTTAATCATATTTTAAGAAATGTGTATAAAATGAATATTTTATTGTTCGATAAATGTAGGTTCAACATTTTGTGGAAATGTACTGAAGTACTGTCTAGCTGTTTTCGACTTTCGTAATTAATGTTGGAAGAGATGGGTATTGGATTAAAAATTTATTGTTCATTATACTAAACGCGTGATGTTTTGTTGAAATCTATTTTGGTAATTTTTGGGTTTTGTCCATTTTTCTGTTTTCTAACTCGGACTCGCCATAAACTTGAACTTTTCGTCTCCACCTCAATAAAAGAGAAAGCGAAAATGGAATGACCAAGGGTCATCAATAAATACGCTATACTTAAAAAGAAATACTTCGAATAATTTGGTTATATATTCCGTCCTTCACTTCTCAATTTTTAATGAAATGTTACGACCTGTATTTGGCTGACAATAAATTTTATGTTGTATACACATTTTTTCAAACAAAATGGAATAGACTTTAAATCTATAAAATACTAGTCATATTTAATGACACAATTAATTCAGAAATTGTGCAATTTGGGGAAAATAATAAAAATAACCTTACATTTGAAGCATTAAATGTACTGTTTGCCAACTTTTGATGTAGGACTGTTAATCAACGCAAAAAGTTAGCTCCAATTAAAAAAAGAATCATCTCAATATTTCGCTTCCTTCACGAGATATTTGCAGGTGATGCATTTTGAAGACGGCAATTCACTTTGAGCGCGAATGCCTCGCACGTGGAAGCTGCTTTCGGGCTTCCCCCACTCCGCCGTCACGCAATGAGTTGCATGTTGTCCGCAAATTCACCGCGATGGCAATCCCTCAATTCTCAAATGAAAATTCAGACCATTTTTCTGAAATTGGTTAAAGTCTTCATCTACATGTTCTTAAAATGTGAGCTCTCTACCATCAAAATTGGACCTGCAGTAATTTTTAACAAACTAAAAAATATTTCTTCTCCTAATCATCGTACAGCTGTTTTCCTTATTGTTTCTTCATCCAGCACTCATAATTGATCATATAGTAGAACCGCAATTTTGTAAGACGAAAATCAAGGAAGTTATTCTATTTGTTTATAAGGAAAAAACGCCTTTTTCTGCTTTCGGCCGTTTTTGAACTCTGCACTTTCATTGCTTTTAAACATTTTTTTTTCAAACGTACAGCACCTGAAAAAACAGACAATCTGTGAACAACAAACAGATTTCCTGCCAAAGTATTCACTGCTTCAATCTGAAATTTTGCACCAGCTTTCATCTCACAAAAATACATATTCTTACAGATTTTGAAGGACCTGCATGCATTATTGCCAAAATTAGAAAGTGACCAATTTTTACGGTTTTGATTTTTTTCTAAGCAAACAAATTAACCGATCTCGAAGTTCGACAAATCAAATTGTATATCTTTTTTATTTCTTTCGTTTATAATTAAACTTTTTTCCCCACAGATTCATATCTTGCTCGCAATCTTCAAAAAACATGATTTCGCAAGCTTTGAACAGCGCGCAGTTTCTTGCGTTTGCGAATTTGCTGTTGAAACCATACTGGCCTTCATCCTGGGCTTCCATTCTGGATTTTTGGCACCAAAACACTGTTTCTCATGCTTCACTGACTTTCCTGTAATGGAATACGGTTGTACAATAGTGCAGCAGCTAGTTTGAGAAGTGTGGAGAGGCCGGCAACGTTTCGCCAGGAAGTGTCCAAATTTATAGTGGATACTATTAGAAGACAAGGTTTTAGATTTATGAAATTGTATCAGAGATTGTGTATATGTACATACTGAATGATAGCAAAAGGTAATAAAGAATCCCCCCCCCTTTCCCTCTTCCCCCCTCTCACTCTCTCTCTCTCTCTCCGTGACTTGTAAGTCGTTTTTAACTGGTATATATAATAGGCCATTTTGGGAAATCGAATTAAAGTTATCTGACTACCAATTGTCTAAATATTCTCACAGAAACTATACTGCTAAACCCATCATGTCTACTATTGAAAATGATACAGGGTATTAATTAATATAATTATATATATATATATATATAATTAAAAAAAAGTTAAACAACCACCGCAGGGTACCACTAAGAGCAACTGCCATCTGGAAAAAATGTCAATGGCCCCCAGTAGAACCGCGGTAAAATACACCTATGGCCACGTATCACATCCGTGAGATGGGTGGTCACAGGGCACGACGAAATCACAACGACAGGCCGGCGAAACCCTCGTGTGTCTTGAGGACACGAAGCGACCCAAGGATGACAGCTTTCTGCATCCATCTCGCAAGAGCCTTGGCATATTTTTGGCACGCGGGTATGGCTTTAAGGTTACGAAC
>CAKNXH010001906.1:122117-159519 GCA_932178445.1 Andricus quercusramuli | reverse complement strand
TTTTTTTCGAATAATTCAATTTTTATTTATAAGTGAAATTTTTTCATATTAAACGGCGAATTTTTAAACTTAGAAAAATCTGTCTAATCAATTTTATTATTTTTTTGGTATAAAATGTAATTTAAAATTCTATAATTTCAAACAAAAAAAACTGAAAGAAAATATAGAACGATTTTTAACAATTTATTTAGAAAAAGGAGTTGAATTGTATAATTTCAAAGTCGAAGCCCTAAAAATTAAATAATTTTATTTAAATTGAAGAGAATTGAAAGTGAATAATTCCAGATTAAAATTTCGAAAATAGTACAATATCGAAACGTTCAAAATTAAATATTTTAAGATGCGGATTTTAGAAATTGAATGCTTCAAAATTCAGAGGAACTGAAATTGTATTCTTTCTAATTAAAAGCGTTCAAAATCAAATAATTAAAAATTTTTATCTTTTGAATTTCAATAATTTTAAATTCAGACATTAAAATTAGACATGTTGAAATTGAAAACTGAATTGAATCTTTCAAAGTCAAAGCTTCTGAAATTGTAAAATTTTAAATTGTTATGACATAACAAACTTATAATTTAACATTGAAACTGATCAGATAAATTTTTTTCTAGAACCAAAAAATGGAATTGTTCTAAAAAAAAAATTTCGAAATACAAAATCCCTCAAAATCAATCATTTCAATTGGGAAAATTAAAAATGACCAAACTTCTACTCCGGAACGCTAAAACTTAAACGAATACAACTTCAATAAAAAATGTAATCACCAAAAATTATGATATTAAAATATTTCAAGGCTGAAACCCTCTAAAATTTCAATTATTTAAATTAAACTTAAATCGCTTGAAAATTAATAATTTTAAATTTCTACTTATAGTTTTCAAAATTTAACCAATTCAATTTTAATTGCAAAATTAAACCCTACGAGGAAAAAATTAAAAAATTTGCATGCAACATGAAAATTCAGAATAACAATTTAAAATTGCCCAAATTATTCAATTACTGTTGTATTAATTTCAGAAAGTTTAATTTTTATCTTTTTTTTATTTTAAACTCAATTTTTAATTTTTTAATTTCATAGCTTCCTTTAAAATGATTAATTCTTGAGAAATAAAAAGAAACAAAAAACGAGATGGATGTAATGATTACAATTTTTGAAATTGTACAATTTTAAGTTTTTCAATTCGGATATGCTTTATATTTACAAGAAAAATTATTAAATTCAAAACTATCAAGGTCTTTAACGTGTGATTTTGATATATTTAATAAGGGAATTGTCCTGATATTTTCAATATTTGAATGTAAAATTACAATATTGTGAAATTTAAAATCACCAAAAATTAACTTTAAGAAAAAACTGTAGTTTGAAGGTCTCAAAGATTAAACAGTTTTGAATTCCAAAACTTTCAATTGTTATTACATAACAAAATGATAATTTAACATTAAAGCTGATAACACAAATTTTTCTGTAATCAAAAAATGAATTTAATTATTTTTAAAAAAAGTTAAAAATAAATATAAATTTTAAATGGGAAACACTAAAAATGACAAATTCCTACTCTTGAAAAAGATTTAAATCACCAAAAATTGTGATAAGCACTTTATTATAATAATAATAAACTTTTTTATGATCAAAACCTCAAAAATATTGATTATTGAAAGTAAATTTAAATCTTTAAAAAAATAATAAGTTTTAAAATGCTAATTATACTTTCCGAAATTCAACTAATTCAATTTTAACGGCAAAATAAGAACTTTTGAATGGAAAAAATTAAAAACTTGCCGTTCAACATGAAAATTCTCAACTCTAAAATTGTAACAATTTAAAATTACCTAAATTATTCAATAGATTTTGTATTAATTTCAGATAGTTAGATTTTTATCTTTTTTAATTTTGAACTCAATCTTCAAAGCTTCTTTTACAATATTATTAATTCTCGAAAATTTCCAAATAGTTTTAATTTTAAAGGATTTATTTTTTTAAATATTCAACTAAAAATCGGACAATTTTAAGACATTGCATTGAAAATTTAAAAAAAATACAAAACGAGATTGATTTTGAAATTCTAAATTTCAAATTGTTATAAATATATAACCAAATTATAATTTAACATTAAAGCTGATAACACAAATTTTTCTGTAATCAAAAAATGAATTGAATTATTTTTAAAAAACGTTCAAAATAAACATAAATTTTAAATGGGAAACATTAAGAATGAAAAATTTCAACTCTGAAAAAAATGTTAATTACCAAAAATTGTGACATTAACACATTGTCATACACAAACCCTTAAAAATTTCAATTATTTAAAGTAAATTTAAATCTTCAAAAGAATTAATAACTTTTAAAATGCTAATTATATTTTCCGAAATTATTTTAAATGGGAAATACTGAAAATGAAAAATTTCTATTCTAAAAAAAATGTAAGTAAATTTAAATCTTTAACAAAATTAATAACTTTTAAATTGCTAATTACACTTTCCGAAATTCAACTAATTCAATTTTAAAGCGTTGAGCATGAAAATTGTAACAATTTAAAATTACCGAAATTGTTCAATTACTTTTGTATCAATTTCGGACAGTTTAATTTTTATCTTTTTTAATTTTAAATTCAATCTTCAAATATTCTTTAAAAATTTTTAGGCATTCTTGAAATTTCCCAAATATTTTTTAATTTGAAAGGAATTATTGTCCACATCAACTAAAAATAGGGCAATTTTGAGATATTACATTTAAAATTTAAAAAAAATACAAAACGAGATTCCAATTTTTAAAAATTGTACAATTTTAAGTTTTTCAATTCGAATATGCTTTATATTTACAAATTTGAAGAAAAAACTTTAGTTTCAAGGCCTCAAAGATTAAACTATTTTAGAATTGCGTATTGAAAGCTATAATTTTCCATCAAAACTTTTGAATTTCAATAATTTTCATTTCGAAGATTAAAATTTGACAATTTGAAATTGAAACCTGAATTGAATCTTTCAAAGTCAAAGCTTCTGAAATTCTAAAATGTTCTAATTGTTATTATTAACAAACTTATAATTTAATATTAAAGCTGATAATACAAATTTTTCTGAACTGAGAAAATAATTTGATTTTTAAAAAAATGTTAAAAATAAATATAAATTTGAAATGGTCAACACTAAAAATGAAAAATTTCTACACTGAAAAAAATGTTACTTACCAAAATTTGTGATATTAACACTTTTTTACACTCAAACCCTTACAAATTTTAATTATATTAAGTAAATTAAAATTTTTAAAAAGATTAATAATTTTTAAATTGCTAATTGTGCTTTCCGAAACTCAACCAATTCAATTTTATTTGCAAAATTAAAACTTTTGAATGGAAAGAATTAAAAATTTAGCGTTCAACATGAATTCTTCATTTTTAAATTGTTACAATGTTAGATAGTTTAATTTTTATCTTCGTTAATTTTAAACCCAATCTGCAAACCTTTTACAATTATTAATTCTTGAAATTTTCAAAATACTTTTTAATTTGAGAGGATTTATAATTTTAAATCTTCAACTAAAAATCGGACAATTTCAAGATATTACATTCAAGATTTTAAAAAAATAATGTAAAACTAGATTGATTCTAATTTTTGAAATTGTACAATTTCAAGTTTTTCAATTCGAATATGCTTTATATTTACGAATAAAATTACTAAATTCGAAACTATCAAAGGCCTTTAATGTGGAATTTTGATAAATTTATCAACAGAATTGTCGTAACATTTTGAATATTTGCATTTGAAACTACAATATTGTGAAATTTAATATTCAAAACCACCGAAAATATACTAAAAAATTTTAACTTTTGAATTTAAATAATTTTAAATTCGAAGAGATTAAAATTTGAAATTGAAAACTGAACTGTATCTTTCAAAGTCGAAGATTCTGAAAATCTAAAATTGTTCTTACATAACAAAATTATAATTTTACATTAAAGCTGATAATACAAATTTCTCTAAAATCAAAAAACAAATTGAATTATTTTTGAACAAAGTTCAAAATAAATATAAATTTTAAATGGGACACTAAAAATGAAAAATTTCAACTTTGAAAAAAAAAATTTAATTACTCACAAATGTTAATTATTTAAAGTAAATTTAAATCTTTAAAAAAAATTAATAACTTTTAAATTGCTAATATTACTTTCCGAGCTTCAATCAATTCAATTTTAATTGCGAAGTCAAAACTTTTGAAAAGAAAAAATTAAAAACTTAATTTTCATCTTTTTCAATTTTAAACACAATTTTCAAATCTTTTACAATGATTAATTATTGAAATTTTCTAAATATTTTTCAATTTGAAAGGATTTTTTTTTAAACCTTCTACTAAAAATCGGACGATTTCAAGATATTACACTGAAAAAAAAAATAAAAAATGAGATTGATTCCAATGTTTGAAATTTTACAATTTTAAGTTTTTCAATTCGAACATACTTTCTATTTCTGATACATTTATTAACGGAATTGTCCTGACTTTTTTTATATTTGACTTTAAAATTACAATATTGTGAAATTTAACATTGGAAACCACCGAAAATTAATTTTAAGAAAAACATTTAGTTTGAAGGCCTTAAGGATTAAATTGTTTTAGAATTGGCATTCAAAACCTATAATTTTAACATGAAAATTATAGAAATTTTCTAAAATAATAAATATATTATAAATAAGTATCATATCATGTAGTATCACGTGAAATTCAAAATGTATAGATTTTTTAATAAAAAATATAATTTCTGTCTTCAAAATTATACGCTTTTTATTTAGAAACTTTCAAAACTTCGAAAATCCCGCTGTAATAATTTCCCTCGCGGCTTTATCCCGGATGGGTGTCCACCCTAATTTTATTCTACTTATTTAAAACAAAAAACACTAATTAAAATTCATTTCTCTTTGAACTGTTACAAAGTTCTACCAAATCATCAAATCGAAAAATATATTCACGAGTGTAGGATTCCAGCTAAAGAAGATTGATTGTACATTTATCTTTTATTAGTAAACAAATTTCCCTTCACGTAACGTAAGCATAAATACAGGGGGAGGGGGTATATCGTAACCTCATTATACAATAGCGATTATCTCGTATCTCTATCCCAGTACGGCTGACTGGACATCAAGTAAATTAAATATAGAATAGGGTACGTGGGATGAAGATTAAAAAAAAAAAAAAGAACAACTGCCGGTATTTACCTCTCCGTACGCATTCTATTTCCAAAATTCAGTTTAAAAACATAACTTCCAATAATCCGTAATCCTTTATTACTTTGTAGCTTACTTCTTTCCTCTTCTTCTTCGTCTTCTTCCATTAGGTTTATAGATTAGTTTATAATAAGTCGAGCCATGACCGGGAGTGCGCCAGTCGAATTAATACACTGTAACAGTCGTATTTTTACAATATTCATACGTAAGTCTTGTAGCAGAGACAAAAGCAGCGCAGGCGCCCTAATCGCACTCGTTCAAAAAGAGCCTCTCGGTACCAACAATCGACATGGATTACTCAATTCCATTCAATTTCTAACTGTGATGTGTTGACTGACTCAACCTCTCTCTCTCTCTCCCTCTTTATCTCATTACACCCGCATAAAACTTGGTACAAAAATCACCACCAAAAATCACTAATCCACATCCACTGATGATACCAAAGGCCAATTCCAAATATCGAATCATTACTTTTAATTCCATCAAATCTACTTTTAATTCCATCAAATCTTATCAAATGCATTGGAACATTGTACATTAATAAAATTGCGCATGAGATCAGATTAAGTTTGAGAAATTTAGGTGTAAAAAACATTGTTGTCGCAGGACACCTGAATACTGCGCCAGTAATAACGCGCGAGGGACTTCTCTTCCACCAGGTGTTCAAGCCCGGCTTCTGAACGTCAATACACGTTGTGTCGCTGCTGGTAAAATTCACCAACTTGGCCGTGCACAATAATAGAAACGCCCTAGCATCAATGCTCTCATACATTATACATGAAAAACAACTTAAACTGCCAAAAAATTTTTCACCACCAGAAAGTACCCCATTGAATCACACATCATATATCTCTATCTCTCTTTTTTAAAAATGCATACACAGGATACATGAATATGACACAGTATAAAAAAAAAGTCCCCAATCGGTCGGGTGATTCAATTTGATGCGTTGTACACGTATTTTCTTCAACTGTCAGCGTCTTTCCGATCGAACATGCTATCACACACGTACGTCTGTCTCTCGCTTGAAAAAATAGTTTTTTATGCCTAATCATGAATTTTCACACAGAACAACTCTAATCTCATACTGCAAAGTGTTTGTTTGTTATAGAAACTTATCTACACAATTTTTTTCGTTCTGCACAATATGGGCGAGAATGCAGAGGGACTATATTCATACTCGATGTACATATTCGTCGATTACTTATAAACGAAATAATCGGTATCCGATCACCAGCAACGACCAGAGTATATCTTAGCTTTTTACAGTACAAAATACAGCTCCTGCATACGCACGCGCGTCGTGTATTCAAACTTACACACACATATTATCATCATTTATGATTATTATTATTATGTTTGTGTATATATATACACACACAAGTGTATACATATAGACATACATACAAAAATTAGTAAGGATTTATTCACTCAATGTGTAAGCATGTAATGAGAGTCGCGAGATGGCGCCGCTATCATCTAGTCTATTAGGATTCGTGGTGGAGGAGGAGGATGATAATGATGATGATGATAATGTCGATGAGGATGAATGTCCATGACTATAGATAGAATGTTTGCATGTTTGTACAAATCGAAATATATACACACCTACACACTATATATTATCATTTTCATGAGAATAATAAAGTTTCGGTTTAAAACGAAAAACAAAAACAAAAAAATATATATATTATATCGCGCATCGGACAAAAACTTGGGAGGTGCAATCTGTTTCCTTTCGATCGACACAGTGGTAGTATGTTAGTCGTTATATTTGAGCATGTACAGACATTTACAGAAGAGGAGGAAGTTACACGTATTTACTAGTGAGCATCTTCAGTCTCATTACATTCTTACAGATTCTGCAAACTCCGCCGTTACTAAAATTCATTTGAATGCATTCAGGGCCGTTTTACGTTCACCTAACTTTTCTTTCATCACTTTTTTGTATTCTTTCAGTACTTTATTACTCGTTTCATTTATTTAGCTTTACCCATTCTTTAGTTTCAAATTTCACATCAGTTGAGACGGCCAGAGAGTTTAAGAGGAAGGAACGGATACAAGATGCTTGGATATATATAGTGACAACTCAAAACTTTCCTTTAAATACGTCACCCTAATTTCACTTCATCTCTCTTCTTGCTACATACTTCTTAGCTATCAAAACAAATTCATCGGCAAATGCAGTCAATTTTCAAAATCAAAAACCTGAAGGCCGTGTATTTTGAAAAGGTCGTAACTCAATTTCGGACATCTTGTATCAAACGACCATTCGAGGTCCTGTGAGGGAGGGCTTTTTACGTCTACAAGGCTAGTTACCATTGAACGCTATCATTTTTATTTTTTTTTTCAATTGTTGTGTATAATAATCATACGTCGCGAGGACGTAGCTTATGGTCCGGTGTAACAGCGATAAAAACTTAGATATCGTAAGAAAAAAAAAATAACCATTGCAATGAGAACAACGGTGGGTAGAGGAGAAGGGAGAAGGAGTTCCAGGATTTTGGGCATGGAGAGATGGGAATCCGAACGATTATGACGAAACGCGTCTTTTTTTTGTTTGTTTTTCTTTAGCGATTATACACGCATTCAAATGAGACATATGTTCGCACATCCCTACCTAGCTTACAATCCCTGGTAGTGGTGCACGCAACTCGGCAAACGGCTTATCGTTAAGCGAGCGGCACGGATTCCATTTATCTCCTACTTCCTATCATCCTGGTCGCACTCGCGGCTTATGTGACCTGGCTTGTGGCAGACATAGCAGGTCTTGCCTCCAGCTTCCGGGCAATTACGCGCAATATGACCAGTCTTATTGCAACTGTAGCAACTCTGCATCGCGAAACGTCCTGAATCGTTGCCACCCTCCGGGCAGCTGCGGGCAATGTGACCAGTTTTGTTGCAATTGTAGCAGCTCATCTCAGGCCCCTGTTGAGACACCTTTGTATAATGAAAGTGTAAAGGTTTTAGAAGCATGCAAAATAGCGATTCGGTCGTATCTCCTCAAAGTTTCCAGTATGTTTCTTTTTTTTTTCTTGTTACAAAAATGGAGAAGTGTCTGAAATCTATCTTCCTACAATTGCCATTGTATCTTTTTAAGAAATGGAGAAGCAAAATGATGAAAGGAAATATATAGTCGAAATTGATATCAAGACTTCACAACAACCCAAAAACTCTAAAACACAGGGGAAATAGGGTGATCTTTAACGAAAGTTGGTAAATAAAGGAGTTTGTTATAAAATTGATGCAGGTACCATATTTCTAAGCTGAAGTGGAATCTTCAACCAAAAAGATGAACTTTTAACAAAAGAGTTGAGCTTTCAATCTAAAAAGGAGAATATTTTATAAAACATTTGACTTTTAAACCCGAAAAGAATTTCCTATCAAACACTTGCATTTATAACAACTTTCAACCTACAAAGATAAATTTTCTACTAAATGGTCGAATATTTTTGAAAACGTTCGTCTTATAAATCCGAACTTCAACCAAGAACACTTAAATTTTTAACAAAAGTGTTGAATTTTCAAGACAAAAAGACGAATTTTTGAGAAGACAGTTGAATTTTTTAACAGTTTTGAATTAAAAAAAATGTAACACTTTAGAAAACGTTAGACTTTTAAAACTAAAAATATGAATTTTTACAAAAACCAGTTGATTTTAAACCAAGACGGATAACACTTTTTAAAACAATAGTTGAGTTTTTAACTTTTAAAAAATAAAATATTTTAGAAAGTATTTGACTTGTACACACAAAAAAAAAAAAAATAAAATGAAATTTCAAGCAAAAGGCGAATTTTTTTAGAAAACAGTAAATTTGCAACAAAAGAGTTGAGTTTTAAAAATTAAAAAGTCAAATTTTCAGAGAACTTTTGAAGATGAATTTTTTTTAGAAGACTGTTAAATTCTCTAAAAAAGAGTTGAATTTTCAAGTTAAAAAGTTTAATATTTTAGGAAACGTTTGAATTTTCAACCAAAACCATGAATGTTAAAAAAAAATTAATTTTCAACCAAATGGTCGAATTGTCAAACAAAAAAGAAGAAACTTCAACCAAAAATGGTGAAGTTTTAAGCAAGACTAATTCTTTTAGAAAACAGTTGAATTTTCAACAAGAGATGAGTTTTTTTTCAATTAAAAAGTCAAATATTATAGAAAACGTTTGAAGCCAAATTTTTTTAGAAAACTGTTGAATTTTCAACAAAACAGTCAAGTATTTCAGACAAAAAGTTAATTTTCAACCAAGGAAGAACACTTTTTGTTTAGAAAATAGTGTAATTTTCAACAAGAGACTTTTGAAACCGAGAAGATGAATTTTCAACAGAAAATTAATTTTTATTCAAACGATCGAATTCCCAATAAAAAAAGACGAAATTTTAAGCAAAACACTCATTCTTTTAGAAAACAGTAAAATTCTAAAAAAAGTTGATTTTTTTTTTAATTAAGAAGTCAAATATTATGGAGAACGTTTAAAGACGTATTTTTTTAGAAGACTGTTGAATTTTCAACAAAATAGTTGAGTCTTGAAGTTAAAAACTTGAATATTTTTGAAAACGTTTGATTTTTAAACAAAAATAATGAATTTTCATTAAAAAAAAAGATTATCTTTAATCAAGAAAGATCTGTTTTTAACAAAATAGTTGAAATTTTCACAAGAGTTGAGTTTTAAGTTAAAAAGTCAAATATTTTAGAAAACGTTTCACTTTTAAACCCAAAAAGATACATTTTCACGAAAAAAATTAAATTCGAATTTTCAAACAAAAAAGACGAAACTTCAACCAAAAACGATGAAATTTTAAGCTTAGGAAACAGTTGAATTTTCAACAAGAGATTAGTTTTTTTTCAATTAAAAAGTAAAATATTATAGAAAACGTTTGAAGCCGAATTTTGGTAGAAAACTGTTGAATTTTCAACAAATCAGTTAAGTATTTCGGATAAAAAGTTGATTTTCAACCAAGCAAGAGCACACTTTTTAAGAAAATAGTGTAATTTTTAACAAAAGCGTTGAGTTTTAGGTTAAAAAAAAAATTAATATATTTTAGAAAATATTTGACTTTTGAACCAGAAAAGATGAATTATTAACAGAAAAGTAATTTTTAATGGAACGGTCGAATTTTCAAAGAAAAAGATGAAATTTTAAGCAAAACACTAATTCTTTTAGAAAACAGTGGAATTTTCAACACGAGTTGAGCTTTTTTAAATTATCAAGTCAAATATTATAGAGAACGTTTAGAGACGAATTTTTTAAAGAAAACTGTTGAATTTTCAACAAAGCAGTTAAGTATTCAAGATGCAAATTTAATTTTCAACCAAAGGACACTTTTCAAGAAGATGAGTAATTTTCAACAAAAGAGTTGAGTCTTCAAGTTAAAACGATAACATATTTTAGAAAACATTTGACTTTTGAACCAGAAAAGATTAATTTTCAACAGAAAATTAATTTTTAACCAAACGGTCGAATATCCAAACGAAAAAGATAAAATTTTAAGCAAAACACTAATTCTACGTTTAGGAACGATTTTTCTTGAAAACTGTTGAATTTTCAACAAACAACTTGAGTCTCGAAGTTAAAAACTTAAATACTTTAGAAAACGTTGGACTTTTAACCCAAAAAGATAAATGTTCAACTTAAAAAGACAAATATTTTAGAGAAAGTTTCACTTTTAAACCCAAAAAGATGAATATTAAAAAAAAAGTTAATTTTCAACCAAATGATCGAATTTTCATACAAAAAAGAATAAATTTGAACCAAAAACTGTTACATTTAAAAAAAAAAAAAAGAAACGAGATTTTTAGAAGGCAGTGGAATTTTCAAGCAAAAAAGATCAAATTTAAAGCAAAAGGACGAATTTTTTAAATCAAATAATTTAAAAAATGTTGAACTTTTAAAACCAAACAGATGATTTTTCTAGAAGAAAGTTACTTTTCAACCAAGAAAGATTACTTTTTAACAAAAAAAAAAAGAAAAAAAAAACCAAATAGTAGAATTTTGCACTAAAACATGAATTCTAAACAAAAAATTTAATAGTAGACTTTTCAATTAAAAATCATTTTCAACTAAAAATAGTTGGATTTTTGTATAGGGTTCTGTCAACTCTATTCGCATATTTACGAAAAAAACGAGAAGCTTCTTGAAAACAAAGGAAAAAGAGGAATTCTTTTTAAAATGGAGGAATAAGGGAAAGAGTGTGAAGTCTGTGATACTGACTTTTTTATCTCTCCAATTCCAAAAATGTTAATCTCAGCGAAAAAGTTACATTTTGCTTGTTCACAAATTTGAACTCTCTTTGCAAATACGCCTCAAATTTTCTGAAATTGTAATTTTGACCACCGAACAACTTCCACAAGAATTTCTCCATTTTTGTAAAATAACACAAAATTTCAACTTCGATTGCGACGAATCGTGTGTGGTCAGTATAAATTTTCTGCACAAATTCCTCCGTGCAGAAAGAATAACTATGTTATTGAAAACGAGGCATTGTAATACATATCCAAACAAAATGTGAGTGAATCGGGTTGTTTTGTGATTATATAAAAAATTATTTCTAATTACATCCGGCAAAAGAAAGCACGGATCTTTGTGACTAAAAGAAGCAAATTATTGAATACTGAATGCGCAAAAGTGCTCGCTTTATTTGGAAGTTATGCAACGCGAAACGTGACTTTCAACAAAAACCAGGAAATCTAAATGTGGACGACTAAGTTAAAAACCTTCTCAGATTAAAAAATATAAATCATTTCAAAAAATTGGATAAGATTTGCAAAACAACCATATTTACCTCCAAGTAAATAAATAATAAATTCCAGTCAAGATAAAGGGTCGAATGAGCTGATAATTTTTTTTCGAAGTTTGAATATATTTAACACTAATGTGGATACTGTAATAATTTATTTTTATTCGACGAGTTGAAATGAAAGAAAGACTATTATAATCTATTGAGAAAAATTAAATTGAAAGGTTTATATAGAAATAGGCAAATGATTCGTAATATATTACTGGGCCTGAAATATATTATTGCAGAAGAAAACATCCACCGTGTTAAAGTGGCCGCTGTGAGCATTACATTTACAATAATAATAAAAATATTAATAATTCAATAAAAAAAATATTGTCAACTGTGATCATTTTCATGAAAATGTAAGGAGCCATCCATAAAAAAAAAAAAAAAAAAAAAAAAAAAAAAAAAAAAAACCCCCCCCACCCCGTAACGGAGTCGTTGGCTATACATGGATTTCAGTTTAAAAAAATAGTTGAATTTTCATCAAAATAATCAAATTTTTAACAAATACTTGAATTTTTAACCAAGTGTAGATTCAATATATTGTATTTCACAGAAACAAAATAGTTGAATTTTCAACCGACAAAAAAGAATGTTCAACAAGAAAGTAATTTTTAATCAAAAGTTGAATTTTCAATTAAAAAAGATAAGTTTTCAATCGAAAATGCAACAGTTACATTTTCAGTTTAAAAAATTCAATAAAAAAAAACTAATTTGCTACCAGTTAAATCGAACAAAAAGCACAAATTCCAAACAAAATAAAGTTTAATCCACAACCAAAAAGATGAACTTTCAAAACAAAATTATTTTCTTAAACAAAAAGACGAATTTTCCACAAAACAGTGGAATTTTCCACCCGACACTATGAATTTTCAACAAAAAAGTTAATTTTTTAAAAGAAATAGTTGCATTTTTAGCCAAGTAGTTGAATTTTCTACCTACAAAGATGAATTTCTAACAAGAAAGCAACTTTTAATCAAGAATTTTCAACCAAAAATGGAATAATTACATTTTCAATTTAAAAAGTTGACGAATTTTTCATCCAAAAAGAAGAATTTCCAACAAAATAAATAAATTTTCAACTCAACAGTTGGGTTTTCCACCTGACTATGAATTTTTAACAAAAAAGTTTATTTTTTACTTCAATTCAAATAGTTGAATTTTCAACTAAAAAAAATTAATTTTCAACCAAAAATGGAAGTTATATTTTTAATTTAAATAATTAATGTACACGAAAAGATGAATTTTCAACAAAATACATGAATTTTCTTGGAAAACAGTTAAATTTTCCATCCGACACTATGAATTTTCAAGAAAAAAGTTAACATTCTACCAAGTAGTTAATTTTTCAAATCAATAGTTAATTCTTACCCGAATAGTTGGATTTTAAACAGAAAAGTTGCGTTTTTCACAAAAATGATGAATTTTTTACGAAAAGAGATGAATTTTCAAACAAAAAAGACCAATTTTCTACAAAACAATGAATTTTCAACAAAATAGCTGAATTTTTAAATACAAAAGATCAATTTTCAATTAAAAAATAATTTTTCAACCAAAAACGGAAGTTACATTTTTATTTTTAAAAAACTGGATAAATTTCCACTATCAAGATGAATTTTCAACTGAAATGATGAATCTTTACCAAAAAGAAATTGATTTTTAACAAAGCAGTGCAACTATCAACCACTTAATTTTATTTTCAAACTGATATTTCTACAACGAAAGACTTTAATTTAAATGAAAAATAGTTGAATTCAATAAAAAAATACAAATTTTTCACGAAATTGTTACATTTTGAATTCAAAAGATGAATTTTTAACTAAGATTAATTGTTTACCAAAAAACCACAAAATTTCAACAGAATACATGAATTTTCCATTAAAAAAAAATACATTTCCAACCAAAGAGATGAATCTCCAATAGAAAAAGATTTTTTTTTGCTAAACAAAACAGTTCAAATTAACCAAGTAGTTCAAGTTTTGACAAAAAAAGATGACCTTTCAACAAAATGGTTGCATTTTCAACAAAAGAATTAAATTTTAAACCCAATATGTAGTAGAATTTTTAATCAAAATAATTTAATTCCGAACCAGAAATATAACAGTAGACTTTTTACCAAAAGTTGTTACATTTATTATTGGATTCTATTAATTCAGTTCGCAGTTAAGCGACAAAAACACGAAAAAACGAGAAAAAGTGAAATTTTCTTGAAAAAAGAGGTTACCATTAGCAAATGTCGCAAACTTTCTTAAAATTTATCATCAAGAAATTGGTAACGTAGTTTACGGACGATCCCTAAGGAGCAGACAAGTAAATTCTTGTGGTTATCCTCTTTAATATTTATTAATTTTTCAAACACTCACTGACTTTCTCTAGAACTTGAATTTTTACAAATTTGCTTTTCACATTCCCAAGCATTGGCACTAGGGTGGCCCAAAAGAATTATTTTTTCTGATTTTTAAAGTCGCACACCCTCATTTTGTGTCTTTTGGTGAGAAAAAATTCCTAATTTTTTGAGATTTTTTAGAAAAACATTCAGAGGTAGGGCCTCTAAAGTACCCCACAGTGTTAAAAATTTCAAAAGTGTTAAAAAGTAAGTCATTGAATTTCAAGAAGAATCGCAATTCTTTACAAAAATGATGTAAAAACTACTATGTGAGCAGTACAAAGCCTGGCAAAATAAAAAAAAATTTAATTTACCCTCAACCTTGCCAAAACTCACCCCTTAATAAACTAAAAAGTATTTTCAAGTGTCTTATCTGAACTTTATGAAAGTAAAATGAAAATTTGAGTGGCAAATTATATAAAAAATGTTATTTTACACAAATATAAAAAATATTGCCATTAAAATAAATATTTCTCCCCTTTTCACCCTTAATAATCCATAAAAAATTAGATTTTCTTTCATTAAAACTGGCTACTAAAAAATATTTAATATAAATTTCTTTATAATGAAAGAAAAAATTTTAAAGAAAGAAGATGTAATTTTTTGTATGGATCATTAAGGATGAAAAGGGGAAAATGTTTATTTTAAGGGCACTATTTTTCATATTTGTATAGCGAATTTTTTATATAATTTGCCACTTAAATTTTCATTTCACTTTCATAAAATTCAGTAAAGATAATTAAAAATTACTTTTTAGTGTCTTCAGGGGTGAGTGTTGGCAAAATTCGGGGTAAATTAAATATTTTCAAAAAATATCAGGCTTCGCACTGCTCACACGGTAGTTTTACATTATCCTCTAAACATTTTGAGAAAAATCTCAAAAAATTAGGAAATTTTTTTTCACAGAGACACAAAATGAGGGGATGAGACTTAAAAAAAAAATCAGAAAAATAATTTTTTCGGACCACCCAAAATTGGCACTTTATGAAAAATTGAACTGAAATTTTATTTACTTTGGAGTCACATCTCACGCAACAACCACTGGAACTTTGGTAATGTTCGATGCGGAAATACAAATTCTATGTTCGAAGCAAATAATTATATGCTCAGAGGTGTTATGCTGATTAGATCTACTTATTCCAGCATATATTTATAAAAACAGACAATCATTGAAGTTAAACACGCTAGCTTTTTGCTGGTTTTTGAAATTTTTTTTTATGTATTGGCGATGCTCATATGGTCATATCGGTTAGTTCACGTAGGGACCGCAAGTGTCGCATAGCATGTTTAAATCCGCAATAAAAGAATTATTAAATCTACAAATTAATTCGATGCCTTCACTTTGATGTCTTGTAACTCTTGGTGAAACTTGAAATTTTTTCCCGCTCTGGGGTAGTTTTAAAGGACGAACCTTAAGCTTTAAAACATAATAAAATAGGTGGCGGCCCTGCGGACTTAACCTAAAAAATCATTAGCGAATACAATAGTTCTCAACAAGAAAAATTTGTGACACTACGGGTGGCCGTTTTAATCGAGGAAAAAATTACCAGTCCACACATTTTTTACGGGCATTGAAATGTAGATTAAAAAATTAACTTCAAATTAAAACATTCAAAGTTGAACTCATTTAAATGTTAAACTTTAAAAATTAGAACTTTAAAATTTGTTAATTCAAACGCTCAATAATTTATACATAAAATGGAAGCTTTTAACACTTTTTAATTGATCAATTTTAAAATTAAATGCCACTAAGCTGCAAAATTAGGAATTTTTAACTTCTTTAAATCGTACAGTCCACGAGTCAAAAAAAATATAAATCCACGCTATCATTTTAAATGCTCTAAATTCAAGAATGAATCAACAACCTATTAAAAGCTGAAAAATTATCAATCTTTTTCAAAGTAAACATTTTAAAAGTTAAAAGTTATTATTTTCATTTTAAGTCGTAACAAATTAATAATATTTTTATTGTTATTTATACATTAACATTTGTTATAAAATATTTTTAAATATTCTCTTAAAACTTTTGTATTATCTTGAAACCTTTTATTTCAAAACTTCTAAAATCCTTTCATGATTCGAATTTTTACTAAAAATGTTGATAAATCCTGCAAAAAAATTGCATTCAAATTTTCCAGATTTTTTTTACAATTTCGAGAATATTGCGAAATCTTTTTAAATATTAATTTACAACTAAAACTAATTTAAGTTTTCAATTATTTTTTTAACATTTGAAAACTTCCAAATATCTCAAACTTATTTTAAAAATTTCGAAAGTAATAATTGTTCAATTGGTATTTATTCGTTATTTTATTTTTTTTTTGTATTTTTTAAATTAATTTTCAAAATAAAAAAATAATTCAACATTTTCACTGGAATCTTAAGAAATTTTTTGTAATTATATTAAAACCTTTGAAAATCCTTAAGCTTGAAAATTTTTATTCGAAATTTTCAAAAATCTATATCTTGTTTTAAATCTTTTGAAGTCTTTTTAAGTTTTCAATTATTTTTTAAACTTTTCAAAACTCGCAAATATCTCTAGAACTTACTTAAATATTTGTTCATGTAAGAATTGTTAAATGGGTATTTATTCGTTAAAATTAATTCAGAAAAATAAAAAATCAATAAAAATTCGAAATTTTCGAAAATCTATATTTTGTTTTAAATCTTTTGAAATCATTTCAAGTTTTTAAATAAGTCTGAATCTTCAAAATTTGTAAATATCTCATCAACTTATTCGAATTTTTTTTTTAATCAATAATTGTTTAACTATTATATACATAAAAATTAAACAATTTCATTAACGAATAAAGTTTTTATAATAGAACAATTATAATTAACATTTTAACGTCCAAAGTATAAGTTTAGGTCTCTAAAATTTTGACGGCTTTCTGTTTCAAACAAATCGTTTTAAAATCGCTTAGTTTTAAATATTTCATTTATAATTGATCATTTTAAATAAACAGTCAAGTATTAAAATCAAAACAGCTCTTTTTCGTTACGAATTTTCAAATTCGAATGGGTTAAAAAATTGAATATTTTTGACTGAAACAACATTGGTATAGGATTTGAAATTCAATAAAACGGTTGAATTCGAAATCTATTAATTTTCAACTATTTTAAAATTAAATATAATTTACAAAGTTTCAATCGGACGTTTTAATTTTTTTAATTACTAAGGCTTTCGAATTGAAACAGTTCAATTTTTAACGTTAAAATCTCTAAATTGTTTATTTTTGAACAGATTCAGAATCGTCCTGTAAAATCAATAAATTATTGTTCGATTTCAAATACTCGAACTAAAGTTCAATTAAAAAAATTATAAATTAATTTATATTTTAAAATGGTTGAATTTTTCTGACTAAAAAAGATGAATTGTTAACGAAAAATGTGATAGTTGATATAAGAACCAAAAAAGAATTAAATTTAATATAAAAAACAGTAGAATTCATTAAAAAAAAGACGATTTCTCAACAAAAGACCCATTTTTTTAACCAAATTGTTGAGTTTTTAAGCCAATAAGACCAATTTTTACAAAACAGTTTAATTTTCAACCAGTAAATATGGATTTTTCACAAAAAAGTTACCTTTCAACCAAATAGTTGAATTTTCTATGCAAAAAGGGAAATCTTCAACCGAAAAAGAAGAATTTTTAATAAAATAGGTAAATTTCGAACCAAAAATATGAATTTTCAAAATAAAATAATGTATTTTTAAACAAGAGAGTGATTTTCAATCAAGAAGATAATTTTCTACCCAAAACGACGATTTTTCAACTACAAATGATGAATTTTTAACTACAAATGATGAATTTTTAACAAAACACAATAAAGTTTTACCAAAAATTGTTCAAATTTTAACCGAATTTCAACCAAAGAAGATAAATTCTCACCGAAAAATATAATACATAGTTCGATATTTCAACAAAAGATTTAAATTTTAAATTAAAAACTGGCAATTTTAGATAAATTGCAATTTTTATTAGGATTCAGAACCAGTAAATTGAAAGCCCTTTTTATATATTTTACATAGAAACTAATTATTACTTTATTGTTTATTCCCTAATTTTCTCGGCTCTAAAGTACCAAATTTACTTAAAATTTTTGAATTTTTACATTCTTCATATGTTTTTAAATAATAACTAATGAATTAATCCATTTCGTTATTTCGGGCAAAAAAATATAATGAAAAGTAACCTTCTCATAAAATAAGTAACTTTTTAGTAACCGCGGATCAAAAAAGTAACTAAGTTACTAAAAAGTAATCTATTCCGTGACCTGAGAACTTCATATTTTATTGTTAAAGTCTTCAAAACTGCATTTTAAAAATCTTTTAATTTAAAATGTACCCATAAAAATAAATACCAAAAATGGAAAATTTTGATGGTAGAAGATTTTAGATTTACACACTGTGAACTGAATGATTTTATAATGGAAAAAGTTAACAATTAAAACTTCAAATTAAAAAAAGTTATAATCAAACTTAATTGAAATCATTATGTATCACGTGATATGAAATTTGTGATATTTTAAGTGATTGAATAGATTTTTCTTCTAAAGAATGATAAAATTCCCGGTTAAAAAATAAATTCACTGTCATTTCCCGGTATCAAAAAATTCCCGATTTTCCGGTCCAGCGACTAACTATCTCACTGGATTTTTTTTTGTATTTTAATTGGAAAAAAAGGAGTGTCTCAAATGCACCTTGTCGGCCGCCATTGTATTCACTAATTATTTTTTTAGGTCAAACCCGCAGGACCGCCACCTATTAGACTGCGTTTTGAAGTTGAAGGTTCGCTTTTTAAAACTTACCTTTGGACGGAAATAGAATTCAAGTTTGACCAATCAGAGGTTTTCTACCTGTATTTTACATATTCGAGGTATTTTACGTAAAATACCTCCTCTAGGTATTATGCGTGAAAAAAACTTCCAGCTACAAGACTTCAGAGTAAAGGCACTGCATTAATTTATAGACCCATTATAAAATGAGAAAAATGTTTATTTCATTTTAAATAAATATTTCATTACGTCCTGACCTGTTGACAGTCTTTTGCAATGTGTCCAACGCCGTTGCATCGGTAGCAGAGATCTTGATCTTCTTTGCATTCACGAGCGAAGTGACCAAATTGATTGCATTTGAAGCACTTTTCGCGACCTCTGCCGAATCCACCACCACCATCACGGTCACGGCCTCGATCTCCTCCTCGACCACCGCCGCCACCACCACCTGCTCCTCCTTGTGGGCATTCCCTCGCGAAGTGACCCATGCGGTTGCATTTATAACAAGCACTGGAACTCATCTTATCTGGAAAAAGTTTAAAGTGCTTTTTTTTTTTTACTTCATTTCACACAACTGATTCACTTTTACAATCCTAGTTAAAACAGGCTGGCCGCAGACCTTCATTTTCACAATTATCTGAATTTTCCATCAGTAATTTTTCATTTTCAGAGTGTCCAGCGATTCTTAGAAAGAAAATTCAAGGTCTTTTCCAGGTTTTCTAGGTCAAGAAATCAAATTTTTCCAGGTCTACTTTTTTAACATCAAATAATAAAATAACCGTTTTTTATACATGCAAAAAATGAGTCATTCCATTTTTTATTGGCCAAAAGTTTCCAAAGAAAGCTTTTGAAATCTTTGTGCATTCGTTGAAATCTGAAGTATTTAAAATCTTTGTGAAATCTTTAAAAATCTTTTGGAATGTTGTAAAATCTTTGTTAAATTTTTTGAAATCCTTTGAAAACATTATGAAATCTACGAAATATTTTTGAAATTATTCTTTGTTTGTGAAATCTTTCGTGTTTGTTTGAAATCATTTAAATCTTTTCAAATCTTCTAAAATTTGTGGAAACCTTTTGAAATCGTTAAAAATGTTTAAAGTGTTATGAAATTTGGTGACTTTTGTTGAAATTCTTTAAATCTTTTGAAATCCTCATGAATTCTTTAGAATATTTGTGAAATATTTCTGAAATCTTTTTTATTAGTTTGAAATCATTGAAATATTTTCAACTCTTTGAGAAATCTTTTGAAATCCTAATCAATTCTTTGAAATATTTGTAAGATCTTTCTGAAATCTTTTGCATTCATTTAAAATCTTTTTGAAATCATCAGAAAAATGTCGAAATCGTTTAAAATCTTGAAATATTTTCAAATACTTATATTTAACTAATTTTGTTAAAAAGATCTTTGAAATATTTGTGAATTCTTTTGAAATCTCCTTGAAAAATTTGAAATCTGGTGTACTGAACCCTTTTTTAAATCTTTGAAATTCTTGTTTTTTTTTTAAATAAATTTTTAATAACTTTTTTTATGAAATCTTTGAAAGATTTGTGAAATTTTTCTGAAATCTTTATATTCATTTAAAAGCATTTAAAATATTTAAAATCTTTGTGAAATCTTTTGAAATCTTCTAAAAAATGTTGAAATCGTTTAAAATCTTCGAAATGTTTTGAGATCTTTTGAAATCCTTATTAATTTTTTGAAATATTTGTGAAATCTTTTTGAATCTTCCAAAAAAACTTGAATCGTTTAAAATCTTTTATATAAAATCTTTGAAATATTTGTGAAATCCTTTGTATTTGTTTGAAATCATTAACATATTTGAAATCCTCGTGAAATATTTTTAAATCATTTGAAAAATGTTGAAATCCTTTGAAATCTTTAAAATCCTTATGAATTCTTTGCAAAATCTTTCGTATTTGTTTGAAATCATTGAAATATTTGAAATCTTTGTGAAATCTTTTGAAATCTTCTAAAAAAATTGAAATTATTGAAATCTTAAATTTTTTTTGAAATCTTCGAAATCTGCTTTATACCTTTTTAAAATCTTTGAAATTCTTGTTTTCTCTAAGACGTTAATGAAATTTTTGAAATCTTCCTTAAATTTTTGTTTGTGAAACCTTTCGTATTCGTTAAAATCATTGAATTATTTCAAATCATATGGCAATGGCTGATTCTGAAACTGAATTAACATCGAAATTTTCAACTAATAATTTTTATAATTTGTAAATTGAATATCACAAAAAAATGTATACATTAACATTCTGTATTAGCGCAGAAGAAATACAATACTTATAGAATTATTCACAATATTAAAGTCTGTTAATTGTAATCTATAAAATAATTAGCATCAGTCTAGAATAAGTGCCTTGAAATATATTTATTCTGTAATGAACAAAAGACAAATTATATCTTCATTAATAAAAAAAATTTCAGTAGCAATATTTCTTCAAAACGAGATTTTTCTTTCATAATAGACTAAAAGATTTTATTTATTCTTCATATTTTAATAAAATAACTGTTTTGAAAGCAAAAAAAAAATCAAATTTAAGGTTCTCGTGAAAAATTCAAGGAGGTTTCCAGGTTTTCAAGGTTTTAAAAGAAAAAATCAAGGAGAATTCCAGGTTTTTAAGGTTCTTCAAGGTCGCTGGACACCCTGATTTTCCGGGACAATTTTCAATTTAAAAAATTAATTTTTAATCAAGCAGGTGGGTTTACAACCAAACAGTTGAACTTCCAAGAAAAATAATAGAATTTTCAACAACAAAGTTCAATTTTTAAACTACAAAGATGAATTTTCAGAAAATGAGTTACATTTTCAACAAAAAAATTAATTTTTAACCAAAAAATATGACTCCAATCCAACGGGCAAATCCTCTATCCAGAAAAATTAGTGTTCAACAAAATCAGTTAAATTTGCCACCAAAACTATGATTTTACCAGAAAAAAAAAAAAAAAATTTCTAATCACATAGTTCAACTTTCCAAATAAAAAGTTGAATTTTTAACCTACATATGAATTTAAGCCAAATGGTCGAATTTTCAAACAAAAAACAATAAACTTCATCAAAAAACAGTTGAATTTTCAAAAAGACGATTTTTTTTAAGAGACAGTGGAATTTTCAACAAAGGAGTGAAGTTTTCATGTTAAAAAATGGAATATATTAGAAAAAGTTTGACTTTTCAAAGAAAAAAAAATAAACTTCAACCAAAAAAAGTTGAATTTTTAAGACAACCGAATTGTTTTTAAGCCAGTTGCATTTTCAACAAAAAAGTGAATTTACAATCCAAACGGATGGATTTTCTATATATAAAAAAAAAATACGAATGTTAAACAAAACAGTTGAATTTTTCACCAAAAAGATGATTTTTTCAACAAAATAGTTGCATTTTCATTCAAAGAAATAACTTAAATTATTAATTTTTTATTTTCCCAAGACCATTAATATTTAAATACTAAAATTCAAACCTTGTAGCATTTTTAATATCGAATATTTTACAAATGGAATACAAAAATTTCCAATTAAAAAAATTTATTTTCAATCAAGTAGTTTGATTTACAACTAAATAGTTAAACTTTCAAGCAAAATAATAGAATTTTTAAGACTAATGATTGAATTTTTAAGCAAAAAGGAACGAACTTTAAACAAAAACAGTTGAATTTTCAAGCTTTTAAAAGAGTGTTGAAATTTAAACTAAACAAAATTAATTCTCACAAAACAAGTTACATTTTCAATAAAAAAAGTTTATTTTTGATCAAAAATAAAATTTTCTATCGAAATTAAAAAAAAAAAAAAACCTCAACCAAAAACGGTTAAATTTTCAAGAAAAAGACAAATTTTTTATAAGACAGTGACATTTTCAACAAAAGAGTGGAGTTTTGAGGTGAAAAAATGGAATATTTTAGAAAAAGTTTGACTTTAAAACCAAAAAAGATTAACTTTCAGCCGAATCTTCAAATAAATAATAATAAACTTCAGCCACAAATAATTGAATTTTCAAGCCAGACAATTTATTTAGATGTGACTTATGTTGAATTAAAAATAATTCAAAAGAGCTCGATGAATTTTTTTAAGGTTTTCGGGTGAATTTTAACGAATTCAGGATAAATTCATAAGATTTCAAAAAAATTTAAGTTAAATTCAAATAAACAGAAAAATATTGAAAACAATCAAGAAAATTCCATTGATTTCAGTAAAATTGGTGTCAATTTAGATTAGAGGAATTTAAGAGAAATGAGAAAAATTCAATAAAATGTATGGCGTATTAAAAAAAAATCAAGTGAGTTAAAAAATATGAAGATTCATTAAATTCGAAATGAGCGAATTTAAAAGAATAAAATTCACCAATTTAACGAGTTAATTTAATTAAACAAAAAAAAAAATTAAAAAATTTGAAAAATCTCTTCAAATCTTTGTAGTATTACAAAATCCCTCACTTATTGTGTATACATTCTTTGAAATCCATTAAAATATTATAAAATCCAGGAAAATTCTATGAAATCTTATGAAATTTTCCGAAATCCTGGAAAATTGTTTAAAATACATTAAGAGCTTTAAAAATCCCTAAAATCATTGAATTTCATTCCATTAAATTGTTAAAATCAATTTAAATACTTTGAAACCCCATTAAATTGCTGAAATCCTGTAAAATCGTTTGAAACCACTTGAACATTTTCAAAGCTCTTTTAAATTCTTTGAAATTTATAAAAATACTCTAAAAAATATTATAAAATCCCGTGGGGATCACATTTTATCTGCTGATATTTCCTGAAATCCGGGAGAATTTATTAAAATACCTTAAGAGCTTTTAAAAACCCTTAAAATAGTTGAAATTCTCACAAATCTTATCAGATCCCTTTGAACCTTTTAAAATGTCCTAAAACCTTATCGATCTTAAAAAATTGTCCCGCATTTTAAGAAAATTTATAAACACCCACGATTTTTTTTTTAAATCCCTGAAAATCATTCAGAATTTCTTGAAATCTTTTTAATCTCTTGAAAATACCATGGAATCTTTTAAAATATCCTAAGATATTAAAAATACATTGAAATACCTTTAAACTCTTTAAAATTCCTTGAATTATTTTAAAGTACCCTAAATCGTTTGAATCCTTCAAATGATTGAAATTACAATACATTGCAAAATATTCTAAAGTTCTTGAAAATTCCTTACAATTTTAAAAAATACTTAAAAATATTTCAAATCCTTTGAAATCTGTTGAAAATTTATTTTTAAAGCTCTTGAAAATTCCTTGGAATTGTTTAAAATACTCTAAACCATTTTATATCCTTTTAATTTATTTAAATATATTAAGAATTCCTACAAATCTTCTAAAATACCCTAAAATGTTTCAAAAGAATTCAGAAATCTGTATTATTTTTTAATCGAACAATAATTTTTTTAAATTTTAAATATTCAGTCCCGATTGTTAAAGAACCTAAATTGTGAGGAAACATGAAAATATTTAACGCAATCGGAATTTAAACACTTAAAATAATAAATATGACAACTCACAACAAGATCTTTATCATACCTGAATGTAACTGAAGGTCATAGATTACGAAATCCGTTCGAAAATTTATTTACTTTTCTCCAATTTATGAAAATTAGCATACTCATCTCTTCACAATTTTACAGAAATTAAAATACTTTCATTGCATTTTATTTAAAAAAAAATAAAATTAAACCGAAAATTTCTTTTATCACTTTGATTAAATGATTAATTATCAAATGTTTTCTTTTTCAACTAAACTGAAACAAAATTGACCTACATTCTCAAATGTCGTTTAATCTATTATTCTGTTCGAAAGCATTTTACTTTTCTAATTCAAGTGTTTCTCTTGCACGAAACTGATTACGGATACAGGTTCAATTCTGCAACCTAATCCTAAGAATACAAGTCGGAGAAAGTAGCATTCACTTATTAAAAATATCTAATGTTCAAGTTGCCGATTTTGCATTCCGCGTTCTACATTTTAACGGCACAATCTCATAAATTTTAACGATTCGTATCTCTAGTTTCTCTTTCAGATTCAAATGGATTTTTATGAAAACTAAATTTGCATCCGATTATCATTTTATAATTTAGGAAAACGTGTAAGCTCTTAGAAATGTAGCTATAAATTAAAACTGATATCTATTCAAACTCAAATTCTGTTTTAAACATCAGAGAAATCCGAAATTAGTATTCTGATTAATATTCAAGAACTACACTTTCAAGATCTTTTTCCTCAAGTTTGTTTCCTAAATGAAAAAAAATAGAGACAGGAAGTTTTTTTTTGTAGAAAAATCAGACATTACACAATTTCATGAAAACACAAGACACGTTTTTTTTAAACATAAATCTGGGAACTGCATTAGTTATCATATCTCAGATTGAAAAAAACTTGAAAACAAAACAAAAATTATAAAGTTGTCAAAGAAACATTTACAACACTAATTTATTATTGTCGAATTTGATATTAAAAAAAAAAAAAAAATCAAAATAATGTCAGGGTGGCCCTGACCATTAATATTTGAACACCAGAATTTTATTCTTGTAACATTTTTAACATAGAATCTTTTATAAACGGAATAAAATTATTTCAAATTCAAATTTAAAAAAAATCCATGACCTGAAATTTAAAAAAAGGAAAGTAAATTGTGGGCCAAAAAAGACTTTTTTTACAATAGTCCCCTTAGAAATTAAAATTGCTTTTATGAATATTAAAATAAAATATTTAAAATCCTTCGAAATCTTTTGAAGCTTTTGGAAACGCCTTGGAATCTTTTAAAATTTTTAATGCATTGAAATCCCACTAAATTACTTAAATTTTTTTAAAGTCCTTGAAAATTCGTTGGAATTAAAAAACTAAAATCTTTAAAACCATTGGAATAATTGAAATCTAATAAAAATTTATTGAAAGCTTTCAAATGCAAATCGAACATATTTGCATGCTCTTAATTCAAGACCAGAGAACTCAAGACATTACATTACACTATTCTTTGTTTCTTGAATCGGTAATGAGATTCTGACACAATCAGAGTTCAGATAAGACCACGTAGTTTTCAAATTCTGAATTGATTATTTCAGCCTCTTAACAGACATTTTAACAACAAAAAAATAATAACAACAATAAAAATGGTCAAAAAACCGAGCAAAAAAATTCATTTTGCAAATTCCCTGACCATTATTTTAATTTTGTAATATTTTTAAAACATCTTTTTTAAATGGAATAAAACAATTTAAGGATATAATTTATAAACTTCAAATTTATTTTTATGTTCAACGATAAAAGATGAATTTCCAACCCAAAAGGACGAATTTTTAACAAAAACAGTTAATTTTCGATCAAAAAAGATTAATTTTTAACAAAATAGTTGAATTTTCAACAAAATAGATGAATTTCAAAACCACAAAAATGAATTTTCAAGGTAAAAAGTCGGAATATTTTAGAAAATAGTTGAATTTTGAACTCGAAAAGGTGAACTTTTAACAACAATATTCATTTTGAATCTATGTAAAAAAATTAATTTTCAACAAGATGGTCAAATTTGTAATTAAAAAAGATTGAAGTTCCACAAAAACAATTGAATTTTCAACAAAGTAGTTACATCTTCAATAAAAACATTCTTTTAGAAAAAAAATTGAATTTTCAACCGAATAATAAATTTTTCAACGAAATAATTAAATTTTCAACAAAATAGATCAATTTTTAACCAATTTGTTGAATTTTAAACCCACAAAGATGAAATTACAACCATATTATAAAATTTTCAAATAAAAAAACTACACTTCCACAAAAAACAACCGCATTGTCAACCAAATAGTTAAATATAGAATTGATTTTTTTTTTTTTTTTTAAGACAGAAGAATTTTCAACAAAAGATGAATTCTCAAAGAAAATAGAAAAATTTTTCAACTAAAAACCTGCGAATTTGCAACCATATGGTCCAATTTTAATTTCCAGAAAAAAATATATTCTCAACCAAATGGCTCATTTTTACAGCTAAAAAGTCGATTTTAAAGACAAAAATTGAATTTAACCTCAAAAAGATGAATTTTCAACAAAAAAAATGTCATTTTCAATTTACAAAAATAATTTTTTTACTAAATGGTCGAATTTTCAATAAAAAAAGATTAAACTTCAACCAAAAAGAGCTGCTCTTTCAACCAAACGGTGAATTTTTCAACCAGATTGTTGAATTTTTAACCTAGAAAGTTGAATTTGCAACCACGTGGTCGAATTTTCAAACAAGAAAGATTAATTTTCTACCAAAACAATAAAATTTTCAACCAAATTGTTGAATTTTTATTGTAAAATATCAAATATTACAACAATCAAAAACAGTTGACTTTGACACTCGAAAAGATAATTTTTTAAAGTAAAATGTCGAATATTTTAGAAAATAGTTGAAAATATTTTCCACATAAAGTTCATTTTCAATTAAATAGTTAAATTTTCACGTCAAAAGGACGAATTTTTAGAAGACGGTTGAATTTTCAACAGAATAATTAAATTTTCAACCAGAGTTGGATTTTCAACGAAATAATTATATTTTCAACAAAATAGTTGAATATTTAACCAAACAGTTGCATTTTAAAAAAAAAGATGAGATTTCTACCAAAGAGATGAATTTTAAAACCAAAATGACGAATTTTCAAATTACTTGAATTCTTGAGTAAAAAAATATCAATTTTTAACGAAAAATATAAAAGTTACAATAACTAAAGTATTTGAATTTAAAAAATACAATTTGCTACAAAATCAATATGCTAAAACATAAGGAATCTTCAATTGGAATAGTGAAATTTTCAGTTAAAAAACTTGATTTTCAACCAAAACCAAAAGAGATTTTCCACCAAATAGATGAATTCTCATCTAAAAATGATGAATCTTTAACAATAAAATTTTGTTTTACAGTCGCTCAACCTTCAAACAAGTAGTTCAATTGTAAAGAAATAAACGTCATAGTAGATATTTCAACCAAAAAGACTAATTTTTAATGAAAAAACAGTTGAATTTAACAAAAAAAAAAGAATTTTCAATAAAATAGTTGAATCCTCACCTATAGTAGATTAATTTTCAAACAATTACATTTTTAGCAAAAACAGAAATTTCTACTAAAACAGTTGCATTTTTAAATCAAATGGACGAATTTTCAACAAAACAGAAATACAAGCAAATAAATTACTGACAAGAATATATCAGGGCGGCCTCAGAACTTCATTTTAAAAATTACCCAATTTTTTATTTACCCTGTCGATTAATATTCAAAGACCCGAATATTAAACATTTTGAACACACAATCTTGTATAAAAGTAATAAAAACATATCAATTAAAAAATTATTATCCTTGACAGTTATTCTCCTTGTAAAAATTCGCCGACTTCTGAAAGATTTTTTGCTCTAAAATGCCCTGATTTTCCAGGACTGCCGGCACTCTCTTAATAAACAAATTGCTCCAAAAATGTACAACTAAATTCTGACTTCATGAAAATTTCCTGCGGAAATGAATTTAGACTAATTAAATTCCAAAAAGTTAACTGCTCAAGGCTACAAATTTATTCTAGAAAGGAGAATTTTTCTTTCGACTTGTGCTCCGAAAGGGTTAAAACAAGATCGAAATTTCAAAATTTCCAGGAATCCACGCACGCAAACTATTTTTTGTCAAAAAAACCCAACAATTTCAGCCTTTGAATAAAACACGCCGGAAGCATGGAGTCGCGCAGAACGTGGAGGAACTTTCCCAGGAGGTAGAGAAATATCAATCTCCCATAAAAACCGCATTTTTGGCCTTACATTTCGATAAATATGGCAGAAAGTTGAAAAAAAAGTTTGTAATGCCGGCGTCGCGGTAGAGGGCTGCAATTCCACACTGAATAAAATGGCACCGTGTGCTTCGTGTGCACTCAAGGTCCTCGAGGGGGTATGAAGGGTACACGTGTAAAGCCGACAGCAATCCGGGAGAAATACGGTTTTCCTCTGACACCCAGGAGTCAAGACCCACCCGGAGGAAGCGAAAAAATTCCCAAATTTCTCCAGAAGCCGACAAATCCCAATTTAAGTCGTATTTCAGACAACGTGGCTCGTCCCCACTTGATGGTTGCACGCACATACGCCACGGTGCGAAGATGGCATCCACGAGTGACGCCGTACGGTTTTTTTTCCCGAGGGAAAATTCGAGGAACTGCGACCGCGTTATCGAGATGCGAAAAAATCCGAAAGAATATGAAAAATTAATCCCAGGAGTCGGAGAAATTTGGAAGAAAGAGCGCGATTTCGGCGCCGGAAAAATGTTAGCGTAGTCGAGACCACGTGTGGAATCACACAGCGGCTAGGGAACCGAGGAAAAGTTGCAACTTTTGAGACCGTTTTTCGCGGAAATTAGAACTCACCTTGGTTTCTCAGAAAGTGGGTGAATAAGTATCCTCCTTATACAGCTCTGCTGACACAAACTGAGACAATGGGGCCGTAAAATTATTGTTTTTCTCTAAAAACTTGAACCGATGCTTGAGACCGGACGATTACGGCGACCATTGACTGAAGGAGCGAAGACCGGCCAATGCCAAACTCGACAGTAACGCCACCTTTTCCACTTGTACTCGGTAGTCATGCTCATACTCATATCCGGGTATAAAATCTTTTTTTCGATTATCTGTGCCATTTTTAGACAGTTGGAGTCATTTATTAAATAAATTGAGAGATTTTACATCGATTTTGGGCTAGATTTGAAGGTAGGGTGATAAGTTAGAAGTTGAAAAGTTGTTGTAGTGACTAAAAGGCGCAACGTTCAAAAGAGCCTTTTTTCTATTATTTAGATCGTTTATCGATAGGAAAAGTATTTTTATAATTCATTTGAGAGATTTTTGATTGATTTGAGGCTAAAAGTGGAGAAAATGTGGAAATTGGGAAGCAAGAAAGAAACGGAAGTTGTTGTAGTGACTAATCTAAGCGCAAAATTCAAATTGGCTTCATGATTTTTAAACATTCTTTTTGAATTAAAAGAGTTTCAAGTTTTGTTTTTGATAAAGTAGAAAAAAAATTAGTGAAAATGAATTCTTCTCAAGAGGCGTAAATTGAAGGAGTTTACTTTAAAATAAGGAATAACTTATTTCTCTTCAGAGGAACTAATCGATTAATCGAAGTAATTGAGGTCGAAGACAGACATTGTCTATATTTGTAAACATTTTAGGAAATTAGGGAAATACGTGTTTTTAAAGCTTAAAATTGATATTTACTTGCGATGGGTGATGGAAAACGAGAACACAGTGATAGTGAAGAAGAGTGGGTCGGACCATTACCATCGGAAGCTGCACCGTTAAAGAAAAAAAGAGGTTAGTTGCAACATAACCTCTTTTCTTATATATCAATTTTGCGATTTAATCACTATTATATGTTTAATATTCAAATATTCTTGCCACTTTATGTTCAATATTTATATTTAAAATCAGTAATGACATATTTGGGAACTGGTTTTGCAATAGGTGTTGCATATAAGATAATTTAATATCGAACGTATTTGAGGTTATGTTTCTCATCTTATGTTTATTATCATTAATTATGTTTTGTTTTGTTACTTATCTTCTGACAAAAATGTCAGTTCTTCTTGTATTTTAACGCAAGTTAAATTTACAATATTTTTTATTGTTTATTATTATTTTTACTGGGTGTTCTGATTTTCTGATTTTTTGTGCTTTATCCTGATTTTTCATGCCTGAAACACACAAATTCGCGATTTTTATTGCACAGACTGTTCGATTCAATTTTAAATAATTTACATTCGTGTAATTTTTATTATTTAAAAAGAAAAGAAAAAATCGAATTGCCTAAAAAAATTTGGAATTTTTTAAAACAATCTTGTTTTGTGTTATTTTTGTAATTTTCAAGGAACTTTAGTAATTTTTTCAAGGAATTTTAAAATTGTCCGATTTTGTGTTCAAGATTTGAACAAATAAATCATTTCAAATTGAAAAACATTTTATTGGAAAATTTTGTATTGGAAAATTTTGAGAGTGAATTTTCATGTTGAACGCTTAATTTTTCATTTTTCCCTTTCACAGGTTTTAATTTTGCAATTAAAATTGAATTTTTGAAAGTGTAATTAGCAGTTTAAAAGTTATTGATTTTTTTACTATTCAAATTTACTTTAAATATTTAGAATTTTAAAGGTTTGAGTACAACAAAGTGTTAATATCACAATTTTTGGTAATTATTATTTTTTTCAGAGTAGACATTTTTAGTGTTTTCCAATAAAAATTTGTATTTATTTTAAACTTTTTTTCAAAACAAATTGAATCATTTTGAAACAGCTTTAAAAATATATATAATTTTTAAATGGAAAGCACTAAAAATGAAAAAATTTCTTAAAGTACTTTACATTCTTATAATTTTTAACATTTAAAAAGAAAGTTAAAAATCGAATTGCCTAAAAAAATTTGAAATTTTTGAAAACAGCAATCTTGTTTGTTTATTTGTTTAATTTTCAGTGTAATATCTTAAAATTGTCCGATTTTGTGTTCAAGATTTGAACAAATAAATCATTTCACATTGAAAAATATTTTATTGGAAAATTTTGTGAATGAATTTTCATGTTGAACGCTAAATTTTTCATTTTTCCCTTTAATGGGTTTTAATTTTCCACTTAAAATTGAATTGGTTGAATTTTGAAAAGTAATTAGCAGTTTAAAAGTTATTAATTTTTTTTCGATTAAAATTTATTTTCAATAATTAGAATTTTAAAGGGTTTAAGTATAATAAAGTGTTAATATCACAACTTTTGGTCATTATTATTTTTTTCAGAGTAGAAATTTTTTCATTTTTAGTGTTTTCCATTTTAAATTTGTATTTATTTTCAACTTTTTTTCAAAATAAATTGAATTATTTTGAAAAAACGTTCAAAATATAATTTTTAAATGGAAAGCACTGAAAATGAAAAAATGTCTTCAAGTACTTTACATTCGTGTAATTTTTAATATTTCAAAAGAAAGTTAAAAATCGAATTGCCTAAAAAAATTTGAAATTTTTGAAAACAGCAATCTTGTTTGGTTATTTTTTTAATTTTCAGTGTAATATCTTAAAATTGTCCGATTTTCTGTTCAAGATTTGAACAAATAAATCATTTCACATTGAAAAATATTTTATTGGAAAATTTTGTGAATGAATTTTCATGTTGAACGCTAAATTTTTCATTTTTCCCTTTAATGGGTTTTAATTTTCCACTTAAAATTGAATTGGTTAAATTTTGGAAAGTAATTAGCAGTTTAAAAGTTATTAATTTTTTTACGATTCAAATTTATTTTTAATAATTATAATTTTAAAGGGTTTGAGTATAATAAAGTGTTAATATCACAATTTTTTGTAATTATTATTATTTTTTCAGAGTAGAATTTTTTTCATTTTTAGTGTTTTCCATTTAAAAGTTGTATACATTTTCAACTTTTTTTCAAAATAAATTGAATTATTTTGAAAAAGCGTTCAAAATATAATTTTTAAATGGAAAGCACTCAAAATGAAAAAATTTCTTCAAGTACTTTACATTCGTATAATTTTTAACATTTAAAAAGAAAGTTAAAAATCGAATTGCCTAAAAAACTTCGGAATTTTTGAAAACAGCAATCTTGTTTGGTTATTTTTTTTAATTTTCAGTGTAATATCTTAAAATTGTCAGATTTTGACTTAAAAATTCAAGCAAATAAGTCATTTCAAATTGAAAAATATTTGATTGGAAAATTTTGTGAATGAATTTTTTAATGTTGAACGCTAAATTTTTCATTTTTCCCTTTCATAGGTTTTAATTTTCCACTTAAAATCGAATTGGTTGAATTTTGGAAAGTACAATTATCAGTTTAAATCTTTTTAATTTTTTTACGATTCAAATTTACTTTAAATAATTGAAATTTTAAAGGGTTTGAGTATAACAAAGTGTTAATATCACAATTTTTGGTAATAATTATTTTTTTCAGAGTAGAAATTTTTTCATTTTTAGTGTTTTCCAAAATTTGTATTTATTTTAAACTTTTTTTCAAAACAAATTGAATTATTTAAAAAAAGCGTTCAAAATATAAATAATTAAAAATGAAAAAAAAATTTCGAGTACTTTACATTCGTGTAATTTTTAACATTCAAAAAGAAAATTAAAAATCGAATTGCCTGAAAAACTTCGGAATTTTTGAAAAAATGGTTATTTTTTTAATGTTCAGGGTTATCTTAAAATTTTTAGATTTTTACTTGAAAATTCAAGTAAATAAATCATTTCAAATTGAAAAATATTTGATTGGAAAATTTTAAGAATGCATTTTCATGTTGAACGCTAATTTTTTCATTTTTCCCTTTCATAGGTTTTAATTTTCCACTTAAAATTGAATTGGTTGAATTTTTGAAAGTTTAATTAGCAGTTTAAAAGTTATATATTTTTTACAATTGAAATTTACTTTAAATAATTAGAATTTTAAAGGGTTTTAATATAACAAAATGTTAATATCACAATTTTTGGTAATTATTTTTTTCAGTTTTTCAGATTTTAAACTTTTTTTCAAAATAAATTGAATTATTTTGAAAAAGCGTTCAAAATATACATAATTTTTAAATGGAAAGCATTAAGAATGAAAAAGAAATTTCGAGTACTTTACATTCGTGTAATTTTTAACATTCAAAAAGAAAAGAAAAAATCGAATTGCCTAAAAAACTTCGGAATTTTTGAAAACAGCAATCTTGTTTGGTTATTTTTTAAATTTTCAGTGTAATATCTTAAAATTTTCAGATTTTGACTTAAAATTCAAGCAAATAAATCATTTCAAATTGAAAAATATTTGATTGGAAAATTTTAAGAATGAATCTTCATGTTGAACGCCAAATTTTTCATTTTTCCCTTTCATAGGTTTCAATTTAGCAATTAAGATTGAATTTGTTGAATTTTAGAAAGTATAATTGAAATTTTAAAGGGGTCGAGTATAACAAAATGTTAATATTTTATTTTATTTTTGTTTTTTCAGAGTAGAAATTTTTTCATTTTTAGTGTTTTACATTAAAAATTTATATTAATTTTGAACGTTCTTTAAAAATAATTCAATTTATTTTTTGATTTTAGAAACATTTTTCTTCTCAGCTTTAATGTTAAATTACAATTTTCTTATGTAATAACAATTTAAAATTCTAGAATTTCAGAAGCTTTGACTTTGAAAGATTCAATTTAGTTTTCAAATTCAAATTGTCAAATTTGAATTGCTTTGAATTTAAAATGATTCAAAATCAAAAGTTTTCAATTTTCAATTATTCAATGTTGAACGTTTATAATCATGAGTAATACAATTTTAATTCCTCTGAATTTCAAGTGATCACAATTTAAAAAAAAAATGGTTTAATTTTTAGCGCTTCGACTTGAAAATTACACAATTTTTGTTTCAAAAATGTTTAAAACATGATATTTAAAAATTAGTTTAATAATGGATTTTTAAATTGTTTAGATGATTTAAAGTCAATAGAGTTCTGTCAAAAAAGTTTTCTGATACTTATCAATTTCTGCAATTGTTCAAAATTCAACAATTTTGTTAAAAACAAAACAATCAATCTTTTTGGTTGAAAATGCAACTGTTTTCTTTTGAAAACATGTATTTTTGGGTTGAAAATTCAACTATTTGGTCGAATATTAACATTTTTCTTAAAAATGCAACTGTTTTGTTGAAATGTTTTTTTTTTTACATTAAAATGTTATATTCTGGATGAATTTTTTTTTCTTTATTGACTGAAAAATCTTTTTTGGTTGAAAATGCGTTTTTTAATGATTAAAAATTAATTTGTTGACTAAAAATTTAACTATACCATTGTTTGTTGAAAATGTATCTTTACAAGGTAAAAATCTATGTATTTTGTTAAAAATTAAATTCTTCGGTCAACAATTTCATTATTTTTTCTTTTGATTGAAAACTCAACTATTTTGTAGAAATTTGTTTTTTTTTTTTTGCATGAAAATTCCACATTTTGGATGAATTTTTTTTCTTTATGGAATCAAAAATCTTTCTTGGTTACAAATTCGCCTTTTTGGTTTAAAAATTCATCTATTGTCTTAAGAATTTCTTCTTTTTAAGCTAAAAATGCAACAGTATGTTAACAAATATTATTTTTTTAATGAGGATTTTCAACTATTTGGTTAAAAATTCGTCTTCTTTGGTTAAATTCAACTATTTTTGGTTTCAAATTAAAATATTGTTTGGTAGAAATATCAATTATTACATTTTTCGTTGAAAATTAAACTCCTTAGCTTGAAAGTGCAACTACTTTTTTAAAATATTCATTTTATTAGTTAATGATTCATCATTGTGATTAAAAGATCTTTTTATTTTTTGTTGAAAATTTAACTATTTTGTTGAAAATTCTTTTTTAATTGGTTCAAAATTTATTTCTTAACTAAAAAATAACCTATTCCATTTTTTTAAATTTGATTATTTTGTTCAAAATTGGTTTCTACTTGGTTGAAAATTATTTTTTCAACCAATTAGAAATTTAATTAAATTTCTTTGGTTCAAATTTCGTTTTTGTTTTATTGAAAATTCAATTATTTGGTGGAATATTCGCTTTTTTGTTGAATATTCATATTTTTGGTTTGAAAATTGAACTGTTTTGTTGAAAATTTGTCTTTGGTTGAAATCAACTGTTTTTGGTTTCAAAATTAAATATTTTTGTTGTTGCAAATACAAGTTATTAGTTGAAATGGAAGTATTTTGTTAAAAATTCGTTTTTAATTGGTTGAAAATGAATTTTTCAACTAAAAATTTAACTATTCAATTTTTTGTTGAAAATGTATCTTCTTGAAAATTCGTTTTTTTAAATTGAAAAATCAACTATTTGGTGGAATATTAACTTTTTTATTGAAAATTCATATTTTCTGTTTAAAATTTTAACTGTTTTGTAAAAGAATCGTCATTTTGTCATGAAAATTCTACATTTTGTGTGCTTTTTTTTCTATACTGATTCAAAAATCTTTCTTACTTGAAAATTTGTCTTTTTGGTTTAAAAATGCATCTGTTGCCTTAAAAGTTAAATCTTTTTGGGCTAAAAATGCAAATGTTTAGTTGAAAAATAATATTTTTTGATCGAGGATTTTCAATCATTTTGTTAAAAATTCGTCTTCCTGGGTTAAGTTAAACTTTTTTTGGTTTCAAATTGAAATATTTTTTGCCTGAAATATCAACCATTACATTTTTCATTGAAAATTCAACTACTAAAGTTATAGTTAAAAAACGTAAAAGACGATTTTTTAACCAAAGAGATTAATTTTATACCAAAAAGACAAATTTTCAACATTTAAATAAAAATACAACTTTAAATTAAAAAATGAATTTTCATCATGAAAGTTTGTTTGATTTGAAATGCGTCATACTTTTCCAAACCCGTTGAAATTTTTAAAAATGTTTCGCAATCCTTAGAAATTGAAATCCTGTAAAACCTCCCGAAATCTTTAAAAATAACTTGAAATCTTGTAAAAAAATTATTAAAAAAAAAGTTATTTTAAGTTTGTGGTGTCTAGAAATTTCTTGAAATATTTTGAAACCATAGTGAATTTATTTTCTGACCAAGAACTTCACAAAGTTTTAGAAGAAAAATCTATCCGATGGGTCGGAATATCACAAATTTCATATCACATGATGATATGATGCAATTGAAAATAATCTTACTATCTTTTTTCGTTTTTGAGAAATTATTTAGAAATTTAAAATAAGTTCGATTTCAATTTTTTATTAATGATAAGTTCCATTGTAAATTTTTCTAATCATCATGTGATTCAGTTAACAATGCGTGTTTCTAAAATATAGAAAACATATATTATTAAAAATCAAAAGCGTTTGAAATCGAAATTTGTTGATAAAAAGATTTTTCAGATGATCAACTGTAAATATAAATTAATTAATGATTTTTAAAACCGAAATCTACTCTAGGTTCTAAAAAATCCGTTTAAAATTAATGAATTTCCAGATTTTTAGCGTTAAAAAATTGAAATGTTTCAATTTTGAAGCCTTTATAGTTAAACAAATGTGAGCGTCCGATTGAAACTTTATAAACTATTTAAAATTTTTAAATAACTAAAAAATAATTGATTCATATAATTAAACGCTTTTATCAATTTTATTTTTTAAGTAAGACAATGTAAATTTTTTTAAATATTTTGCTTATTACAGTTTTGGAATACGAGAGTGTATACGTGGATAATCTGCCAAGCAGTGAAACTTATGAAAAAAGTTTCATGCACAAGGATGTTGTCACACACATTTT
>CAKNXH010001906.1:88737-109327 GCA_932178445.1 Andricus quercusramuli | reverse complement strand
AAAATTTCATCAAATAGTTATATCAAAAGAAAAATCCTGGGACCAAATTCAAATTTACAGGATTATTCGAGCAAAAAATTGATATAAATACCATGTCAATTCCAGATTTTTTCATTTTTCTTTCTATGAAAGAAAAACTTAGTCTCATACTAAGTTTATTGTTATAAAAAATTATGGAAAAGTTAAAAATTTTTTTTGTTTCCGAAAATGTGTATTTTTTGGTTTAATTCAACTGTTTTTCATTGAAAATTAACATATTTTTCAATGGAAATATCAACTATTATACTTTTCGTTGAGAATTTTTTTTTTCGAAGATTCAACACTTTGGTTGAAAATTTAACTATTTTCAAACCTTTTTAAAAAATTAATTGAATCTCAAAATTTAACAAAGATAAAAAAATTAAGTCTCTTAAATTCTTCATAATATTTTAGAGATAAATATTTTATATTCGGTAATTATATTGAGCTGGAAATTAATCTTCTGGAATAAAAATGAATCTTTTTCGTTAAAAATTCAATTATTCTAGTTGAAGATTCATAATTTTGGTTAAAAATTGATCTTGTTTGTTGATAATTCAACTATTTAGTTAATTATATTTGAATAAATTAATTGAATAATTATAAATTAAAGTCGAAATTAAATACTAAAGTTTTAGTTTTATTCAAAAATAAATTTTTTATTAAAATAATTCATCTTGAAAAGTATAAAAAACCTCTAAAGTGTAAAGTTGTGAAGTGAAATTTGTCATATTACAGGATCATTGACATTTTTACGTTTATTTTTTTTTTGTAAACAAATTTTTCTGCTATTTTAAACTATTTTAAATTTTCAAAATGAGTCTGAGTCCGCTAATTATTAACTTATTATTATTGTTTTTATTTCAGTACAATCCTGTCTATGAAACCTGTATATCAGTGGACAAAGCTGGGATCCTGGAATACTGGACAGGGCCCAAATTAGAGTACAAATTCCCTAAGTGTGTCTCTTTTGACTCGAAATTGGACACCGACTTGTTTGAATTCGCTAAAAACAAAACTTACCCATGTGGTATGGCGATTTCCCCAGATGGAAGGAAGTTTGCGTCGCTCGGTAGGGATCGTAAAGTTCGAATCTTTCATTTTCACACAGGGAAATTGTATCGCGTATTTGATGAGAGCCTTCAAAGGTACACAGAACTTCAGCAAACTACCTTACAGTTACCAAACATGGAGTTCGGACGCCGGTGAGTTTAAGGTTTTTTAATTATTATCGGACCGTACAGGCATATCCTCATAGTAGGATGAAAATAATAATAAGATTTTGAATTTTTGAAGGAATTTCCAACCTCATATTTAAATTTTCCACCAAAGAAATAAATTTGCAACAAAAAATATGATTTAGACGCCAAGATTAATATTCTATCACAAAAGACAAATTTTCAACAAAGCAGAAGAATTTTGGGCAAATTAGTTAAATTTTCAGTTTAAAAAATGCATTTTCAATCAAAGAAATGAATTTTCAACCAACAAGATTAATTTTTTACCAAAAAGGATTGATTTTTAACAAAATGAATGAATTTGAATAACCAGATTTTGCATTTTTAAAGGAATTTCCAACCCAATATTTAAGATTTTCACCAAAATAATAAATTTTCAACAAAGAAGATGATTTAGTCGCCAAGATTGATATTCTATCACGAAAGACAAAATTTCAACTAAAGACATAAATTTACAAACAAATAGCTGAATTTTCAACTGAAGAAGATTTAGGTTAAACCGAACATAGAATAGATAAATTTTCAGTTAACAGAATTCATTTTCAGTCAAAAAACGAATTTTTAACAGTTTAGTTAAATTTTCATTACAAAAGATGAATTTTCTATAAAAAAAGACAAATTTTCAACAAAATAGTTCAATTTTAACCCAAATATTGGAATTTTCAACCAAGCTGATTAAATATGTCTGTCAAACAAGATAAATTTTTGACAAAAAAATCTAATCAAAGAAAATAATTTTCAACCCAAAAGATGAATTTTCTACGAAAAAAAAAAGATTTGCAGTAAAAAAAATTAATTTTCAATTTAAAAAAAAACTAATTTTCAATCAAAGAAATGAATTTTCCACCAAAAAGATAAATTTTCTACCAAAAAAGATTGATTTTTAACACAATACATGAATTTTTAACCAAATTTTAAATTTCTAAAAGAATTTCCAACCTAATAATTGAATTTTCCACTAAAGAAATGAATTTTCTACGACAAAGATGAGTTAGTCAAGAAGAAGATTAATGTTCTGCCATAAAAGACACAATTTCAACAAAAGTTATAAATTTCCACAAAATATGTAGCTGAATTTTCAACTAAAAAAGATATGTGTTAAACCAAAAATAGAACAGTTGAACTTTCAGTTAACGGAATTCTTTTTCAGCACAAAATACGAATTTTTAACAAATTAGTTTCAATTTTCAATACAAAAGATGAATTTTCTAAAAAAAAGACAAATTTTCAACAAAGTAGATAAATGTCTATCAAACAACCTAAATTTTTGACAAAAAATCAAACCAAAGAAAAGAATTTTCAACCAAGAATATGGATTTTCAAAAAAAAAAAAAAAAAAATTCAAGAAAGCAGATGAATTTTGAGCAAAGTAGTTAAAATTTTCAGTTATAAAAATTAATTTTCGATAAATAAAACTAATTTTTAATCTAAGAAATGATTTTTCAATCAACAAGATTAATTTTTTACAAAAAAAGAATGATTTTGAAAAAAATAAATGAATTTTCATAACCAGATTTTGAATTTTTAAAGGAATTTCTAACCTAATATTGAAGATTTTCACCAAACAAATAAATTTTCAACAAAAAAGATGATTTAGTCGCCAAGATTAATATTCTATCACGAAAAACAAAATTTCAAAAAAAGACATAAATTTACAACCAAATAACTGAATTTTCAATTGAAGAAGATGTAGATGTTAAACCAAATATAGAATAGTTAAATTTTCAGTTAAAAAAATTCATTTTCATCAAAAAAATTTAACAAAATAGTGAAATTTGAATTTAATAAATTTTCAATGTTGAGTTAAATTTAATTAATTTAATAGTTAAATTTTTAGTTAATAAAATGAATTTTCAATTCAAAAATACTAATTTGTAATCAAAGAAATGAATTTTCAACCTACAAGATTAATTTTTCACCAAAAATGATTTAGTTGCCAAGATTAATATTTTGTCACGAAAATAAAAATTTCAACTGAAGGCATAAATTTACGACCAAATAGCTGAATTTTCAACTGAAGAAGATGTAGGTTAAACCAAACATAGAATAGTTAAATTTTAATTTAACAAAATTCATTTTCAGCCAAAAAAAACGAATTTTTAACAAATCAGTTAAATTTTTAATACAAAAGATTAACTTTCTACCAAAAAAGGACAAATGTTCAACAAAGCAGAGGAATTTTGAGAAAATTAGTTGGGTTTTCAGTTAAAAAATTAATTTGCAATAAAAAAACTTATTTTCAATCAAAGAATTAAGTTTTGAACAAACAAGATTAATTTTTTACCAAAAAAGATTGATTTTTAACAAAATGAATGAATTTTAACAACCAGATTTTGAATTTTTATAGGAATTTCCAACATAATATTCAAATTTTCCACCAAGAAAATAAATTTCCAACAAAAAAGATGATTTAGTCGCCAAGATTAATATTCTATCACTGAAGACAAAATTTTAACAAAAGACATAAATTTACGACCAGATTTTGAATTTTTAAAGCAATTTCCAATCTAATATTTAAATTTTTCCCCAAAGAAATACATTTTTAATAAAAAAGATGATTTAGTCGCCAAGATTAATATTCTATCACGAAAGACAAAATTTCAACAAAAGACATAAATTTACAACCAAATTGCTGAATTTTCAACTGAAGAAGATGTACATGTTAAACCAAACGTACAATAGTTCAATTTTCAGTTAAAAAAGTTCATTTTCAGAAAAAAAATTTAACAAAATAGTGAAATTTGAATTTAGTAAATTTTCGATCCAAAAGATGCATTTTCTACAAAAAAAAAGACAAATTTTCAACAAAGCAGTGGAATGTTGTGCAAATTAGTTAAATTTTCAGTTAATAAAATTAATTTTCAATTCAAAAATACTAATTTTCAATTCAAAAATACTAATTTTCAATCAAAGAAATGAATTTTCAACGTACAAGATTAATTAATCACCAAAAATGATTCATTTTCAACAAAATTAATGAATTTTGACAACCCTATTTTGAATTTTTAAAGGAATTTCAAACCTAATATTTAAATTCTCCACAAGAAAAATAAATTTTCAACTGACGAAGATTTAGGTTAAACCAAACATAGAATAGTCAAATTTTCAGTTAGCAGAATTCATTTTCAGCCAAAAAAAAAAGAATTTTTAACAAATTAGTTAAATTTTCATTACAAAAGATGAATTTTCTATAAAAAAAGACAAATTTTCCACAAAATAGTTAAATTTTAACCCAAATATTTGAATTTTTAACCAAGGGGATTAAATATGTCTGTCAAACAAGATAAATTTTTGAAAAAAAAATCTAAAATCAAAGAAAAGAATTTTCAACCCAAAAGATTAATTTTCTACAAAAAAAAAAAAGATTTGCAGCAAAAAAAATTAATTTTCAATATAAAAAAACTAATTTTCAATCAAAAAAATTAATTTTCCACCAAAAAGATAAATTTTCTACCAAAAAAGATTGATTTTTAACAAAATACATGAATTTTTAACCAAATTTTAAATTTCTAAAAGAATTTCCAAGCTAATATTTGAATTTTCCAACAAATTTTGAAAAAAATAAATGAATTTTAATAACCAGATTTTGAATTATTAAAGCAATTTCCAATCTAATATTTAAATTTTTCACTAAAGAAATACATTTTTAATAAAAAAGATGATTTAGTCGCCAAGATTAATATTCTATCACGAAATACAAAATTTCAAAAAAAGACATAAAAAAGGACAAATGTTCAACAAAGCAGAGGAATTTTGAGCAAATTAGTTGAGTTTTCAGTTAAAAAATTAATTTGTAATAAAAAAAACTAATTTTCAATCAAAGTATTAAATTTTGAACCAAATAGATTAATTTTTTATCAAAAAAGATTTATTTTCAACAAAATGAGTTAATTTTAGCAACCAGATTTTGAATTTTTAAAGGAATTTCCAACGTAATATTCAAATTTTCCACCAAGCAAATAAATTTCCAACAAAAAAGATGATTTAGTTGCCAAGATTAATATTCTATCACGAAAGACAAAATTTCAACGAAGGACATACATTTACAACCAGATTTTGAATTATTAAAGCAATTTCCAATCTAATATTCAAATTTTTCACCAAAGAAATACATTTTTAATAAAAAAGATGATTTAGTCGCCAAGATTAATATTCTATCACGAAAGACAAAATTTCAACAAAAGACATAAATTTACAAAAAAATAGCTGAATTTTCAACTGACGAAGATATACATGTTAAACCAAACGTACAATAGTTCAATTTTCAGTTAACAAAATTCATTTTCAGAAAAAAAATCAGCAAAATGGTCAAATTTTCAAATTTTCAAAATAGTCAAATTAAAATGTGTTGAAAATTTAAATAGTTAAATTTTAGTATTTTAATTTTTCATGGAATTTCTATTTCGTTAAAAAATCATCTTTTTTGCTGGAAAATTTTTGTTGTTCGAAATTCAGCTGTTTGGTTGGCAATTAAATTATTGAATTGCCACTTGAAACATTTGTTTGAATATTCAACTATTTTGGCTGAAAATTTAATTATTTTTTCGAAAATTCAACCAATTATTGTAAAAGTCATCTTTTTGGTTGAAAATTAGACTGTTTTATTGAAAATTAATTTTTGTTAAATAGCAAACTCGTCTATTTGAATGTATAATTCATCTTTTGGTCAAAAGTTAATTTTTCAATTGAGAAGTCTACAATTAAATTTTTTATTCAGAATTCATTCCTTTTTGTCAAAGATTCTACTTTTTAGTTGAAAATTTAATTGTTTTGTTGAAAAATCGTCTATTTTGTTAAAAGTCATCTTTTTTGGTCGAAAATTTTTGTTGTTGAAAATTCAACTATTTGTTTGGCAATTGAATTATTTAGTTGAAAATTGAAATATTTGTTTGAATATTCAAATATTTTAGTTGAAAATTTCATTTTTTTGGTTAAAAATTCTACTTTTTGGTTGAAAATGCAATTATATTGTTCAAAATTAATTTGTTTTAATAGTCACCCTTTTGTTTTGCAAATTCAACTGTTTTGTGAAAAATTCGTTTTTTTGATTCGAAAATTTAACTATTTTGGTAGAAAAGTAATTTTTGTAGGTTAAAAATTAATTCTTATTCATTAAGAAGTCTACAATTATATGTTTGGTTCACAATTCATCTCTTTTGGTTGAAGATTCTAATTTTTGGTTGAAAATTCAATTATTTTCTTCGAAAATCGACTATTTTGTTAAAAAGTCATCTTTTTTGGCCAATTTTTTTTATAATTCAACTATTTTGTTGACAATTGAACTATTTGTTTGAATATTCAACTATTTTAGTTAAAAATTTAATTATTTTTTTGAAAATTTAACTCTTTTCTTAAAACGTCATATTTTTGGTCGAAAATTTAAGTATTTTGTTGAACATTCGTTTTTTTAGATAGAAAACTAGTCCTTTTGAATGTATAATTCATATTTTGGCAAAAAATAATATTTTTTGGTTGAAATTTCATTTTTTTAAACTGAAAAGTCTTATATTTTTGGTTCAGAATGCCCCTCTTTTAGCTAAAAATTCTACTTTTTGGATAAAAATTTAATTATTTTGTTCAAAAATCGACTATTTTGTTAAAAAGTCATATTTTTTGTTCGAAACTTTGTTGTCGAAAATTCAACTATTTTGGTAGAAAATTCAAATATTTAGTTGGCAATTGAATTATTCGGTTGACAATTCAACTATTTTGGTAGAACTTTCAACTATTTGGTTGAAATTCTGTGGTTTTTTTAACTGAAAAATATATTTTTTTTAAGTTCAACTATTTGTTGAAAATTTTATTGAACTGTTTTATTAAAAGATCTTCTTTTTGATGAATTCGACTGTTTTTAGTTTGAAATAAAAATATATTTTGGTTGAAATACCAACTATTACATTTTTTGTTAAGAATTCATCTTTTTTGTTCAAAATTCCACTACTTGCTTAAAAGTTGAACTACTTTATTAAAAATTCATTTGTTAGTTGAAGATTCATCTCTTCGGAAAGGAAATTGTATCATATCTTATTCAAACCGTTCAAAACTAAAAAAAAAACTAAACTTTGAATTGAAAACGTTCCTAATAAAACAATTTTAGATTAAGTAAAATTTTGAAAAAGGACCGTATTTCGAATAGAGGGTAAATAAATTCAACTTTTATTTCTAAATAAAAGCGTTTAAAATTAAATACTTTGAAATTGAAAGTGTTTGAAATTGAAACTTTTCAAATCAGAAGCTCTCAAAATTGAAAATTTTTAGATGCAAATTTTGAAAATTGGAATAATTTATAATTCAACGAAATTAGAATTGTATTAATTCTAATTAAAAACGTTTAAAATTTAATAATTTAAAATGAAAACCGTTTAAATTTAAATAATTTTCATTTTTAATTTGAAGCGATAAAAATTTGAAATAAAAACTAAATTGAACATTTCGAAGTCAAAGCTTCTGATGCTGCAACATTAAATATTTTTATTGCATGCAAAAATTGCTATTTGACATTACAATTGATTAGACCAGTTTTTCTAAAAACAAAAAATTAAATTTGTTAAATTGTTCAGAAGATTTTACTCATAGAAATATTTATGCAGTAGAGCATTTTTTTCAATTGTATTTTCATTAGAAGAAAGTCTTGAGCTGCTTAAAAGATTTTTCAAATCTAGCTAAAAAATTAATTTAAAAAACAGAAAAATAACTACCATTTTTTGAAAAAGTGACTGTGGTGCCTGACCTTATGTTTAATTTTTGTCTACGTTTGAAATCTGTCAGATCTAGGATTTTAAATTGTGTTTTAGGATGGCTGTTGAGAGGGAACTGGACAAAACTGAATCTAATTTGGGAAACATTGTGTTTGACGAATCTGGTTATATGATTTTCTACAGCACAATGCTTGGAATCAAGCTTGTGAATATTTATACAAACCGATGTATTAGAATAATTGGAAAACCCGAGAATCTTCGACCAATCCAGTTGGCTCTCTTTCAGGTATTTAACCGGTCTTTTTAATTTAAATAATTAATTTGAATTAAAATTTAATTAATCAATTAATCGATTTATTTTTCAAAACTTTGTCTCCAACTTACAATTGAACTATTCTATTTTTTGTTAAAGAATGATCTTTTTCAGTTGTAAATTTATATATTTTGTTGAAAATTTGTCTCTTTTGGTAGAAAATTCATCTTCTGGGTTGAAAATTCAACTATTTGGTTACAATTTTTTTATTGAAAATGCATATTTCTGGGTCGTAAATTAAACTTTTTTTCTAAACTTCGTCTTTATGGCATAAAAACTCAACATTTTGGATGAGATTTTTTTCTTTACTGACTGAAAAATCTTTCTTGGTTGAAAATTTATCTCTTTTGTTGGAAATTCTTAATTTTTGGTTTTATTTAACAGTTTTATATTGAAAATTCAAATATTTTCTGGTGGAAATATTAACTATTACACTTTTTGTTGATAATTTATTTTTGTTGAAATTTTTCTTTTCCACGGATGAAAATTAATTATTTTAATTGAAAATGTAATAATAACATTTTGCCATAATAAATCTTAAAATTTTGTCAGTTTTATCACGCACATAAATGTGAAATTCTTCTTAACTCTTCACCTGAAACTCAATTCATAATTATTTGTGTGAATTTGGCTTTCGAGATTTTCGTGACATACCTGTTTTTTAGAGAAAAATAATATCAAAAGAAAAATTATTCTATTTTTACATTTACTAGAAAAATAATTTTTAATACAGAATTAAAATTTCGAAGATTTCGAAATTCAGAGATTAAGTAAATAAGTATTATCAGTTTGCTTATAAAGTTATATAAATATAATATTTTCGTAAGATTCTTGAGAAAATTCAGAAAGATTTTTTCAAGATTTCAGAGGTGCCGAAAAAGAATCTGGAAAATTTTGAAGATAATTTTTGTATTCGACAGGATTAAAAAAAATTGTAGGGAAAATTCGAGACGGTTCCAGAATTCTTTCTAAGTTTCATAAGAAGACAACCAAACAAAAATTTATCAGTTGCATTTTTAACCAAAAAAGGTAACATTTTTCCAGAAAAAGACGAATTTTCTGGAAAAGAGTTAATTTTTTTTAACCCAAAAAGACGAATTTTCAACAAAATAGTGGAATTATCAACCAAAACAGATTAATTTTCAAATCGAAAAAAAACGGATTTGAAATACAGAATAAAACTTTCGAATAGGTTCTTTGAGAAAATTCAAAAAGATTTTTGAAGATTTCAGATATGTGAAAAAAGTATATATTTTTTTATTTTACAGGATTTTGCAAAATTGTAGGAAAAATTTGAGTCAGTTTAAAAGATATTTAGGACTTTTAGAAGTTTTCAAAATAAATATCTTTCAAACTGACTTGAATTATTTCTGAAATTTGGAAAAAGCTTTGAAAATTTTAAAAATTGCCCTTAAATCTTTCAGATTTTATTTCACATTTGTGATCTTTTGAAACCTGTTACATTTTTTTTTAAATCAATTTTTCATCATGAAAAGACATTTAAAAATTTCATAGGATTCTCAAGAAAAGTTCTTTGTTTTCTTCTTGAAGCCTTTCAAACTTCATAAAAAGCTTCGACAATTTTTTCGAAATTTTCAAAAATTTACAATTTGTTCTGAATTTTTGCAAAACTTCAAATTTCAAATTATTTTTTAATAATTTTGAAAACATTTAAACCTTCTGAATATCTTTTAAAATTATTCGATTTTTTCTAAAAATTGCTTTTCAAACCTCCAGATTCTGTTTTGACAATTTTAGAAATCTTTTGAAATCTTTAATTTTAAGCTTTAAATTTTTTTTTTTTTAAATCGTACATATTCATTTTGGAAATTTAATTAAACAATTCAAGATGTCTTGAAATCTGTGTTACTTTTCTATTGAAATTCATTTTTCAAAATGAAAAATCAGTATAAATTTCGCCAGGAATTTTAAGCATTTTTTTTACTATCGTCAAACCTTGCAAAATCTTTAAGAAGCTTCAAAATTTTCATTTCCAAATATTCACAAATGGAAGTTTTTACTAACTTTTTAAAAAGGTTTTCAAATTTTCAAATAATTTCGAATCTTTTCAAAACTTCTAAAAGTCTTTTAAACTAATAGAATGTATTATAAAACTTTTTAATCTTCCTAACTGAACAATGATTTCAAATTGTTTCGAGTAGTTTCGAGATGGTTCGAGAAATACTCGAAAACGGCGCTATGCGCTTTTTAATAAATGGACAAGCAGCAAAAGCGCGCTACGCGCGCGCATGCATTTTTTTCGGAATATCGAATGAGGTGTTTAATTTTGTGGATCAACAATAAACAATTTTTGAAATCAAGAACTTGAATAAAACATTTGAAATAAATTCAAAATTTTTTTTCAATCTTTCAGATATGTCAAAAAAGTATAATTTTTTATTTTTCAGGATTTTGAAAAATTTTAGGATGAATTCGAGTCAGTTTGAAAGATATTTAGGATATTTTCTTGATAGAGGAAATATTTTTTACAGCCAAGAAAAACTCCTCGCTAACTGAAATAAATTATATTATTAGAGAGAGTTTATTAAGAAATTTTTAATTCAATAGTTTTATTCAATAAATATTAATTAATTCATAATAATTAATTTTTCAAAATGAAAAAGCAGTTAGAATTAGCCCATGAATTTTGAGAAATATTTTTTATTATCGTGAAACCTTTCAAAATTTGTTGTTTAAAATTATTTATGAAACTTTGTGATCTTGCTAGTTGAACATTTTTTCTTCAAAATCATTCACGTTCTTTTTAGAAATTGTAGTAAATAAATAAAAATGTTTTCAAATATTCGTCAATTTTCCCTTCAAACTAATTTTAAACAAAAAATAAAAAATCAGTTAAAATTTTGCCAAGAATTTTAAGACATTTTTTTGTTATGTAAACCCTTCCAAAATCTTTAAGAAGTTTTTAAAAACTTTTTTGAAATATTTTCAAGTCTTAAATTGATTTTGAATATTTTTAAAACTTTTGAATATCTTTTAAACTTGATCGAATTTAAAAAAAAAACTTTGTAATCTTGCTATTCGAACATTTTTGTCTTAAAATCGTCGACATACTTTCTCGAAATTTTAGGAAATAAATCAAAATGTTCAAAAATATTCGACAATTTTCCCTTAAAATTAATTAAAAAAAATAAAAAATTAGTTCAAATTATCCCATGAATTTTAAGAACTATTTTTTGTTATCGTGAAACCTTCCACAAATTTTCCTTTTTAATTTCTTATAAAACTTTGTTTTCTTGCTAATTGAACATTTTGTCTTTAAAATCGTCCACATTCTTTTTCGAAATTTTAGGAAATAAATAAAAATGTTTTTAAATATTCGTCAATTTTTGCTTGAAATTGATTTCCCAAAATAAAAAATTAGTTTAAATTATTTCATGAATTTTGAAAAATATTTTTTATTATCGTGACACTTTCCAAAATTTGATTTTTTCAAATTTTTTATAAAACTTTGTAATCTTGCTAATTGAACATTTTGTCTTTTAAATCGGCCACATTCTTTTTTGAAATTTAAGGAAATAATTCAAAAAAATTTCAAATATTCGTCAATTTGCCCTTAAAATTGATTTTTCAAAATAAAAAATCACTGTAAAATTTTTCCATTAATTTAAATTAATTTTTACAATTGTAAAACCTTTCAAAATCTTTAAGAAGCTTCAAAATTTTTATTTCCAAATATTCAAAGATGTCAGTTTTTTTTAAACTTACATTTTTGAAATATTTTCAATTTTGAAATTTATTTTGGATATTCTTAAAACTTCTAAATGTCTCTTAAACCTGATCGAATCTTTTATGAATCTTTGTAATCTTGCTAATTAAAATATTTTGTTTGAAAATTTTTCCCATTCATTTTCGAAATTTTAGAGAATAATTAAAAATCTTTCATGAATCTTTTCAAATTTCATATTATTTTTCAATCATTCCTAAAATATGTAAACCTTCTAAATATCCTTGAAATTTTTTTGAATGTTTCCAAAAATTTTCTTCAAATTCTGAAAAGTAGAAAAAAATGCTTTCAAATCTTCCAGATTCTGTTTTGACAATTTTGGAAATCTTTTAAATTAATTTAAAGTCTTCTTGAATATTTCCTCAGAATTAATTTATCAGAATAAAAGAATAAGTTTAAATTATCCCGTGAATTTTCAAAAATATTTGTTATTATCGTGAAATCTTTCTAAATGCTTGAGAAGCAGCAGCATTTTTGTTTACAAATATTCAAAAATGTACATTTTTTTAATTTCGGCTCTTTTGAAAACTTCTAAATGTCTTTTAAACTTGATCAAATCCTTCTATAAAACTTTGTAATCTTGCTAATTGAAAAAATTCGCCTGAAAATCGTTCATATTCTTTTTTGAATTTTTTCGAAAATAATTAAAAATGTTGTGAAATCGATATCAATTTTCTCTTAAAATAAATTTTTTTCAAACATTTTTTAAAAATTATCCCATGAATTTTTAGAAATATTTCTTATTATCGTGAAATCTTTCTAAATGCTTAAGAAGCTTCAACATTTTTATTGACAAATATTTAAAAATGTACATTTTTTTAACTTTTTAAAAATCTTCTTAAGTTTTAAGTTAATTTTGACTATTTTTAAAGCTTCTAAATGTCTGTTAAATTTGATCAAAATTTTTATTAAACTTTGTAATCTTGCTCATTTAAAAATTTCTTCTATGTCCATGTAGATTTCGAAGTCTATATTGATAACGATTTCACGAAAAAACTATTAAAATGTTCAAATTCAACGGATTATAATAGTTTCCCGAAGAGTCTTTGTACGACGAATTTTCTCAGTTTGTTTAAAAAAAACATAAGAAATTCACCACAGCAACGACGAAAGAAATCTAAAGTCTTGAAGTTTGTTATCTTTCTTTTTCAAAACACGAAATAGAAGGACAGGTCTAACAAATCATAAATACGAGTTTTCGGACAACAATAGTTTGTAAATTGTTTCGAGTTATTTCGAGATGGATCGAGAAATAATCGAAAATGGCGCCATGCGCTTTTTAATCAAAGGACAAGTAGCAAAAGCGCGCTACGCGCGCGCATGCATGTTTTTGGAATTCTCGAAAGACATTTTTAATTTTATGGATCACTGATAAAAATTTTTTTTTACCGAAAACTTGAATAAAACATTTAAAATAAATTCAAAATTTTTGTTAAAGCTTTCAGATATGTCAAAAAAGTATAACTTTTTGTCAGGATTTTGAACAATTTTAGGATGAATTCGAGTCAGTTTGAAAGATATTTAGGACTTTCAGAAGTTTGGAATATACATATCTCTTAAATCGACTCGAATTATTTCTAACATTTTGAAACACCTTTTTTCAAATTAAAAGAATTGCCCTCAAATCTTCCAGATATTTTCGAAATTTGTAGATATTTTAAAATTATAATAATATTCTGAAATATTTCAAAAATTTTTCAAATTGAAGAAAAAAATAATTTTTCAAAATAAAAAGTAATTAGAAAATTTCCCAGGAAACTCAAGACATTTTTTTATTCACTGGAAACCTCTCAAACTTCTTTAAAAGCTTCTAAATTATTTTCAAAATCTTCAAAAATTCACATTTTGTTAAATATTTTTGAAAAATTTAACAAACATAAAATCAATTTTCCAACCATTTTCAAAACTTGTAAACCTTCTAAATATCTTTTGAAATTCTTAGAATTCTTCAAAAAATGTTCTTGTAATTCTGAACAATTCAAAAACTTGCCTTCAAATCTTTAAGCTTCTGTTATGATAATTTTGGAAATCTTTGGAAACGTTAAGTTTTTTTTTCAAGAATACTTAAAATTTATTTTTCAGAATAAAGAATCAGTTTAAATTATCCCATGAATTATGAGAAATAGTTTAAATGATCGTGAAACTTTTTTGACAATTTTCTCTTAAAATTTATTTTTATAATGGATAATCAGTTTAAATTTCCCTAGGAATTTTAAGAAAGTTTTTTTTTATTTTCTTGAAGCCTTTCAAACTTCTTCAAAAGCTTCGAAATTGTTGTCGAAAACTTCCAAAATTTACATTTTGTTTTAAATCTTTTGAAATATTTTCAAATTTTCCAATCTTGTTAATGGAGAGATTTGTCTTGAAAATCTTTCCCATTCTTTTTCTACATTTCGGAAAATAATTTAAAATCTTTTAAAATTCTTTTCAATTTTCTCTTGAAATTTATTTTCAAAATAAAAAATCAGTTTAAATTTTCCCAGGAATTTTGAGAAAGTTTTTTTAATTTCTTGAAGCCTTTTAAACTTCTTGAAAAGTTTCGAATTTTTTTTTAATCTTCCATAATTTACATTTTGTTAAAAAAATTTTGAAATATTTTCAAATTTCAAATCATTTTTTCAACTATTTCCAGAACTTTTGAACGTTCTAAATATCTTTTGAAATGATTAAAATTTCTCAACAATTTTCTTTATATTCTGAGAATTTACAAAAATTGCCTTACAATCTTCTAGAATCTGGCATGACGATCTTATAAATGTTTTCTAATCTAATATTACTTGAAGAGAAAATTGTCAACGATTTTCAAACTTTTTGAATTATTTCCTAAAATTTCGAAAACAAATGTGGCCGATTAAAAAGCAAAAATGTTCAATTAGCGAGATTACAAAGTTTTATAAAAAATTCGAGTAATTTTAAGAGACATTCAGGAAATTTGAAAAGTTTTAAAATAAATTTAAAAAATGGAAGCAGTTCGAAAAATTTTTGAAAAAATTATATTTTTCAATATTTGGAAATAATAATTTTGAAGCTTCTCAAGGATTTTAGAAAGTTTCACGATAATGAAAAAATTCTATTAAATTTCATGGGAAAGTTCAAAATGATTTTTTAGCCTGAATAATTAATTTTTGAAGAATGTGTAAAGGGATTTGAAAAGATTTCAAAAGACTCACAAAATTACCATAACAGAATCTGGAAGATTTCAAGGCAATTTAAAAAAAAATTTCAGAATGTTGAGAAAAATTTGGAGAAGTTCGAATATTTTTAAAAGATATTGAGAAGGTTTAAAAGTTATGGAAACTTAAAACAGAATTCAATTCTGAAAAGATTTCAAAGAATTTCAAAAAAAAAAATTTAATTTTTGAAGATTTTGAAAAAAATTTCAGTCTTTTTAAAATTATTCGAACTTTTCCAAATTTTTGTTGATATTCTGCAAAATTTTTAAAATGGCCTTCAAATCTTCCAGATTTTGTTATGATAATTTTGTTAGTCTTTTGAAATCTTTTCAAATCTCTTTAAATATTTTTTAAAAATTAATTATTCAGGATAAAAAATCATTTTGAATTTTCCCATAAAATTTGTTCATTACCGTTTTCATTCATTTTAGATTTATTTTTAAACTTTTTAAATTTCTTAAATGTCTCTTAAAATAACTCGATTTTTTTATCAAACACATTCTTTTTTGAAATTTTAGGAAATAATTCAAAATGTTTGAAAATCTTTGTCTCTAGATAGTTCTGGCTTGAAATTGTTTTCAAAATCTCTAAAAATTAATATTTTTTGTTGTTGAAATTTTTCGAATTCCTTTCAAATTTCAATTTTTTTCTTCAAAGTTTCCCTAACTTTAAAAGCTTCTGAATATCTTTAAAATATTCTAAAAATGAAAAAAAAGTTAATTTTTGAAGATTTTGAAACAAATTTCAAAGCCTCTAAAGATGTATGAAAGGCTTCAAGAAAATAAAAAACTTTTTTCAAGATTCCTGAGAAAATTTGAAATGATTATTTACTTTGAAAAATGAATTTTTAAAGAAAATCTAAAAAGTTATCAGAATATTTCAAAATATTTCTGCCATAAATATCTTTTAAACTGATCCAAAGTTTTCCTAAAATTTTGCAAAATCTTGAAAAATAAAAAAATTATACTTTTTCTACTTATCTCGAATCTTTGAGTGTTTTTTAATTTTCCCAATAATCCTAGGAAAATTATATATTTATGAAACCCTAAAAGCAAATTAACAAATAAACTTAAAAAGTAAATGTTTAATTGTAATGTTTATTTTGTATTCAAAATTATTTATCCTTTAAAATTACAATTTGAGTGACATTTTTTTTCAGGACAGAAAAATGTTTTTTGATAAAAAATTGAATATGGTTAAAAATTCGTCTCTTCAATTTGCAAATTAATCTCTTTTTATTAAGAATTCAACTGTTTTGTTGGAAACTCGTCTTCCTTGGTAAAAAATGCAACTGGTTGAAAATGAATCTTTTTTGATTAAAAATTCATCTATTCGGATGACAATATATTTATTTTGTTAAAAATCCGTCTTCTTGGTAGGAAATAAATCTTATTGGCAGAAAAGTTATCTATTTCGTTGAAAACTTATATTTTCATGTAAAAAATTGAACTGTTTTGTAAAAAATTCGTCCCTTTTGGAAAGAATTTAATCTTTTTTGGTTAAAAATGCAACTAATAAAAATTAATTTTGTTTTTGTTCATGATTTAGCTATTCTGTTCAAATTGATAACAATTTCGAGAAAAAAAAATTAAAGGTGTCACATTCAATGGATTATAATTGTTTCCCGGATAGTCTTTATGGGACGAATTTCTCAGTTTGTTTAAAAAACATAAGAAAATCACCATAACAGCGACGAAAAAATCTAAATTCTTGAAGTTTGTTATCTTTCTTTTTCAAAACGCAAAATAGAAGGAGAGCTCCAACCAATCATAAATACGAGTTTCCGGACAACAATAGTTTTAAATTGTTTCGAGTTATTTCGAGATGGATCGAGAAACAATCGAAAATGGCGCCATGCGCTTTTTAATATAGGACAAGTAGCAAAAGCGCGCTACGCGCGCGAATGCATGTTCTTAAAATTCTCAAAACAGATGTATAATTTTATTTTATTAAAATTCATTCATTGTTTTATTGTTTCAATGTTTCATTTAATTTTTTCTTCCGGAAGATTTGGAATAGTTCATCCGGTACCTGGAATTTTTGAAAAGTTAAAATATTAAATGTATGTAAATAAAAAATATGTTTAAAAACCCTATCATATTAAAATTTACGTAGAATTTTCTCACATTATTTTTAGCGGATTTAATTTAATCTATATCGAAAAAAGGACTTTTTTAGATATCTACTTGAAATAAAAAAAATCTCTCATCTCTCAAACAGAAAACATTAAATTTTGTATTTCAAAGTGCTGAAGCCCTTTGTTCCATTGATTATCAATTATATTATGAATATATTATTAAGATAACATAAAGTATATTCCAATTGAAAAATATTTTTATTATTAATTAAAAAAAAACTTGAATTCGTACCAAAAAAGAAAAATTTTGAACAAAATAGGTGAAATTAAAAAACTTGCCTTCAAATCTTCCAGATTCTGTTTTGACAATAAATATTAAAAATCTTCTGGAATGTTCAAAATTCTTTCTAAATATTATCTCAAAATTAATATTTTAGAACAAAAAATCAGTTCCAATTATGCCAGGGATTTTGAGAAATATTTTTCATTATCGTGAAACCTTTCAAAATCTTTAGGAAGCTTTAAAAATTTGTATCTACAAATATTCAAAAATGTAATTTTTCTCAACACTTTCCTGAAATGCTTTCAAGTTTTAAATTAATTTTGAATATTTTTTAAACTTTTGAATATCTCTTAAACTTGATTGATTTTTTTTAACTTTGTAATTTTGCTAATTGAACATTTTTTCTTAAAAATCGTCCACATTCTTTTTCGGAATTTGAGAAAATAAATAAAAATGTTTCCAAATATTCGTCAATTTTTCCTTGAAATTAATCTTTTAGAATAAAAAATTAGTTTAAATTATCCCATGAATTTTGAGAAATATTTATTATTATCGTGAAGCCCTTCAAAATTTGTTGTTTCAAATTATTTATGAAACTTTGTGATCTTGCTAGTTGAACATTTTTTCTTCAAAATCGTTCACCTTCTTTTTCGAAATTGTAGGAAATAAATAAAAATGTTTTCAAATACTGGTCAATTTTCCCTTAAAATTAATTTAAAAAAAAAAATAAAAAATCAGTTTAAATTTTGCCAAGAATTTTAAGACATTTTTTTATTATGTAAAACTTTCCAAAATCTTTAAGAAGTTTCTCAAACTTTTTTTAAATATTTTCAAGTTTTTAATTAATTTTTAATATTTTTAAAACTTTTGAATATCTCTTAAACTTGATTGAATTACAAAAAAAAAAACTTTTTAATCTTGCTATTCGAACATTTTTGCCGTAAAATCGTCCACATTCTTCCTCGAAATTTCAGGAAATAAATCAAAATGTTCAAAAATATTCGTCAATTTTCCCTTAAAATTAATTTAAAGAAATGAAAAATTAGTTAAAATTATCCCATGAATTTTAAGAACTATTTTTTGTTATCGTGAAACCTTCCAAAATTTGTTCTTGATTTCTTATGAAACTTTTTTTTCTTGCTAATTGCACTTTTTTTCTTTAAAATCTTTTACATTCTTTTTCGAAATTTTAGGAAATACATAAAAATGTTTTTAAATATTCAGCAATTTTCCCTCAAAATTTATTTTTCGAAATACAAAATTAGTTTAAATTATCCCATGAATTTTGAGAAATATTTTTTATCATCGTGAACCCTTCCAAATTTTTTTTTTCAAATCTATTATAAAACTTTTTAGTCTTGCTAACTGAACATTTTGTCTTTAAAATCGTCTACATTTTGTTTCGAAATTTTAGAAAATAAATGAAAATGTTTTCAAATATTCATCAATTCTCCCTTAAAATTGATTTTTCAAAATAAAAAATCAGTGTACATTTTTCCAGCAATTTTAATACATTTTTTACAATTGTGAAACCTTTCAAAATCTTTAAGAAGGTTCAAAATTTTTATTTCCAAATATTTAAATATGTAAGTTTTTTTAAAACTTACATTTTTGAAATATTTTCAAGTTTTGAATTTATTTTGGATATTCTTAAAACTTCTAAATTTCTCTTAAACCTGATCGAATTTTTTATAAATCTTTGTAATCTTGCTAATTGAAAGATTTTGCTTGAAAATCTTTCCCATTCTTTTTCGAAATTTTAGAGAACAATTTGTAATCTTTCGTGAATCTTTTCAAATTTCATATTATTTTTCAATCATTTCTGAAACATTTAAACCTTCTAAATATCCTTGAAAATTATTTGAATTTTTCGAAACATTTTTTTAAAATTCTGTAAAGTAGAAAAAAATGTTTTCAAATCTTTCAGATTCTGTTTTGACAATTTTGGAAATCTTTTGATATAATTCAAAGTCTTCTTGAATATTCCCTCAAAATTAATTTATCAGAATAAAAAAATAAGTTTAAATTATCCCATTAATTTTCAGAAATATTTTTTATTACCGTGAAATCTTTCTAAATGCTTCAGAAGCAGCATTTCTGTTTACAAATATTCACAAATGTACATTTTTTTAACTTTTCCAGAATATTTTCAAGTTTTAAATTAATTTGGACTCTTTTTAAAACTTCTAAATTTCTTTTAAACTTGATAAAATCCTTCTATAAAACTTTGTAATCTTGCTAATTGAAAAAATTGGCTTTGAAATCGTTCATATTCTTTTTTGAAGTTTTTCGAAAATAATGTAAAATGTTGTGAAATCAATTTTCTCTTAAAACCAATTTTTTTCAAACATTTTTTTTTAAATTATCCCATGAATTTTCAGAAATATTTTTTGTTATCGTGAAATCTTTCTAAATGCCAAAAAATGCGATTTTTCAACGAAATAGTGACATTGTTAACCAAAGAGATGAATTTTTGACAAAATTAATGAATTTAAAAAAAAAAAGTAGTGGAGTCTTCAACAAAAGCAGTATAATTTTCAATCCAAATAGATGAATTTTCAACTAAATAGTTCAAATGTTATCTTAAAAAACATTTTTCAGTCGTGGAAGAAAAAAAAACTCAACCGAATCATTATTTTTGGGGGATAAATAATTTAAAATACAAAACAAAAATCTCTACGAAACATTTCTTTTTTAGATTTATTTGTTCATTTGTTTTTAAAGTTAAATAAATTGAAATATATATATTTTCTAAGATTCTTGAGAAAATTGAAATTTTTCAAAAATTTTCAGGTATGTCGAAAAAGTATAGTTTTTCATTTTTCAGGATTTTGAAAAATTTTAGAAAAAATTCAAGTCAGCTTAAAGGACATTTAGGACTTTTAGAAGACTCGATCTATTCCTACATTTTTTTTAAATCTTTCAAACTTGAAAAGAATTGCCTTCCATTTTTCAGATATTTCCAAAATTTGTAAAAATATTTTGAAATTATAATAAGATTTTGAAATATTTTGAAACCATTCAAATTTTCTTTGAAAATTAAAT
>CAKNXH010001906.1:43120-74470 GCA_932178445.1 Andricus quercusramuli | reverse complement strand
ACATTTTTGGTTGATAATTAATTTACTTTTTAGTTGAAATTTTAACTATTTGGTAAAAAAAAATTATCTCCTTCAGTTGTAAATTCAGCTATTTGTTTGAAGAAAATTGTTATTTTTTAGTTGAAAATTCAGCTGTTGGTTGAAAATTAATCTTTTTGGTTGAAAATTGAACTTTTTTCGTTTAAATTTCAATCACTTGTTTGAAAGGTAAATTCTTTTGCTAAAAATTAATTTTAATAATTGCAGATTCTTCATTTTAATTGAAAATTTATCTCTTCGTTCAAAAATCTAAATATTTCGTTCGAAATTTTTATTTTTTGTTGTTGAAGATTTATTTGGTTGGATATTTATCTTTTTCATTTGAAATTTCTACTCTTTGGTTGAAGAAAATTGATCTTTTTTAGTTGAAAATTTACCTACTTGGTTGAAAATTTATGTATTTGTTGTTTGGTATTTGGTTTGTTGAAGATTTATTTTTTGAACTGAAAATTGAATAATTCCAGTTGAAAATTTATTTAGTTTTTAAATAAATTTTTCAACTATTTCATTGTTGGTTGAATTTTTTTTTTGAAATTTCAAATATTAGGTTGAAAAAAATTGATCTTGTTTAGTTGAAAATTCAGCTATTTGTTTGAAGAAAATTGAACTTTTTTAGTTGAAAATTCAGCTATTTGGTTGAAAATTAATGTATTTTGTTGAAATTTCTTGTTTTTTGTAGAAAATTAATCTTCTTGGTTGAAAATTAATATTTTTGGTTGAAAATTAAATTTTTTTTTGTTAAAAATTCAAATACTTATTTTGAAGGTAAACTATTTTGCTAAAAATGAATTTCATTCATTTAAGATTCATTATTTTAATTTAAAATTCATCTCTTTGGTAGTTAATGTAACTATTTTTTCAAAAGTATTTCATTTTTAGTTAAAGATTTATTTTTTTAATTGAAAATTAAACTATTCCATTTTTGGTTGAAAATTTATCTTTTTTATTTGAAATTTCTACTATTTGGTTAAAGAAAATTGATTTGGTTGAAAAAAATGGATCGTTTTTAGTTGAAAATTCAGCTCTTTGGTTAAAAATTCATGTATTTTGTTGAAATTTCGTCGTTTTTGGTATAAAATTCACCTTTTTGGTTGAAAATTCAACTTTTTCATTCAAAATTCAACTACTCGTTTGAATGATAAACTCTTTTGCGAAAAATTAATTTTAATAATTGAAGATTCATTATTTTAAATGAAATATTATCTCTTTGGTTGAAAATTTAATTATTTTGTTCAAAATTATTCTTATTTTTTGGTTGAAGATTATTTTTTTTATTTGAAATTTCTACTATTTGGTTAAAGAAAATTGATCTTTTTTGGTTGAAAATTAAGATATTTGTTTGAAGGAAATTGATCTTTTTTGGTTGATAATTCGGCTATTTGTTTTAAAGTTCATGTATTTTGTTGAAATTTCGTCTGTTTTAAAAAAATTAATCTTCTCAGTTATAAATTAATCTTTTTATTACAAAATTCAACTACTTTGTTCAAAGTTAAACTCTTTTGTTAAAAACCCATTTTTTTTGTTGAAAATTTATTTATTTAACTGAAAAATTAACTATTCCAGTTGGGAATTCACCTATTTTGTTAATAAGTCTTTTTTGTTGTTGTTAGTTAATTTTTTGAACTGAAAATTGAACTAATTTGTTGATCATTCCTTTTTTATTGACTGTAAATTAATTTTGTTAACTGAAAATTTGCCTATTCCATTTTTGATTGAAAATTCAACTATTGGGTTCAAAATTATTCTTCCTCGTTGAAAATGAATCTTTTTGGTTAAAAATTGATCTTGTTTGTTGAAAATTCAACTATTTGGTTAAAAATTCATGTATTTTCTTGAAAATTGTTCTTTTCTAGTAGAAAATTAGAATCTTGTCGGTTGAAACTTCATCTTTTTAAAAAATTGAACTTAATATAATACCCACATTAATTTTACTTAAAGAAACCTATTTTCGCTAAAAATCGTCTGATTTTATCTGTATTTACAGGGTGTCTAACCATTTAGAAATTATCTTTTATTCAAAAGATTAATATGTTAAATATGCACTAAATTTTGAGTATATGAAGATAAAATAAAAATTTGTTTTAATTATCATTCAAATTCGTAGACTTTAAAAACAAATTCAATAAATCCTTAATTATGTGTTTAGTATTATTTATTTATTTAATTATTCGATGGTTGTAAAATATTTAAGAATATCTTGTATTATAATTTTTCGAAGCTTTCTAAATTAACCGTATTAATTAAATCTCAAGAATCTTGTACCACTAAGAAATTACTAGACACCCTGTAATTTACAAATGTTGTTAATTTACATTAAATTTTCTGTCGTAAAGTGTTCTAAAAGGACAAAAAAGTTTAACAGTATACTTTAGTTTTCAAATTCCACTTTAAAATTCAATACAAAAGTTGCTAATCTTGTGTTTTTTTCTTTTCAGTCGTGGCTAGATAACAAGCACACAGTTTTTGGCAGAGTTGTGAAAGGAATGGAAGTTGTACAAAATATTAGTCAAGTAAAAACCAATCCGAAAACGGATAAGCCATACGATGACATTCGAATAGTTAGCATAACTTTAAAGTAATTGTTTATAAGTAAAATGCAACCCTATTTATGGTTTTTAATTAATTTCCTGATTTATTTCTTCCTTTATTCTTCTGCGTTATAATTATGATGTACAGCTCGACCAACCTGGTAAGCGGAGGTGAGTACAACAAAAAAATTTACGAGAAACAGATTCCAGTTTTTGGGTATTATCACAAGTGAGTATCTGAAAATGATAATAATTATGTTTTTATTTTATTTTTTGTTGCACGAATTACTTGCCTACCTGCACCAAATTGATGCTGTACCAGCTAAAACGGCCGTTTGATTTATTGAGATTTTATCAGCAGGACGATTGATATCTCCGATATTTGCAAGCACCAATCCCCATTTAAAACTGGGTGCCCAGAAGAATACTGTTGTTGGTCCTATGAGGTCAAGATTTTTAAATTTAAATCTCATTTTGAAATAGATCGAATACGTTTTAAGTCATGAAAAAAATAGTCCCTTACAATTCTATAAAATTCTTTAAAATAAAAAAAATATCCCTCTTCCAGTAAAAAAAAAAAAATTAGCCAAAAAGAAAAGTATTGAAAAGAAAAACATTCCCTCTTCCAACTGAGAAAAAAATTAAAAATAAACTATTATTCCCATGAATTCAATCAAAATCTTAACAATAAAAAAATGTTCCTCTTCCAATTCAGAAAAAATGTCATCCCTTCCAGCTCGATACAAATCTTAAAAACATTTAAATGTTCCTCTCTCGATTTAGAAAAAAATTGAAAACCAAAATTTCCTTCCTTTCGAATGAATAAAATTATTAATAATACAAAATTACCGTCCCCTATTTAAGAAATAAAGATTGGAACAAAAAATTCCCCCTTCAACTCAATAAAAATTCTAAAAAGAAAGAATGGCCTCTTCCGATTCAGAAAAAATAACGAAAATTTCGCCCCTCACAACTATAAAAATCTTGAATTTAAAAAATGTTCCTCTTCCAATTCAGAAAAAAATTAAAACTAAAATTTACCCTCTCCAAACTCGATAAAAATCTTAAAAACTTTCGTCCGTCCAACTCTATAAAAATCTTAGAAATAAAAAAATCCCTTTTTCAATTCAGAAAAAAAGTTAAAACAAATTTCCTCCCTATTAACTTAATAAAAATTTTGAAAACAAAAATATTCCCTCTTCTAACTCAGAATTTTTTTTTTAAATTTCCCTTGAACTTGATTAAAATCTTAAAAATAACAAAATGTTCTTCTTACGATTTAGAAAAAATTTAATCCAAAATTTCCTTCGTTCAAACTCAATAAAAATGTTGAAAATAAAAATATGTCCTCTTCCAATTCAGAAAAAAATTCTTCCCTTGAACTCGACAAAAATCTTTAAAAAAAAACAATGTTCCTTTCTCAATTCAGAAAAAAATTGAAAACCAAAATTTTATTCTTTCCAGTAAAATAAAATTTTTTAAATAAAAGATTTTCTCCTAATTTAGAAAAAAACTGAAAATAAAAAACATTTGAATGTTCCTCTCTCAATTCAGAAAAAAAATTGGAAATGAAAAGTTCTCCCATTTATCTCAATGAAAATGCTAAGAAGAAATAACTTTTTCTCGTAAACATTGCAAACAATAAAAAAATTGCGAGAAACATTTTTTCTAGAACTTTTTTAGATGCACACGATTTTATGTTAATTTTTTTTGTACCTTTCGTTGTTTTCAAGAAAAATGTGAAATTTTAATTATAAAAAAATTTCTCCTTGCAATAAAAATTGTTTAGAACGCAGAAAACTAACAGGATTTTTTTTGTAGGAGGCCAAATTCAAGAAAAAATTGTCTAAAAATTTAAGAGTAGTCTTTTTTTGTTAAAACCGGCTTTTTATTTTTTCAAACAAATCGGCGCCACTCTTTTAATTTTGGACTTGTTTCAAAATTTCAGATGGATTTTGTCAGTAGAATATTTAGAATGTAGCAGGATGGCAGGATGACTTGGAAAAGGGAAAATTTTTTATTTTTAAGATTTTATAGAGTTGGAACGAACAAAATTTTTGTTATTTTTTTTTCTGTATTGGAAGAACAAAGTTTTTTGAGATTTTCATCGAGCTGAAAGGGAGGAAATCTTGGCCTTAAATTTTTCTGAATTGGAAAAGGATCATTTAAATTTTTGATAAATTTTTATAGAGTCTGGAGATACGAAATTTTGGTTATTTTTTTTTTCTTAATTGGAGGAATTCAGTTTTTTTTAGCATTTTTACTGAGTTGAAGGGGAGAACTTTTTATTTACAATTTTTTTCTAAATTGAAAGAGGAACATTTGAATGATTTTAAGATTTTTATCGAACTTAAGTGAAGAATTGTTCATTTTCAGTTTTTTTTTCTAAATTGGAAGAGATAATTTTTTTTTTTTATCAATGATATTTTATTGGAAAGAAGGAAATTTTTGTCTTCCATTTTTTTCTGAATTGAGAGAGGAACATTGTCTTTTTTAGAAACATTTTTGTCGAGTTCAAGGTAAGAATTTTTTTCTAAATTGGAAGACGGAATATTTTTATTTTCAACATTTTTATTGAGTTCGAAAGAACGAAATTTTGGATTTAATTTTTTCTAAATTGGAAGAGGAACATTTTGTTATTTTTAAGATTTTAATCGAGTTCAAGGGAAAATTTTTGTATTTAAAATTTTTTTCTGACTTAGGAAAGGGAATATTTTTATTGAGTTGGTTGGAAGGAAATTTTTGTTTTCAATTTTTTCTGAATTGGAAGAGGAACATTTTTTTATTGTTAAGATTTTTATCGAATTTAAGAAAAGAATTTTTTATTTTCAGTTTTTTTTTCAAGTGGAAGAGAGAATATTTTTATTTTCAACATTTTTATTGAGTTGGAAAGGAGGAAATTTTTGTTTCCAATTTTTTCTGAATTGGAAGAGTGGCTTTTTTATTTTTAAGATTTTATCGTGATGTAAGAGAGTACATTTTTGTTTCAATTTATTCTGCATTGGAAGAGGAAAATTTTTCTAATTTAAGATTTTTATAGTCGTGAAGGACGAAATTTTGATTTTCTTTCTGAATTGGAAGAGGCTATTTTTTCTTTTGAGCATTTTTATTGATTTGAATGGGGGAAATTTTTATTTCCAATCTTTTTTCTGGAATGGCGGATGTTCATCCTTTATTTTTAACAAGTTTATTTTATTGCAAGGAATGAAATTTAGCTTTCAATTTTTTCTAAATTGGAATAGGAACATTTTTTTATTTTTAAGATTTTCATCGCTCTCAAGGGAAGTATTATTAAAAAAAAATTTTTTTTTAATGGAAAGCGAGAATATTTCTATTTTCAACATTTTTATTGAGTTGTCAGGAAAGAAGTTTTGGTTTTAATTTTTTTTCGAACTGGAAGAGGGATATTTTTTTTTATTTTAAAGAATTTTGTAGAGTTGTAAGGAATGAAATTTTGTTTACTTATTTTTTTCTGAATTGGAAGAGGAATATTTTATTGTTTTTAAGATTATTATCGAATTTAAGAGAAGAATTTTGTATTTTCAGTTTTTTTTCTAAATTGGAAGAGATAATATTTTTATTTTAAACATTTTTATTGAGTTGGAAAGGAGAAAATTTTTGTTTCCAATTTTTTCTGAATTGGAAGAGTGGCTTTTTTATTTTAAAGATTTTATCGAGATGGAAGAGAGTAAATTTTTGTTCCAATTTTTTCTGAATTGGAAGAGGAAAATTTTTATAATTTAAGATTTTTATAGTCGTGAAGGACGAAATTTTGATTTTTTTTTTCTGAATTGGAAGAGGCTATTTTTTCGTTTCAGCATTTTTATTGAGTTGAATGGGGGAATTATTCATTTCCAATCTTTTTTTTTTGTTTTTTGAAATCGCGGATGTTCATACTTTATTTTTAACAATTTTTTTTGTTGCAAGGAATGAAATTTTGCTTTTAATTTTTTCTAAATTGGAAGAGGAACATTTTTTATTCTGAAGTTTTTTATCGCTCTCAAGGAAAGTATTATTTATTTTCAATTTTTTTCTGAATGGAAAGAGGGAATATTTCTATTTTCAACATTTTTATTGAGTTGTCAGGGAGGAAGTTTTGGTTTTAATTTTTTTTCTGATTTGGGAGGGAAAGATTTTTCAAATTTAAGATTTTTATAGAGTTGTGAGGGACGAAATTTTGGTTATTTATTTTTTCCTGAATTGGAAGAGGCCATTCTTTCTTTTTAGCATTTTGATTGAGTTGAGGGGGGAAATTTTTATTTTCAATCTTTTTTTCTAAAATGGGGGATGGTAGCTTTTTATTATTAACAATTTTATTTTATTATAAGGAGTGAAAATTTTGTTTTTAATTTTTTCTACAAAAGAAGAGTAACATTTTTTATTGTCAAAATTTTTATCGATTGCAAGGGAAGAATGATTTATTTTCAATTTTTTTCTGAATTGGAAAAGGAAATATTTTTGTTTTCAATATTTTTTTTGACCGTAAACTATTTTCTCAAACCGAAAAACCGCGAAATGAATGCATGTTTTAAAAATTAAGATTGCCACCCTACTATAGGTTATTTATTTATAGTTATTTAAAATTTTGCATTTAAAAATGATCAATTGATCATACCTGCGGGATGTAAGAAGATTGGGCGAGCTTTTTCTGGTAAAAGCGTTGCAACTCCTGCCATCAATTTTTGATATCTTGTCATTTTTTGCATATTGGAAAAGTATTTTTGAATCCTCTGTATTTATTCAGAATTATTTTTAATTATATTGCCATTATATTAATCAGGGATTTCTTTCAGTATCGATCTTCATATTTTTTTGTCTTTTCAGCCAACTTCATTTTTAATAAAAATTTAAAAAATAACACCGTTTGTCACAACACATGAATCTCATAATCAAAATTTCCAGTTATTAATTCAAAATTTTTAATAATTTAATTTAAAAAAAATAAATAAATATGTGTAACAATGGAAAGAAAGAAAAATCGTGTTGGAATGAGATGGAGGAACTTAAATACTTGATATGTGCTATCGATCGCTGGTAAGGTTTTTTTCGTGAAAGGAAAATTGTAATAAACATTTTTTGAGCAAATTAATATTTTTTTTTTAAATTTGTCACTTTGGGTAGAAAATTCATCTTCTTGGTGGAAAAACAACTATTTAATTAAAAATTTATTTTTAAGATTGAGGATACATAATTTTAGTTGAAATTTCATATCTTTGGTTAAAAATTAAAAAAATTTAATTGAAAATTCTTTTTTTTTTGTTCAAAATTAATTTTTAAAAATAAATCACGTAGCTATTCCATTTTTGTTATAAAATGTATCCTTTTCAGTTAAAAATTCAATTATTTTGTTGAAAAATTGTATTTTCCAGTGAAAAATTTAACCATTTTTGTAGAAAATGCAAATTTTTGTTTTGTAAATTCAACTTTTTTTTCCTTCAAAAATTCGTTTTCATGATTTGACAACTCAATATTTTGAATAAGATTTTTTGCCTTATTGATTGAATCAAAAAGTTAAAAGAAATAAAAAATATTTAAAAAAAAAATATTTTATTTTTGAAATTTGAATCAAAATCAAAAATAAAATAATGAAAAATAAAAAATAAATAAATAAAATTGTAAAAGAAAGAAAAATCATTCTGGAATGAGATGGGGGAACTAAAATACATGTGCTATCGATTGCTAGTATAATTTTTTTCGCGAAAAGAAAATTGGATTAAACATTTTTTTAGCAAGTTTATATTTTTTAGTTGAAAATTAATTTATTCTCTTGAAAATTTGTCTCTTTGGGTAGAAAATTCAACTTCTTGGTTGAAAATTCAACTATTTGTTAAAAAATTTATTTTTAAGATTGTGGATGCATCATTTTAGATAAAAATTCATCTTTTTGGTTAAAAATTTAACAAATTTCATTGAAAATTATTTTTTTTTCTGTTTGAAAATTACTTTTGTTTTTACTAAAAATGTAGCTATTTCATTTTTGTTAGAAAATTTATCCCTTTCAGTTAAAAATCCACTTATTTTGTTGAAAAATTGTCTCTTTGAGTAGAAAATTCATCTTCTTGGTTGAAAATTCAACTACTGGTTAAAAATTTTATTTTTAAGTTGAAGATTCCACTATTTGGTTCAAAGTTCATATTTTTTATAGATATTTAACCTTCTTGGTTGAGAATTCATCTTGTGGTTAAAATTTTTACAATATTTTGTTAAAAATTTAACAATTTGGTAAAAAAGTAATTCTTTTAAGTTAAAAATTCGACTGTTTTTTTTAATTCGGCTTTTGGTTGAATATTCAAATATTTTGAAAAAAACTCAACTCTTTGGTTGAAAATTTACTTTTTTGTTGAAAATTCATATTTTCGGTTTGAAAATTTAACTGTTTTGTAGAAAATTCGTCTTTTTCACATCAAAATTCAACATTTTGGATTAATTTTGTTTCTTTATTGACTGAAAAATCTTTCTTGTTTAAAAATTCAATTATTCTTGAATAATTCGTCTTTTTGCTTTAAAAAATTAATCTCTTATCTTAGAAATTTCTTATTTTTCGTTTAAACTGAAAAATGAACTATTCCATGTTTGGTTCGAAATTTATCTTCTTCAGTTGAAAATCTTGCTGAAATAACCTTTTTGAATTTAAAATCGTTTTTTTCATTGAAAGTTAAACTATTTTGTTGTTATTGAAAATTAATGTTTTTAAGACAAAATTAACTATTCAATTTTTGGTTGAAAATGTATCTTTTTGACGGGAAATTTAACTGTACGGTTAAAATTTTTTTTTCTTCATTCAAGATTGATAATTTTAGTTAAAAATCCATTTATTTGATCAAAAATTAAACTTTTTTGTTTAAAATTCATGTATTTTGGCAAAAAATTATACGATTTTTTCTAGAAAATTAATCTTGGTTGAAAATACATCTTTTTAGTTGAAAAGTAATTTTTTTGTTTAAGAATCATTATTTTAGTTACAAATTCATTGCATTGGTTAACAATTGAACTATTTATTTTGTAGTAAATTCATGTATTTTGTCAGAAATTCATATTTTTTTGGTAGATAATTGGTCTTGTTGGTTGTAATTTGATCTTCTTGGTTGAAAATTCATCTGTTTGGTTGAAAATTGTACTATTTTGTTGGAAATTTGTGTTTTTTTTTTAGTTGAAATCTTGTTTTCTGGTTATTATTGTATCTTTTTCAGTTGAAAATTCATGCATTTTTTTGAAAATTTCTCTTTATGACCTATTAATTCATTTTTTAGTTGAAAATTCAACTATTTCATTAGCAATTTTTTTCCGTTGAGGGTTCCACTATTTAGTAGAAAAATTGTCTTTCTTACAGAAATTTATTCTCTTGGGTTGAAAATTCATCCTTTTGTTGAAAATTGAACTTCTTTGTTAAAAATTCATTTTTTTTTCATGAAAATAATTTTTTCAACTTGAAATTTAACTCTTCTATTTTAAGTTAAAACTTGACATTTTTCAGCTAAAAATTCATCTATATTGTTGAAAATTCATGTATTTTGTGGAAAATTCTTCTTTGGTAGAAAAGTAATCTTATTAGTTGAAACTTCATCTTTTTGGTTGAAATTCCATTCCTTTGGTTGAAAATTTAATTTCTTCGTAAGAAATTAATTTTGTTGTTGAAAATCTCTGTTCGATTGCAAATTGATCTTTTTTAGTTGAAAATTCATGTATTTTTTTGAAAATTTGTATTTTTTGGTAGAAAATTCATCGTTTTGGTTGAAAATTTAAATATTTGGTTACAAAATTATTTCTTTGGTTGAAAATTTAACTATTTTGTTGAAAATTATTTTTTTCCCCTATTTACAATGTAACTGGTATATTTCCACTGGAAAATTTCACATTTTTCTTGTAAATTAATTTATTTTGTTTAAAAATCGTCTTTTTTTGAGTGGAACATTGAATTATCTTGGTAGAAAATTCATATTTGTGAGTTGAAAATTAAACTATTTGGTTAATACTTGAACTTTCTTGCAGAAAACAGTTTTCGTTGAAAATTCATTGTTTTTTTTAAAGATTTACTTCTTTGGTTAAAAATTGAACTGTTTTATTGAAAATTCCTTTTTTTTTTTGAAAATTAATTGTTTAAACTGAAAATTTAATTATTTCATTTTTAGTTCAAAATTTAACTACTTGGTTAAAAAATTAGGATTTTGTAGCCACGCTGTTATCGTAATAAAAATTAAAATATTTTATTAAGCGCAATCCACGTTATACTATCCCTTTTATTGAACTTTATTTTCAAAATTGTGAATTTGGATGATATTTTGAATAGGAATCTGTATTATCATCGGAGATGGTAATTATCGATCCATTTATAAATCCAATCACACATACTGTGAATAATGGAAACCTACAATATCGATCAAAGTTAAATCCTCTAATGCAGAAAAATTATTTCGTCATCACAGACTAGATGGAGATATAAATTAAAATTTAATAGATTCAAATTTATTCAGAAAAAAAGGATCTCTCTCCTTTCACTCCACTGGGATTCGAACACCAGATCAACTGATTTCCGGTCAGGTGCTCTAGCAATTGAGCTGCAGAGAGATCAGAGAAAGATACTGTTTTTCTGATCTACGCTAATTTAGCAAGCTGTTACACAATCAATATTTTAAATAGGAATCTGTATTATATTACTTCTCAAATATCACCCCCATAAGTCTGTTTTAGAGGGTCCCAAAGAAACCCCATAAGTGAAAAAATGGGTTTTGCGAATTTTTCGCGCTAATTATGATTTTTTTGTGGTTTTTTAAATGCGAATTGTTTATAATACATAAAATATTATTTTATACTGAAAATTAGATATTCTCATGAATTGTTTAAACAATTTATTATTGTTTTTAGCAATTTTCTCATAGAATGGAGTTAGAAAGACGCGGTTTTTTCACAAATTTTCCATTTGTTGTCCAATTTTCAATTAGAGGGAAGTGATAGCTCATCAGTGTTAACAAGATTAATTGTTTAAACAATTTATCAATAATGTTAATAATATTACATTTGAATAATGCTAGAAAGATGCGGTTTTTATTGTTGAAATTTATGCCTTTTTGTCCAATTTTCATTTGGAGTGAAGTGTTAATGAATTCTAGTTAACAAAATATTTGTTTAAACAATTTATTATAATTATTAATAATATTATGTATTTGAATAATGCTAGAACGATGCGGGTTTTTTTTAATTTCTGGCTTTTTGTCCAATTTTCATTTGGAGTGAAGTAATAATGAATTTAAGATAACAAAAGAATTGTTTAAACAATTTATTATCATTGCTGATAATATTCTCTTTGCTTAATTGGTATAATGTTGCGGTTTTTTTCTGAAATTTTCAACTGTTTGTTTATTTTTTATTAGGCGTCACTTAATAATTAATTAGATTTAGCAAAAATAATTGTGTAAACAAATTATCATTGTTTATTACTATCTTCATCTATATCGATTGCGCCTGATAATTGCGGGTTTTCGTCAATTTTTGCCTTTCTGTCCTTTTTCACTTAGTGAGGTAATAATTAATTAAAGTTAAGAAAAAAGTTGTTTATACAATTTAATATTGATTTCTGTTTTTTCTTTGAATTAATTTTTCTTCAAGCATTGGGACCACTTTCTAGCACTTATATAAAAAAAGATAGTGATAAACAATATTAAATTGTTTAAACAACTGTTTTGTAGAAAATTTGAATTTTCTCTGGAATATTCAATATTTTGGTAGAGAATTCAACTAATTGGTCGAATTTTGAACTACTTTGTTAAAAATGTACTTTTTAGTCAAAAATTCATCATTTTAGCTAAAGTTTTTTTTTTGTATGTTAAAAACTGGGGTTTTCAACTAAAAATTTTAATGTTTAGTTGAAAATTCACTTTTCAACTGAAAATTCATATTTTCGTGTTGAAAAATCAACTGCATTGTAGAAAATGCTTCTTTCAGACTTCCAAATTGAACAATTTAGGAGAAAATTCAGTTTTTCCAATTGAAAATTAATTTTTTGAAACGAAAATATAACTATTCGATTTTTGGTTAAAAACTGATGTTCTTAATTTAACAATTCAACTATTTTGTTCAAAAATTATTTTATTTGTTGAAAATTGTTAAATTTGAAAATTAATCTCTTGCTCAGTTACAGTTTTTTTAAAAATGTGCAAAAACATTTTAGGATTTTTGGGATTTCATATTTTTTTGCGATTTTGGAATATTATAATCGACACGAAAATAAATTTGTTCTATTAATAGAAAATAATAACATGTTTCTTTGGTTCAAGCTGACTTAATTTCAGGTTGGAATCAATCCAAAAAACATGTTTTTGTATATTTTCAAAAAATTTTAAATAAGGCAAATTTTTTTTTAATAAAAAAAAATTTATTGTAAATTAAAAAAAGAGTACATAACATATTAACAGATTAAAAATTCTGTTCTCTACTGGTTTTTGATGTCGACGATTTTAAACATATCAAAAATGTGTATTTAACTAATTTTATTTTTTTCTCGGAATTTTTTATATCACTATGACTGTATTTCTAACGACCTGTGTATATTAAAATTTTAAAAATAAATGCTTTAATGGCAGAAATAATTGAAAAATTATTTTAAAATATAACATTTCATTAAAAAATTTGTTTGTTCTTTTCGACATATAAAAATAAATGTTTAATTTTCCCCCTATTTTCCCCTTTTTTTGTGAGAAAATCACCCTATTTCCCCTTTTTTGAGCTCCTTTTGCACTGTGATCCCTGGGATTGATCTAAAACGATTTTCAATCTGAATGAATCCGAGTTCGGATTGAATTGGATTCATCGGATGAAAGATCGGTTTAGGTCAATCCGAGTCCGGATTCATTCGGATTGAAAGATTGATTCGGATTAGAAGTTCGGATTGAATAGGATTAATTTTTAACCGATTCCGATTGAACGAAATGTAGAACTTTTTTTTGGATTGGTTCGGATCAACTCGGATTGGTTCGGATACAGATTCCGAAATGATTCGGATGACTTCGGATTGTTCAGGAATGAATTCCTATCCGAAACCTTCGCCACGGTAATTCTGTTCCACCTCCCTGGTGGAAAAATTTTTACAAAAAAGTACAGAAACCTAAAAATATTGTTACAGGAATCTATAAATAAATACAATAAATTACAACCACAATTACAGGAAATTACAACTTTTTTCTATTATTGAGACGTATTTTGTACTTTTTTTGTATTTTTATGTACATTGTTGTATTTTATTGCAGTTTTAATTTTCTGCAAGTATTTACAAAAAATTACAAAAAAATAAAATTGTTATAAATTACCGTAAAAAAACTAAAGTGTATAAATTCTCAACAAATTTTACAGTTGAATTTTTATATCAAAAAGACGGATTTCCTACAAAAAAGTTTAAGTTTCAACCGAAAAATATAAATTTTCAACAAGCAAGTTAAAATTTTGATAATTTTTGATGATTTTATAAAATTTTGGAAATTAAAGATGTTTAATAATTTCCAGAAATTATCGGTAATTTTTGTTAATTTATTGGTAATTCATAATAATTTATCAGTAATTTATTGTATCTTATCACTTCTTGCTGGTCGAATCACTACTCTCCTAAAAACTGCCTTAAAAAGACTATATCAGGCAGTTTTTGTGCAGCAAAAAGGATGTCGCGTGAAATGATTTTTTATTGAATAAGAAACATGTTTTTTCCTCATAATGTTTAAATATGGCGCCCGCTCGCGGCATTTTTCGCCAAACGCATAGATTGGCTACATCTGTGTGACGTCATTCTTCGCGGGAAAATTCAAAATACCTAAATAGGTTGAAAATCCGCTTTTTGCTAAAAATGCACCTTTTCATGTTTGATAGTCAACTTTTTTTTGGTTTAAAATTAAACTATTTTATTAAAAACGCAATATATTTCGACTTGATATCTCAAGCGTTTCAAACTGAATCGAAGAAAAAATTTTCGCCTAAGGGGGGGTGGAAAAGCGTTCAAAGTAGCGTAACGTAGTTTTTGAAGAGCCCCTCAAATAACAACAATATCGTAAGGTTGTGTCTGAAAGAAAAAGATCTTAGGAGGGCCTGGATAAAGGAAAAAGAATAAAGAAGAATAAAAAAAATGAATTTCTCTTTAAGTTTTGGAAAAATAAGAATTTGTTCTTTTTAGTGAAAACACTATTATTTTATTCTTTTTTTTCGAATATTATACAAGTGAAGCATTTTTATGATTATAATTAATAATTAATATACAATAATTTATAGGTTCATGAAGAAACTGAGAAAATAATCGGATTGTTTATAAAGGTGGAATTTTCTTTGCAGGTCCACCATGTTCACATCAATTTTAAACTCACCTCCTTTTGCATCAACGCCACAAGAAGCATGTTTAGGTATAATCAACGTATAATCTACAAGTGCCAATGATTAACATTCAATTTACATAAAATATAAATTAAAATATGTTTTACGGAATAGGGAACGGATGCAATGTACATTATAAATAAAAAATTTGCAAAAACTCAACATAAGTTAGTAACATAAAATGAGTAACAACTGAAACATTTTTACTTACATTTTTTAATTTTTTTAATTCATGTTTCGTGCTTAATAAGTTGAACTTTTTTCAACATTACTGAAATATAGTCAAAAATATTTTCAAGTTTTTCTTATGCTGTACTTCACCACATCAACCATATCCACCACCTCCACTACCACATTCACCTTCACCACCAAATTCACCAATACCGCTACTTCCACAACCACCATCACATCCAATACAATCACCACCACAACCACCACCTCTACTGCATCCTCCTCCCCCACCAACACATCCACCATCACATCCACCACTAACGCTACTTCCACCACATTCACCACATCCATCACTACCACTGCCACCACGTCCTCCACCACTACCACTGCCACCACATCCTGTACCACTACTATCAACACCATCTATCTGCTATCCCACAACGAACACCGTCCCAGGTTGCAGATAAGGGAACCACTCTCAGATATGGATGGTGAAATAAAATACCCGGGACAGACGAAAACCAGCTAGGGGAAGAAAACCTGACGAACTAACCAATCATGAGAAAGTGTGTGCAAAACGAAGCACCATAAGAGAGTAAGAATCTCTCCACCGGTTCTGATCGGGTGAAAGCCCCGGTGGCCGGAGCTGGTCCTGAGGATTTTGGGGATGGCCAAACATGCGTCAGGAGCATGAACAAGGACATGAGACAAGAGGTGGGGCAAACTAAGGAGACTGAAAACATGGACATCGTAGAAATCCGCCTGGTCGAACAACCAAGACGAAAGAACAGAATTCGAAAACGAAGGCAAGTGACCCGGCACAAACCTCTCAAAACTCAAACCTGGAAAATTTGGAAATTGTGGAGGAAGGCATTTTCAAAAAACTGCAGTAAGCCATCAAGACAGGCGGATGCACAGTGTAGAAAGGTCCTAGATACCCAAAAAGATATTAAGGAAAACGTAGCAAATACTATGAACATTATTTCAAACGCGAAAGCCATAAGAGTCCAAGTCAAGGGTATTTAAATTAGTTGGTTACAGAAATCCAAGGAGACCGCTAAGGAACAGCCACCCAAGTCTAATATGTTGCCTGATCAACGAGAACAGACATCAAGGTCGATTGAGAAAAGAAAAAGGGATGAGAGCATACCCAGCCCCATTAATAGCCGCTTTACTCAACTCAGAAACAAATTGCAGGCTTAAATGACAAATCCTTGGATCACAGTTTAAGGAAGAGGTCGAAAAGACAAAGCTGAGTGTGAGAAGGAAATCAAAATTTCTGAAAGTATTAACAATAAACAGAAGGATAAGGCCAAGGAAACCCGAAAAAAGACTCCCTCGCCCTGAGGCCATACTTATAAGTCACACCAAAGGGAAAAAGTCTGCTGATGTCCTTAAAGACATAAACATCCAGATCAAACCGGAAGACATGGAAATTAAGGTTTTGGCAATCGAGGAAACGAGGAAACATGGCGTATTGGTCGAACTGAACGTCAAACCTGAAAACAAGTCCAAATTTTAGCGAGGCTCTTCAGGCTGCCGTAGGAGACAAAGTAAGGCTCCGATTGCTTGTGCCCAGAGCTCTGGTGGACATCCCTGATTTGGATGCCACAACGGAGAGAAAGGAAGTAAGAGGAGCCTTAGAGAATCTTCTAGGAATAGACACGAGAGAAGACCTAAATATCAACATGTCACGACCAAATCGTTGGGGCAACATTATGGCATTCGTCGAAATGGAGGAGGCCGTTGCGACCAAACTGGGTGAGGTAAGCCACATCAAGATAGGCTGGATAAATTACCGGATCAGAAGAAGGGAAACACTTCTCCGATGCTTCCGATGCCACGGATATGGCCATATGGTGGTCGGATGCCAGGCAAGTGATAGATCAAGGTCGTTCTGGAGGTGAGGTGATGAAAATCACCAAACAACTGACTACATAGCTCCGCCAAAATGCTACCTATGTGCGGAGAGAAATGCTGAGAAGATCTTGGATCAGATACCAGGATCATCGAGGTGTGCGGTGTTTCTGGACGTCAAGAAGAGAAAAAACTCTCGATGGCGATAGTAGTAGAAGGAAATTTCCAACGTAGCAGACTAGCCCCATACTTATTTGGCCATCGTTCAAATGAGCATCGGCTTCAAAGTGGCAAGGAGGACCAACCTCAGTAAAGCAAACGGGAAGCAGTAATTCCGCAAGGGCTTGAACGTTGATAAAATTGACGTGGAAAAGCTTCTACACACATTAAATCAAGAAGAAGTACTCTGCAATATCTCGGAGACATACACAAAGGTGACCATAAGCAAGAAGGCCAGAAAACTAGTAGAAAAGATGATGCGCCTCAAAACCAAAGCCTGCGATGTATCAACGCCTATAGGCAAGCAGAGAAGAGCGCCCGCATACTGGTGGAGAGAGGAGATAGCCAGACTCAGGAAGCAATGCCTACAATTAGGGCAGAGATCCTTCAGGGCTAGATGAAGAGCATCCGATCAACGGGAAAACACGAAGTTCGAAGCAGCAAAGAAAAGGCTAACGATATTATTCTTAAGACCAAACTTCGCTGCTGGAAAATTCTTTGCGAGGCCGTTAACGAAGACATCTGGGGAAAGGGCTACCAAATAATCTCTGGCCGCCTGGGAAACCAGGCAATGGTAGGACCTAAAGATTCGAAGAGGATGGAGGAGATTTCCAGCGCACTCTTCACAACACACCCGGAGAGAGAAAATAAGGGTCACCTCTCTGAAGAGACCCTTTACTCTTGAGGAGTTTTAGGCAGCTTTAAGCGGAATGGGAAAGAGAAAATCACCCGGACCGAGCATACCATCCGAGGTTATAGTGCTGATAACTATCCCGACCACATCCACCTTCACAATCACTATAGCATCCACCTCATCTACCACTACCACACCCACTTCATTTTCACACTTAGATGGTGCTACTGAGAAAATAATAAAATTATTAACATTCAAAATTTAATTCAACCACCATTTATTATGCGCCTACGTACTGAGTGTTCCAAGCAGAGACAACGCAGATGCATTCTTATACGATAAGAAAGGTGAATGCAAGTTCGAACTTCCCGCCAATTTAACGGACTCGACGGTGGCGCCATATATAATCGGTAACAAATTATCGACTGGTGGCATCTTAGCGAAAATACGAACCTTTATCGTCTGTCGGTAAATTACTAGTCGCTAGATTACTGGCATTTAGCTAGGAACAGAACCATATTCCAGATCCGGCCCAGGTATACTATTTACTAAATATCTTCAATTGCGAAATTCTATTCTGAAAATTCTAGAATCATTGGTTTTATTATTAAATTTCACTGCTATATTAATAATGTACAAAAATTTTGTTTTCTACATCGGAGTGATTTTTTTATCCCTAGTACATCGACCTTTTTAAATATTTTTGTCTTCAAATTTCTTATCGCAATTAATAAGACTGTCACTTGCTTGTCAATATTTGTGCGTACTACTTATTAATGATTATTTATTATTATTATATTATTATCCAAGGTTCTCAATTTTCCATTCTTACTCTGTTTTTATCATAAAATATTCACAAACGCTACCTAACTTATGAATTATTATTGTTGATAAAATTCAAAAATGTGTTAAAAACAGCGTATGAATTTATCAACATCTATGTGGAATCTCCTTTCTTTCTGTTTTCGAATGCTTTTTGATTTATAAAATATGTATAAAAAATAATCGTGTTAAACAAATTAAAAATATATGTATTCCTAATAAATGCTTTTTAAGGCCATGTGACGAGTGGATCAATTGACTGGATTTCTACCTTACCGACACTTTTTTTAATTGTCAACTTATTTTCACAAAAATAGCCACATCGAGTTGAAAATATGGGATAATAAATAAGAAGCACTAAGAAAGGCGGCTCTGGTCCTAAATTGTAATAATCATGGAAAAAAAATATTTTGTAACATTTTTTTTTGTTGCTTTTTTCATGATTACTACAATTTAGGACCAGAGCCGCCTTTCTTAGTGCTTCTTATTTATTATCACAAATTTTCAACTCGATGTGGCTATTCGTGTGATAATAAGTTGACAAATAAAAGAAGTGCCGGTAAGGTAGGAATCTGGTCACGTGACACACTCATCACATGGCCTTAAGGAAAAATAATGCTAAAAATAATTTCAAAATATTAGATACTAGTCTAGTAAATTTATAGTAAATTAAAGAAAATCTTCGAAGCAATAATTGTTTATTGATCATTTTGAATTAAAAGCATTTAAAATAAAAATATATTGAACGATTTTACATTGAAAACGTTCCAAATCCAAAATTTTAGATTAGGTAAATTTTTATAAACAGAAAGAAGGAATTCGTTTGGTTTTTAATTCAAAGCGTTCAAGATCCACCAATTTTTTTTAATTGGTGGATCTTGAAATTTTATGATATAAGAATAAAATATCGAAAATATGACAATTTCAAAACATTAAAAATTATGTATATTGTTGAATGTTGAAAATTAAACGAATTCGAACTTTACTTAGAACTGAAAAAATGTTTAGTCGTTCAAAATTGTGATATTTGAACTTTTTTATACTTAAATCCTGTGAAATTTCAATGATTTTCAGTAAATCTTGATAATTTTTTAACTTTCCAACTCTCACATTGAAATTTAAAGTTTTCAGAATTCAAACATTTCAATTTCAATTACAAATTAAAAATTTATAACAGGCAAAAATTGAAAATTTTGAGTTTAACATAAAAATTTAGAAATCTATAATTGAAGTTATTCAAAATTGAAGAAATTATTTTATCACTAAGGAATCAATTTCAGATAGTTTAATTTTTATATATTTTGATTTTGAGCAACACAATTTGTAAATTTTTTAATCTGAGATTATTTAATATTTACACTTCATTTAGAATCATTATTCATTCTTTAAATTTTCCAGTCAGATATTTTTTTATTTTATTGATTCATTTTTTGAAATTTTTAACTAAAAATCCAATAATTTTATGATATTATAATGAAAATTACAAATTACAAAAAATAATAATAAACAAGATTGCTATTTATGATTACGATGTTTGAACTTGCACAATCTCAAGCCATTCAATTCGAAATTGTTTTCGTTTTGAGTTAAGTTTGAAATTTTTGATATTTTGGAACATTTACAAATTTTTTAAAATTCATTTTCCTCGTTTTAATATTTTCTCATTTTTACGGCTTGTGTTTCAGAAATTTAATTAGTTTATTAATTTTCCTTTGTTTTGAATTATTTTTTGAAGCATTTCATTAAAAAATTTTAAATTAGAAATCATTTGAACTGGAAATTGTGTAACTATCAAATCTCTCAATTTATTATTCTATGATTTCGAAGAATTGAAAAAAAACGAGACAATTTTGTACGTTAAAAATTGAAACCAAACAATTTAGAATATTTATATCCTTATTTAGAAATTGAAGCACTCTTTAATCAGGATCTTGAAACTCACGATTTTTTAAATTCAGTCATTACAATTTAGAGTTTAAAATTAATAACTCACATTGACATGGTAGAAAAAAGAAGTAATAACAAAAAAATTTTGAATCTAAAAATAAAAATTATAATTATAAATTTTTTCGAAATTCTTTTAAGATGAAGATTTCTTTTCTCATTGGGTATAAATATATCGCAGGGGTAGGAAAAGAATCAAGTGGCTGAGACAAAGGCCTCTCAAAAAAAGCGATGACGGCGTTCTAGTCACAATAGAAGATCTTTTTAGAGAACAATGGTTAATGAACCACAATCATCCCTCGAATCTTTTGAAATCGTTGAACGCTCAAAAATATTGTAAAATGTTGTACACTCAAAAGTTGAGTGGCCAGCCCCTTATTGTAATATAGTAACTTTTAATTAGTGTTATTGTTAATTAGCGTTCGATTGGTTAAATGTTTAAACAATTTGGATAATTTCTATGTTTTTCAACACAGTAGTTAACTTTTCAACTAGAGATGAGATTTCAACTAAAATGATGAATCTTCAACCAAAAAATTAATTCTTAATATTTGAATTTTCAACCTAAAAGTTTAATTTTTAACCAGAAATATAATAGTTGATATTTGTACGTGAACATTTTATTGCAAAGAAAAAAGTTTGATAATAAATTAAAAAAAAAAATGCTGTTAAATAAAATAAATGATAAAAAAACGTGACGAGGGCAGGAATCATGCAATACACTTCGCTCACGACACGATCTCCACCAATCAGAATGTGGTATTAGAATCTGATTGGTGCGCTCCGGCCAAAGTTGAAGTTGAAGGCCAATCGGTGTCTACCCTCTCTCATATAGCTCTAGTATATTTCAAACGTTTCGGTACACAATGGTGGCCTCATTTTTAATTTATTGGAAGAAATAGTTGTTAAAAAATAATTTTACAACGGTGTTAATTATTACTTGGTTGCGGTTTTTGATAATGTGAAGATTGGTTTTTTACGAAAATAAGTCACAAGAAAATGTTTGAAGAGTACTTTTAGTTTAAGGAATACTTGAAAAATTATTGCCAACTACAATATTTTTGATAATTTCTAATGCAATTTGATTCAGAATAAAAAATTATATTTTCACAGATGCAACATTTAATTTAAACAAAAAATGCAGTACATTTTAATTTGAAATTAAAGACGTGAAAATAAAACCAAAATTTTACTGCATTTAAAATTTTTCATCAAGTTGTCTTCGGTGGGAAAAGAATTAATTTTTATAGAATATAAAAAAAGTCTTTAATAATCTCAGATTTTTACATATTTTCACGAATTCTTTAGCTACAATTTTTAAATTTAAAAGCATGATCAAATAATTAATCAACTACAATGTTTTTTTTGGAAAATTCATTTTTCACTAAATAGTGATTGTTGAAATGATTCTAGAGTCACAGAAATAATTTTCAGTAGTAATAATTATTTAAAAGCAATGTTTACTGACCATTAGTATTCTTTCTACTGTGTTAAAAATGTTGTCATCATTTTTTCGTCGAAAAGAAAAAGGAAATTTGTTTGAAGAATATTTGAATAATTATGTAACTACAAGGTTTTTTACAATTTCGTATTGATACTACAGTGAGGTTTACAGTAAAACAAAATTTCACTTTCATACACATAATTCCTCATCGTAACAGAAAAATTAATTACTTAACATTATTTCTCTTGTACACAAAAAAATTGTTTTGAAGGTTATTTTGCGTACAAATAGATTGTTTGAAAAATAACAAAAAACATAAAATAAATTGAAATAAAATTTTTTTAAATTAAATATACGTCACTGAAAATTTTGTTTTCAAGTATTCTTTCGATTGCAATGTTTTCTGTCAACTTTTGAAAATTTATTTTGAAGATTTGTGAAAAAAGTTTTTCCACTACATTGTCATTGTTCTTTTAGCAATTTTACTTCAGTAAAATAAAACCATGTTTTAATAGGACTGCAAGATTTATCAATAGTTATTAATTACATTAAATATAATTAAAATTTTAAATAAAATAATTTTCAAAATTTCACAACTAAGATATTAATCAATGAGTTACACTTCTAATTGTAAAACTGCAGGCCTAAAAGAATTTATCTACTTTCCACAGATTTAATAAAACTCTCTGACGAGGGCCACCATTGTGTGCCAAAACGTGTGAAACAACTTAATTGGTTAGTTTCAATTCTTCCTTTTGAGCTTAAAATTCCTTAAAAGAAAATTATTAATTCAAGTTTCAATTAGAGGACTGAGATATAACTTTGTTTAATGTAAAAAAATACTTACTGAGCGTTATTTCCTTTCGTAGTGAAATAAATACAATTTTACGTCTTTATAATTCAAATTATGGCGCGCCGAATGCAAGGGGCCCGAAAATCATAGTGCGCATGCCCAGCGCAAAACCACATATTCTCCTTTTCCCGAGACCAGACATGCCCCGCTCTGGGAAATTCGCTGCGGGAATACATGTTCCGCGTCCACCTCTCTTTCTCCTAGAGAGGGGGAGAGCAGTGCTCCCAATCTTGCTCCCCAACCGCACTGCGCATGCGTTGCGCCGAATTTCTGATTGGTGGCATAGCGCGCACTTATTTAAAATGTTTAAAATATGCAAATTAATTGTTTTGAACAAATAATAATTAGAAAATGCATAAAAATACATTTTTCATTGCAAAATATACTTTCGCAGTCACAAATATAATAATTATTTGATTTCACTGCTGAAAACGCATTATTCCTTAGGACATCGAAGAAAGATTTCAGCAGTGAAATCAAATTATTATTATATCTATGACTGCGAAAGCTTATTTTGCAATGAAAAATGTACTTTTATGCATTTTCTAATTATTATTTGTTTACAATTAATTTTCATATGTTAAACATTTTAAATAAGCGCGCGCTATGCAGTAAATCAGAAATTCAGCGGTGGTAGACGCATGCGCGTGGTAGACGCGTACGTCACAGAGGAGAGATTCTCGCAAGCGCTTACCACCACTCCCGCTCTCTAGGAAAAAGAAAGGTGGACGCGGAACATGTGTTCCCGGAGAGAATTCCCCCGAGTTGGGCATGTCTGCCCTAGGCTCTTGTTCTCAATATTCTAAGTTAACGGGAAAAATTAAAACAAAAATATTTGCGAAGGCTTCTTAATTTTTATTACATAAAACTACCAATTGGCGATCACTGAGTTCTTGGCGATGACAGGGTGTTTAACCTTATTTGAAATTAGTTTGCAACCTTTTGATTCGAATTCGAATCACAAATGTTATTGAATTTTAGTTTAAAATGTTAAATTAACTGAATCAGTTGTATCAGTTATTTCGGGGGCTCCGGGGGCTCCGGCTTCGAGGGCTCCGGTTTCTGGGGCTCCGGTTTCTGGATCGAGCAGGAGATATTGGTTCACGTGGGTGCATAGATCTAGAATTGGCTATAGCATCTGAGTTTAGCACTTGTGCTAAACTTAAACGATCAAAGTTACATTTATGGCCAATACCATACAATTCACTTTTTCTACGACTTGCAGGAGTTATCTCGTTCTTGTCAAAGTTATACATAACCGATGAGCCATTCCTATTACATATTGGTCTAATATAGTCATCACTATCAATCCATCCAAAGAGTATCTGACCCCTTGATACCAATTCTGTTCGTGGACCGAATGGAATAACTTGTCTGTTACTTAGGAACCCTAATGAAGCCAAATACGGGTGTTGTGCAGTTCGATAAAAAAATGAGTAGGGAGGAGGAAGACGGCTACGCTCCTCTTGGACTATTTCCTCGTGCGTTCTTCGCACAGGTGGTGCACCTTTTAAACAATTTTATTAAATAAAATTAATCATTAATTTTCAATCACTGTTAATTGAGGAGTGAGCCAACAAAACTTGATAAATCCACTTGAGTTCATTTCTCAATATCTAAGGTTATATGAGGAGTAGGGTGACTATAAAAAAAGACTTTTTGGCTTTCTGAGTAGCGAATGGTAAATAATAGTATTTTATGGGATTGTAGAAGGCAGATTTTTTTAGAAAGATTTTGAAACAATAATTAGAGTTGGTGGTGGTGAATTGTGGTTGTCATCAAGTTGACGCATGCTTAAAATTTCCGTCCAGGAACCTCGGAGGATCCTGGACATGTTACTGCACATGAATCTGCACACGAGCCTGTGCATGATCCTGTACAGGTTTCTTTACAGACTGATTCGAGGCGCGGGTTCATGTACAGGAACTTCGTCAGGATCCTATACATGAAACTGCATAGGAACTAATCCGCGAGGGTTCGCTAGTGGCTTGGCTCTCTCGATAGTAAGTTCGATCTTCAAGGGAATACACGGAAAGCAAATTCAAAGCTGTAAGCGACATAAGTTTTTGCGACGGCTTTCTATAAAGGACCCCTTACGTGTTTCTGTACAGGAACCCTCACCTCAATCTAGTTCGCAAAGGAACCTGTACAGGATCCTAGACTCACTCATTCAAAGGTTCCTTTCTGGGTGCAGGTTCCATTGTAGGATCATGTACAGCTTGCTTCGCCAAATTCCTGCACAGGAACCGTAAAGATTACCTGTGCAGATTCGTGGGCAGGATCGTGTCGAGAATCATGTCCAGGATCATGTCCAGGATCCTTCAAGGTTCCTGTACAGGAATTTGCAGCAGGGACTAAATGAGTTGACTGCATGAGATAACCGATTGAACTCCTATAATAATTTGCTGTGAAGTTTGTTCTAGCTTCATAAATTTCTTTCATTGGGTCTATTCTTGCTGCAACTGCTTTTGAGTCCTTCATCACAAAATGATCCAGTACGTCCTCAATGTATCGTTTTTGGCACGTGGTGACCTTCCCCTGGCTCTGAGTGAAGTCGATGTTCGAACAATATCGAGCTTTTCCAAGACCTGTTATTTCAAATACAGAAATTAGCTTTTCTTCCACTTGAGTGATCCATTTGGGATTTGTTGATGCGATTACCATATCTTCTACGTAAATGACGGTGATCACCATCGTTAATTTTTATTGATGCGTTGTTGGCCAAGTTCAAGAGAGAATCATCAGGCTTCTTCACGAAGATATTTCCAGTTTCGATTCTCCACTTGTTAATCAAAACTAACTTCTACCTTTTTCGACGATCGTGATGAGCGTTGCTCGATTTTTGGAACCGCTCCCATCATTGTTGCTGGAATCCTAGTTTCTCTGTAAGTTCCATTCGTCATAGTTTTTTTTAGGCAACCATGGATCGAAGAGGTCATCTTTGGTTTCAATCGCACGTCGAAAATGAGCGAAAAACGTTGGTTAGCTCTGTAGTAATAAACTAGGGAGGATTTCTCTATTTCGATCTTCATTTCACTTCATCAACGGCATCGAAAAATGTATTCAAATGGATACGTGCGTCTTCATCTTCATGCATTTTGTTCAAGGTCAATTGCCCTTCAGACTGATAGATCAATTGCAATTTTTGCCATAACTGACGTGAAATTTCGCATCCTTTAACTTGTTTCATCTCTGATAGACAAGAATAAGGTCAGACCTTGCTTTGCTGTATAATAGATCCCATGCTTTAGCTGCTATCTTTGATGCGTCGTTTCCATCAATGATTTCTGATCTCGTCTTTTTTCTATTCACGTTACCCCAGCTTTCATTTTTGATAAGCAGTGATTGTGCTTGTAACTTCCGATTGTTCTAATTATCCTGGGAAAACGGTTCAATATGAAACCTTTGAATGGAAATTTCTAAAAGAAATTCTAATCTGATGACGGTTGGCACTTTGAGCCTGTCTCCGGCTCCCAGGTAACTGAAGCTTGAAAAAGATTTTACTTCTAATTTATCACGCACTAATTGATTTAAAAAATCCCTGGGCCCATAACCTGTTGAGAATTATATATGCAGAGCGTTTAGATTAACATATGAATATATTTATTTATAACAGAAAAACAATTTATGAAAGCTTGTTTTGAACATCACTTCTTTTTAAAATTGAAATAACAAAATACTTTCGTATGCAGAGCGCTGCTTAAAATCAGAATTATATAAAGAAGTTTACCCAATAAGGTGGGTTTTTTCGTCAACTTAAGTTTGATAATCGAATTGATGATATTTCAAATATCAAGAAACAATCATTGTCTCTGTTTATTCAAAAAGTGGATTTATCATGTTCGCTTACTCCTAATTTATTGTAAATCAATACCATATAGTATATGGGGCATTGGTATTCAAGTGTACCCACTCAAAAATTAAAGTTGTCCGATCTAATTTTTTATCATTATTTTTCTTTCATTAACTCAAAATTGGTCGACGTTTTATGCTATTGGAAATATATGGGGGAAAAGCTTAGTATTTGAAAAAATAAGGATTTGACCTTAAAAAATGAAGGTTAATAAAATTTTTTTAATAAAAGTGAATTTTCAACCAAATAGTTGAATTTTCATTTAAAAAAATGAATTTCCAACGAAAAATGTAATGCTTAACCAAACAAGATTTACTCAACCAGTTTAATTTTTAACAAAACAGGATGAAATTTTTGATAAAAGAGATGAATCACCTATAAGATAGTTAAATTTTTTAATCCAAAATATGAATTTTCTATTAAAAAAATAATTTTCTACTACACAGACTAATTAAAAAAATCGTTACATTTTCAACTAAAGAGATTAATTTTAAAGTGAAATGATGATTCTTCAACCAGAAAAAAAATTAATTTTTAAAAAATTAGTTTATAACTTTCAACCAAATAGTGGGATTTCCACCAAGAAAGATTAATTTTCAATCAAAAAGATGAATTTTTAACAACGTAGTTTAATTTTTAATCAAGTACTTGAATTTTCAACTAAACGAGATTAATTGTGAATAAAAATGTTGCTTATTTAACCGAAAAAGATTAAATTTATAGCAAAAGAGATGAATTTTGAAACATCTTTTGAACTGCCTAAAATTATTCATAAATTTTTTTTAATCTTTGATAAATAAAATTAATTTTTTAAAGTAAAAAATTATCTGAAATTTTTTCAGGAATCTTGGGTACATATTTTTGATCGCTCGAAACCTTTCAAAATTCTCGTTTTAAATTTTAGGAACTCATTTGAAATGTTTTAAAATCTTTCCAGATTTTCTCTTGAAATTCGTTTTCCAAAAGAAACTAATTTTAAACATTTTCTAAAGTATTCAAAGAATTTTTTTTTATTCGCTTGGAACATTTCAAAATTTTCAAAAACCTTCTGTTTTTTAGAAATCTTCAAAAATCCAAAATCAGAAAAATTAATTAAGATTTATAAATGAAAAATTATTTAAAAGTTCACCAGGAATCATAGGAAATTTTTTCTAAACCTTTCAAAATTCTTAAATAGCTTCTAAATTTCTAAGCTGATAATTATTTAAAATTTTTTTCAAAACTTCGAAATAGCTCTTGAATTTACTTGATTTTTTTCTAAAATTTTGTAAAATTTAAAAATATTTTTTCAAAGTCTTCTATGTTCTGTTTTGAAATTTTAGAATCTCATTTAAAATATTTTGAAATCTTTTTAATTCTGTCTTGAGATTTGTTTTCCAAAAGAAACAAATTTTCTAAAGTATTTGAAGAAACATTTTAAAATATTTTGAAACCTTTCAAAAATTCAAAAACCCTTCTGCTTTTTCAAAATCTTAAAAAATATAAAATTTAAAAAAATTTAATTAACATTTAAAAATACAAAATTATTTAAAAGTTTACCAGGAATCTTAAGAATTTATTTTTTATTTTTTGAAACCTTTTAAAATTCTTAAAAAGCTTCAAAATTTTCAAGTCTGAAATTATATTTGAATCTTTTAAAAACTTCGAAATAGCTTTTACTTGATTTTTTTTAAATTTTGTATTCTTGAAAAATTGGAAAATATTTTTTCAAAGTCTTCTATATTCTGTTTTGAAATTTTAGGAACTCATCTTAAATGTTTTGAAATCTTTTAATTTTCAAAACAAAAAATTATTAAACATTTCCTAAAGAATTTAAAGAAATTTTTTTATTCGTTCGGAACATTTCAAAATTTTCAAAAACCTTCTGTTTCTTAGAAATCTTAAATAATCTAAAATCAAAACAAAATTAATTACTTTATGAATAAAAAATTATTTAAAAGTTTACCAGGAATCATAAGAAATTTTTTTAATTTTTTCTAAACCTTTCAAAATTCTTCTAAATTCCTTAGTTGAAAATTATTTTTGATTCTTTTCAAAACTTCGAAATAGCTCTTGAATTTACTTGATTCTTTTCTAAAATTTTGTAATCTGGAAAAATTGAAAAATATTTTTTCAAACTCTTCTATATTCTGCTTTGAAATTTTAGGCACTCATTTGAAATATTTCCAAATCTTCCAATTTTCAAAATAAAAAATTATTAAACATTTCCTAAAGAATTTAAATAATTTTTTTTTATTCGTTTGGAACATATCAAAATTTTCGAAAACCTTCTGTTTTTTCGAAATATTCAAAAATCTAAAAAAAAAAATTAATTAATATTTATAAATACAAAATTATTTAAAAGTTTACCAGGAATCCTAAGAATTTATTTTTTGACACCTTTTAAAATTCTTAAAATGCTTCAAAATTTTCAAGTTTAAAATTATATTTGAATCTTTTCAAAACTTCGAAATAGCTATTAAATTTACTTGATTTTTTTCTAAAATGTTGTATTCTTGAAAATTTGAAAAATATTTTTTCAAAGTCTTCTATGTTCTGTTTTGAAATTTTAGGAACTCATTTAAAATATTTTGAAATCTTTTAATTTTCAAAACAAAAAATTATTAAACATTTCCTAAAGAATTTAAAGAGATTTTTTTATTCGTTCGGAACATTTCAAGATTTTCAAAAACCTTCTGTTTTTTAGAAATCTCCAAAAATTTAAAATAAAAAAAAATTAATTATATTTATAAATAAAAAATTATTTAAAAGTTTACCGGGAATCATAATTGGAAAATATTTTTTCAAAGTCTTCTATATTCTGTTTTGAAATTTTTGGAACTCATTTAAAATATTTTGAAATCTTTTCAATTCTCTCTTGAGATTTGTTTTCTAAGAGAAACAATTTTTAACAATTTTCTAAATTATTTGAAGAAATTATTTTTAATCTCTTGGAACCTTTCAAAAATTCAAAAACCTTCTGTTTGTTCGAAATCTTAAAAAATATAAAATTAAAAAAAATTTAATTAATATTCAAAAATAAAAAATTATTTAAAAGTTCACCAGGAATTTAAAGAATTTATTTTATATTTTTTGAATCCTTTTAAAATTCTTAAAAAGTTTCAAAATTTTCTATTATTAAATTTACTTGATTTTTTTTCTAAAATTTTGTATTCTTGAAAAATTGGAAAATATTTTTTCAAAGTCTTCTATATTCTGTGTTGAAATGTTAGGAACTCATTAAAAATATTTGGAAATCTTTTAATTATCAAACATTTCCTAGAGAATTTAAAGAAATTTTTTTTATTCGTTCGGAACATTTCAAAATTTTCAAAAAGCTTCTGTTTTTGAGAAATCTTTAAAAATCTAAAATAAAAATAAAAAATTAATATTTATAAATAAAAAATTATTTAAGAGTTCACCAGGAATCATAAGAAATTTTTTGAATTTTTTCTAAACCTTTCAAAATTCTTAAATAGCTTCTAAATTTCTAAGTTGAAAATTATTTTTGATTCTTTTCAAAACTTCGAAATAGCTCATGAATTTACTTGATTTTTTCTAAACTTTTGTAACTTGGAAAAATTGAAAAATATTTTTTCAAAGTCTTCTATGTTCTGTTTTGAAATTTTAGGAACTCATTTAAAATATTTGGAAATCTTTTAATTTACAAAACAAAAAATTATTAAACATTTTCTGAAGAATTTAAAGAAATTCTTTTTATTCGTTTGGAAAATTTCAAAATTTTCAAAAACCTGCTTTTTAGAAATCTTCAAGAATATAAAATCAAAAAAAATTAATGAATATTTATAAATAAAGAATTATTTAAAAGTTTACCAGGAATCATAAGAAATTTTTTGAATTTGTTCTAAACCTTTCAAAATCCTTAAAAAGCTTGTAAATTCCTAAGTTGAATATTATTTTCGATTCTTTTCAAAACTTCGAAATAGCTCTTGAATTTGCTTGATTTTTGTTCTAAAATTTTGTAATTTGGAAAAATTGAAGAATATTTTTTCAAAGTCTTCTATGCTCTGTTTTGAAATTTTGGGAACTCATTTAAAATATTTTGAAATCTTTTAATTTTCAAATCGAAAAATTATTAAACATTTCCTAAAGAATTTAAAGAAATTTTTTTTATTCGTTTGGAAAATTTCAAAATTTTCAAAAAGCTTCTGTTTTTTAAAAATCTTCAAAAATCTGGAATACAAAAAATTAATTAATATTTATAAATAAAAAATTATTTAAAAGTTCACCAGGAATCATAAGAAATTTTTTGAATTTTTTCTAAAACTTTCAAAATTCTTAAATAGCTTCTAAAATCCTAGGTTGAAAATTATTTCTGATTCTTTTCAAAACTTCGAAATAGCTCTTGAATTTGCTTGATTTTTGTTCTAAAATTTTGTAATCTGGAAAAATTGAAGAATATTTTTTTAAAGTCTTCTATGCTCTGTTTTAAAATTTTAGGAACTCATTTAAAATATTTGGAAATCTTTTAATTTACAAAACAAAAAATTATTAAACATTTCCTAAAGAATTTAAAGACATTTTTTTATTCGCTTGGAACATTTCAAAATTTTCAAAAACCTTCTGTTTTTTAGAAATCTTCAAATTATAAATTTTTTGAATTTTTTCTAAACCTTTCAAAATTCTTAAATAGCTTCTAAA